>JARVJO010000024.1:3947559-3957573 GCA_031762555.1 Cynodonichthys magdalenae
GGTAGCGCGTGGTCACGCAAACTCACGTAAAGCCGACGTCAGGCGAAGGGTAGACCGTCTTATTTCACAGCAGATTTGAGTAGCCCACTCGGTCCAGCTGGGCTATGTGCTCACAAGGACCCAGCCCCTGAATTGAGACACAGCCACTGATGTCTGTGAACTGGTATCCAAGAGTAACCAAGGCCTAACTAATGAACTCTACATCCCTTCAGGAACTATGGCGGGTGGGGTTTGGGGACTTGTTTCATGGTCTTACTCAAAGATGCATACTTGCATAAACAACACTACAAGGCCTCAGGTACACACACCCTGAAACCACTGTCTTTGCTGGCTTGAATGTGCTCTATGTAAAGAGGGTTTTTCAAACCTATATTGTGTCCTTGTTGGGGACAAAATATGAGATAATATTTTTATCCTCATCTATCCTCATGTTGGCTTTTTCTTTTTTCTAAGGCTAGTGCCTCTTTATGGCTGGAGGACCCAGGCACCTATTCTCCTGTATTTGTTGTGTTTGTCTCTCTCTTGGATGGGTTGTTCTGAACTATAATTTTGTTGTGCTTTGTACATTGACAATAAAGGCAATTCACTCTAGGTTTAAATATTTGTTCTTATATATATATGATCTTGAGTCAGCAGTGATCAGTTAATATTAGCTTCGACAAATCTTTGTACCTGTTTAGTAGTTTAGTGTTAGCAAAGCTAACTTTTTGGTTGGTGCTGCCCACCCTGCATGTATCATTTCGCTCTAGCAGCAGGTACTGAGCAGGTGATCCTTATTACTGCCCACTGCCAAGAGGTGAAAGCAGAGTAATGTGCTTGCCTGTGTTTGTTAGCAAAATATCTCAAAAACCACTGAACTAATTTTAATGAAACACTCAAAAGGTAATTAGATGCACAGTTGATACACATCTACAGCTTTTAGAGTGAACCAGATTCATGATGGCTGCCACACTAACCAACCTCATTCACTATCATTTTTCACCATCATTTTAGTTTCTATTTATATAAATAACTTGTGTGATAATTTGTCAAATGCATTTTATCATTTTTATTCAGATGACTTGGTAATTTACTGCTGTTCTTCACTTTCGCAAGCCATAGAGTTTTTACAATCTGCTTTCAATTAGGGGTGTAAACGATACATCGATCTATATCAATACATCGATTTGAATGGGTAATGATTCAGTCACTTGATGCTACTGATTTATAAAACCTTACTCGGCTTGGCTCCAGCTTATTTAAACTCTCTCTTAAAACATGCTATTGCTGCCCATTCCTTACGCTCCAACAATATCTTTCTTTTGGATGTTCCACGTGTTCGAACAGAAAAAGCAAACATTCAGTGTCATGGCTCCTATAGCATGGAATCAGCTCCATTCTGAACTCAAGATGTCAGACCTTATTTCATTGGAATTATTTCAAGGTTCTGAAAAACAAGCAACGTGATTCTATCCACCAGTGTCATTGCTTTTAAACTGTTTTGTAATCTGTTTTTAACTTGTGTATATGTTTTAATTTGTTTTATTTTTTGTGTAACCAGGTTGTTGTGTGTTGCAGATTCTGCCCAGGTCCCTCTTGCAAATGAGATTTTGATCTCAATGTGGTTTTACCTGGTTAAATAAAGGAAATGAAACAAAATCATCTGTACAGACACTGAGCTCAAATTTGGTGCAGCAGAGTGCCATCCCCAACACACAATCTTAGAGCTAACAGACAAACACTTTGTTTCAAACAAGACAAGGCAGTAGGTGATACAATTCCCTAAACTGATCCTATTTTAATTTGATTAAGGGCATTTTCACGTAAATAGTTTTGCAAACTATTTATAAATCCTCAATTGAGCGTTTTACGTCTCCCTCATTAAATTTTCAAAAACGTGAAATAATTCAGGTCAGTGATTCTGAGATGCTACTGCATGGAGAAATATTTATCATCAAATGTCAGAACAACATGGTCGTGTTTGTCAAGCACTAAAATCTGGAGTTTAAACTTTACTGAAGCCTAACATTATCTAGAAGTAATGTCAAATTCTCTGAGCTCAGAGATGGACATCACTCAGTGAAAAAGTTTAATGTGAACAGAATTAAATTATATCACAATATTTTTAGGAAGAAATGGACACTTTGTGCAAAAAAGACCAACTAGAATATCATCAGCTACAAGTCTAAATGTCAGGTGTATTGTTGGTATCACTGACATAAAAGGGACAAATTTAACACCAGAATGGTTTTATCTTCCTATATCCTAAAAACTGGAAAAGTCTTTCTTTTTTAGGACAAAACACTGGCTAATGTGTTGCAGTCTTGTAACAAGAATTAACACATTTACCAATAAAATGAAGCTGGTGAGATGAATCATTTAATGTAACAGTTTAATATATATTATATAAAACAAAAGTCAAAATGAAAGTATGAATTTCTGTGTTAACATGTTATATTGGCTCATCAGCACAGACCTGGTTGTCCACTCCTCTTCATCTTTGGAGCGTTCTCTGCGTGCGGCTCTCTGTTTCTCCTCTAACCTCTCTTTCTCTGCACTCGCTAAATCTGAACAAACAAAAACAAACAGAAAAACCCATAAGACAAGTCAGAGAGGAACTAATGTGGCTCCAGATAGCAAAAAGCTTTGTCTGAGTTTTGTACATCTGTTGTTACCTATGTCTCCGTTCTCCATGGCTCTGATGTCGGGCCTCAGCCGGCAGTCTGTCGGTGCCAGATGTTTCTCCATGCCGGGCTCCAGCTCATTTAGTGTCACCGCAAAGCTGGTGAAGTTATACATCTACCAAAGAGACAAAGACGACAAAATACAAGAAACTTTCAGAAAAACCAAGGACTATCAAATGAGTGACTTGTCAGGCTGTTAAATCAGTCCATTTAAGATTCAACCAAAAGATGTGTCCAGCACCACACGGTTACTCTGACGATGAAAGGCAGAACTGGTGGAACAAGAGTAACACACTGCTGTTTTGAACAGGTGCAAACAGCTGAGTGTACAGCTAACAGCTAAGTTTGGCGGAAAGAAAGAAAAAGGTTGTTTTTCTTCCTTAATGTCTTTACAGGGGTCTGGTCCCATATGACTTGGTGCTCGAGTCTTTTAGTGCTCTGGCCCAAGTTTGCAGCATTTCTGACTTGAATTTATTTTGGGGAGTGTTAGTGGTTTTAGTATAGCAGAACTTTTCCTGTGTGTTTCTTCTTCTTTCTTCTGTTTTTTTTGTGATTGTAGTGTTTTTCATTTGCAGCTCTTTTTTGTTGCATTTGCTTGTTTGTGTTTGTGAGTTTTGAGGTTTGCATCATTCGTATGTTTGCGGCGCAATACACCGTGGTGCGTTTAGCCGCCTGCACCTGTCAGCCACTATAAATAACGTTTGAAATTAAAGAACAAAAAAGGTGAATTAGTGCTTCAATGGAGAACTTCATCTTGTTTGAAGAAGCTGAAGTTCAGCATTCAAACAGACACATTTAATTTGTCTTCTGATGAAGAAACACTCATGCAAAATAAACAAAAAACACTTTAACCATTTGAGAGGATCTCCTTTATGATTTGTCTAATTTGTATTTGTGTTTTCTGTTCTGACAGAAAACTAACATGATAACAGGAACTTTATGGCTCAACTCGTTCAGATGCTGACCTGTGCTGAGTGAGCAGGCCGCGGTGTTACCCTCCACAATAAGGCACTTCCTGGTATCACAGTCACAGTTTCCTGAACTTCTGGCAGGTCATCTGCCTCCTCACCTTCACAGCTTTGTTCCTACACACACACACACACAGACACACACACAGATACAGATTAATAACACTGTTCTGTATGAACAGACGAGCTACAGCTAACTGAACACAGTTCAGTGCAAACAGATGATTTACAGAACTACATCTGCCACAGATCCAACACGTCTCTCAGGCAACAAATTGTGTCATTGCAAGACATCATGTTTCAGTGCTGGCAATGACCTATAATACACTACACTCTGAACATAACTCAACAACAGCAGCAGCACACTAAATATATCAAATACACATTTACCTTACCTTACACTAATGCCACTGTGTTATTGTGAAAGGAAAAGATACTGTTTCAGTCACATGTGAAACATGGAGAAAATAATCTTTAGGTGGAATTTCATCTCAACAAACCATCGAAGCACATCACCTGCAGCCTGTCTCACCTGTTTCAGCTTCTTTGAGTCGCTGCCGGTCTTCTTCTCTGACTTCTTGTATGTTTCAAATAGCTTAGGGTCGACGCTGTACATGCACTCTGTCCACTTTCCATAGATGACGCTCCGCTTCTTCTTACTGGTTCAACCACAGCAATCAGTTGAGAGACCAATCCATCAGTTTGACTTGTTACTGAGCTGGTGTGCTCCTGCTCTCACCTTCTGTCCAGGATGTAGCCTTCCACTTTGTGAAGGTCTCTTCCAAACATCCCACAGGGTTTAAAGTTTAAAACACATTTCTCTCCGGTGCTGAGAAATAAAGACATGTTAAAGATGAGTAATTAACGCTGGGTGGTCCACAAAGCTTTAAAGTTTGAGCGAAGTATCAATAAATGTACCTGTGGTTGATTATCTCCACTGCTCCGTATTGTTCGATCCAGAGTTTTCCCAAGATGATATTGTGCACACAGCACATTGGATTTGTCCACGTGTATGCTTCTTTGTGTCTGCGACAAAAATGACAGCATCATAAAAACAGGGTTTCTACGGTTTCCTACAGTTAAGACTTTTTAAGACTTTTAATGCCACTTGAAATTAAATTTAAGACCAACTTCACAATAAACACAAACAACAAAAACACGATTAGAGACAAATTTACTCAAATGTTTATTTTAACACAAAACAACTAGCTGCGAGAGGCATTTGGTAAATTATTTCAATAAAAATGTTACCAATTATTCTATTATTTGAAAGGAATTACAATCACCCTACTTACAATGTGTTAAAATTTTAAGACCTCTAAAAGACTGATTTAAGACATTTTAAGGCTAATTAAGGCCTTATTTTTGGACTGATGAATTCAATGCCTTTTAAGACTTTTTAAGGATCCCTAAAAGTAAAAAAAAAAAATAACCCGACATGTTCTGAAGCCGCAACAATCAGTTACCAATTTACTAATTACCAGCAGGTATCATATCTGTGAAACTGCTTCAAAGAGTCTGAAACAAAAAACAGTTATAAAAGATGCTGTGTTAGTTAGAGATGCTAATAATTAGTAAAAAGACTGTACTTATATAGAACTTTTCTATCCAACCAGGATACTCAAAGCTCTTCACACAACAATCTGTGCCCTCATTTACCCACTCACACAACACTCTATTGTCTCTCTACAAATCTAACATGTACAATCATCTATAGAGACTAACCAGTGCTTTAAATCACATTCATACACGGATGGGACACACATCAGAGGCAGGGGGGGTTGTGAAGTGTCTTGCCCAAAGACACTTCGACATGTGACTGAATAGCGGGAGAATCAAACCCCCAACATTCTCCTTGAAGGACTCACACCATGTTCATCCAATGATTTCTTTCTGAGAGTTTTATCACCATCGATTCAGTGGTTGACACATTTTGCTAACAGAAACTGGGTTGGCTTCCACAGTTAAGGACAAAGTTTTCAACATAGATCTCTCACAATCTATTAGAGCTCTAAGGATGTGTTGGAGGTGACTCTCAGCTACAATAGCACCAAGTTTTATATCAATATCTATAAAACTGACTGACGTGTAGTTATTTGTGTTTAAGATGAATAAACCACGGTGAACCATCAGTTTGATTCCAGGTAATCTGTTGTAGCTCCACATCCAATAATTACTTTGAGGGTTTCTATAAACTCCATCCACTTGTTCATAAAACATTTTGCACATATGAAACATTTTTGTCTGCTCTTCTACAATACATGTGCAAACAAAACAATTTTCACACTAAAAAAAAAAGAAACAAACTAATTTGTTTAAATGCTAGAAAATAATTTTGACTTTTAACAGTTTGCATTCTTATTTTTAATATTTAAATCTTAATAAAGAAGTAAACAAGCACTAAAGAAAGCTCTAAAGACTCACTTTAATAACTCCAGAGTCATGGTGCCTTTAGGCTCTGCTTCCACACTTTTGCCCCAGAACTTCAGTTTTGGGTAGATTGAGCCGTGAAACTCAAACTCCTGCTTCAGAGACTGAACGTGGAAGGCACTGATTGGGGGGTGATGGCTCACCTGCTCTGAGATCAATCTGTATCCCTCCTCCTCTCTTCAAAACAACAACAACAAAAAAAACACCCACACACATTAAAAAATTTAATCTGAGGAAAACAACTTGATCATTAGAGCACAGTTAAACATCGGTGTCCTCTCAGTACCTTGTGAGTTCAAATGTCTCCCCCAGTAAAGGATTAAATGGCTTTCCAGTCCGTTCCCACTGAGACGCTACAGCTGAAACAGCGAAAGCAGCAACAACCTGTCATGGAGACGAGGAGATATTCTTTTTATCAAAACTGCACAACATTTCTCTGCAGCTTTTGTTTAGCATCAATAAACAGAAACTCTGTGTTCTGAAGGTCATTTTCTGGTATAGAAGTGAAAACGTGTGGTCTCTACCTGCATGCGGTCTATGGAGTCAGAAAAGCTGCAGGCCTTGTGGATGAGGTGGGTGTGTTCCATGTACTCCGAGATCCTCTGGAGAAAGCTCAGCGGCTCGTTGAACACAACGGGCATGGCTATTTTAGACAGCTCCTGGAACAACATAATGAGAGAATAAAAACCCCAGAATAATCACAAAACAGAGTCAGAACCCTGCTTTATATTACTCAACTACAACCAGGCTGGTTCCATCAGAATCCTGCTGTTTAAAGTGACTAACATTACGACATTTACTTCACAGCACGTTCAGGTTGTACAGAGAAAATAAAAATGTTAGGCGGACTTAGGTAGGACCTTGAAAAGAGAAATACTGGCTCTTTTGGCAGAATTTGGTTTCTGTACAAATCATGATCATTTTAGAGCAACACTCAAACCTGTTTTATCAAATAACCTTTCTTTTATCTTTATCTTCACAGATGTGTTTTACAGGCTGAGAAAAAGTTCAGTTCAGCTTGCAGCAGCCAACTGTTTGGTGGAAGTAGTTTACAGGAATAGTCATGGTTCCATGTAGAGATTCACACAGAAGTGTTTTACTCTGAGTAAATCCCAGCAGAGTCAACATCTCTGTTAAGATTTGTTCATTTTATGCAACGTTTCAAACAATATAAAAGACAAAACATTGCAAAACTCTTTTCTTAATCAATGAATTCATTCAATCAATAATTAACTGTTAAACTAGAAATGTTTTCCAGTGTTTTTGTAAAAGCAATCCAAGTTTTACTTTTTTGCTTTTGTCGCCATTTAAAAAATTTTTTTGTGTTACTGAATAACAGGATTTGGTGATGTGTCGTCCAGACTTGTCTTGAAGGCTGGTGCCTCCGTGAGACAAACATCCTGATAAAGATTAGCTCAGGGTGGACTCTAGTAAAATATTGTCTCAAATGGATTTTCCTGCTTCACATTTTCATATTTCATTAAAAAAAATCAACAAGTTGGATTTTCTTTGTTGGATTTCTGCTTCAATATTTTCCTTGAATCAAATTTTAATGAATTTTTTATATAAATTCTGCTTAATATTATCAGAAAATTCACATCATTTGAAAACATTGTTGCAAAGTGCTAAATGTTATTTACATTTGACACTATGTTGCACCCATTTCAAAAACAGGGGGCAGCGTGGCATTTGTTGGAAAGCCTCACCATGCCGATGCATTTCTTGAGGATGCTCCACACACTGAAGTTGTTCCTGGAGATCATTACAGCAGGCAGACTTTTCCTGGGAGAGATTTGGATTATAGGGATTTAAAAACAGAGAAAAATCAGATAAACCTTTCACAAAAGAAGAAAAAAATGACTTATTTGTTAGAAAAGCTGTCGATCCAAATGGTTTGCAGAGAAGAACACTGACAATATATCTGTCTGAAAAAATGCTGCTTGTAATACTAAATATACAACTTTTAACCAAAATACAAAAAAGCCTTCACAAAGGCTCAAACACAGAGCAAATGCTGCTCCCATTTCTAATATGCAAATTGAATCACTCATTTCACATTTTAATGTTGAACTACAGAAGAGGATTAGGGCAACGGAGCAAAAAGAAAAAACAAGACACTTTTTTCTGACTTTTTCCTAATTTAGAGAAAAAAAGTCAGAATTCTCACTTCAGTCTCAGAATTCTGAGAAAATAAGTTGAAATTATTTTTTAATCTCAGAATTCTGATATAAAAAAGCCAGAATTCTGCAATAAAAGTGACTTTGATCTCAGAATTCTGAGGAAAAAAATTATTAGGAAAAAAGTCAGAACGAATATATATTTTTTTCTCTGATGCCCAATCCTCTTCCATATTGAACTTATGGTGTTTTCTGTTGAATCTGAAATATGAACATTTTCCACATTAGAGAAATGATTTTTCCTTCAGAGAAAACAAAAACAAGCACAGGTTTTAAACACTAGTTTGCTTTGGATGGTAAATGCAGATAAACTTTGGGTATTTTAATCAAAAACCTTTTAAATCGAGTTGAAATTATTCATCGGAAAACATCAGTGACTCAAATACAAAAAAATCTTTGAGGTAAAAATATTTAATTCAATGTTTCATTTTTACATATATGGCTTGGTACTGCTCAGTGGACCCTGTGTTTACACTACATTATGAGAGATGGAAGAAAACAAGAAATAATGAGAAAAAGATCAAAAAGGCTGAAGGTTTGGGATTATATCAAACAGAAGAAAAATAAAAAGCCCCTACAGTAAAGCTGAATAAACTCACTACAACAACACAACATAGCAGCAACTGTGTACAAACAGCTAATGAGTTTTTAAATAAACTGGTATTTTCCACAGACACAATCAGTGTTTATGAGACCAGAAAGAGGGTGTAGCTTCCTGAATCAATCTGCATAAAGCAGAACACAGTTAGAAAACTGTCAAACAGGGTCTGTTTCTATGGAGACAGCAGGTAGAGGAAACTGTCTTTACACATTAATCTGGATCAAGCCATGAGAGAAAATGAATACTTGTTTTGTTGATATTTACGCATTGTTTTACTAACAGAGTTATTGGATTTTTACGTTTCCAGCACATGATATTGGACATAATGTCTCAGCTATGAGGATGAGTTTGTCTGTCCTCAAACTGATTTAGTAACAAAGAAATATTTCTAGAAGTTCTGGATTGTCAAAGGACGAGCTGTTGCACTCAGGAGGCAAACCCAGTTTCAGACCATATTCCCACTCAGGTCCATGTACTTGTCAGAGTAGCATGATGGCTCAGTGGTTAACACTGATGTCTCACAACAAGAATAGGGTTGGGCATCGTTTGAATTTGAACGATTCTGGTTCCCAATGATTCACAATTTTGATTCTTTTTAGAGGCGGGGTCAAAAACGTTGACATGGTTTAAATGAGGTAGCTAACCAGAGTTCTTCCTAGATGTTATGAATTTACTTTTCACACAGAAGTACTCTGCAAAACTTGCCCATCTAACCAAATTGTACACTTATATCCAGCCAAAGAGTATTTTTGATCTTGTTTTGAGACGATATACTAAGCAAGAGCAGAATGTGTTTATTAATCTTGTTAACCTGGAAATGTTTTCCTCATTTCAAGTCTTACCGAGCACAATTATCTTACTGCACTGGCAGATTATTTCACTTAAGTTGAGTCTGAACACCAAATCAAATTGGTGTTCAGCGCGCTGTGATGCGGACGCTCGGGGTAGTTAAATTACATTTCCTCAAAGGTATTTATAATCTGAAAATGACTGGAGGGAGAAATAGTTAGTATTGGAGCTCAGCAAACACGGTTTTCACTGGATGTTTGCTAGTTGTTGCTGCTGAGAACCTGCAGGAGTCACGGGCGGGCCGGGGGGCGGGGAGGTGTGCTCTGTGATGAGGAAGCTCGGTTCTTAGACCCAGCCCAGGGGAGGAGATATTACCAAAAGGTGGT
>JARVJO010000024.1:3964926-3976429 GCA_031762555.1 Cynodonichthys magdalenae
CCAACCCCGTCCATCCAGAAAGAAGACAAGAGAAACAACGCAATTGTTTCCCTTTGATTTCTTTTTTTCATGTCTTACCCTTTGCCCACACAGATCACCCAACCCTTCTTCCTCCTGCCCCCCTCCCCCCATCGTTTGCATCATGGTGTAGCATGCACTGTGTAGAAAACACTCAACGTCGTCACGCTTTCTTTACTCCTTGGCAACATTTTGTTTTTCTCCCATCATATCAGTGCAAAGGAGTTCAGATTATAAAGAGGAGGTAAAGTTTATAATTGAAGGAATGGAGAGCCACGGTTCAGGGAGGCTGCTGGTTGGAGACATAAATCTGGGCCTTAGGTGGTCCGTTTCATCAGCATTAAGCCTCCAGGAACTGATTTACCATCCACATTTGCACTTTTCACTTCCAATTTCCAATCAGTTGCTGTCGTCTGACCCACAGTGAGTCTGTGCTTGTTTCTGACGTGAACGTTTGTGATCGGAGTCATCGGGGGGGTTTTAAGGGGTGGAGCTTTATGATTCGCGGACAAGTTTTTATTTAAAATAAATTCAGTTTTTCCTCACGTTTTCAAACCTTCATATTTGATTTGTTATGTTTCCCATTACAAATCTGATATGATGTGCTCCAACCCCCCAGTGGATTAGGTTCATTTTATGTTGTTTTATTTTTTTGTCCTATTAGCAGCACAAAATTTACTCCGACTCTAGATGCAACACTGAAAAGAAATATCACATAAAACAAATGTTATTTTTCATCATTTTTTTTCTCCCCTCTTGATTTGAAAATGCATCTACGATGTTGGGATCCTGAAGAGTTGCTGCTGTCTTCCTTTTTTCTTTCTTTAGTCTTTAGTTGTTGTGTGAAGTCAAGGACGTCCAGGTAAACCAGCTGGCTCTGATCCAAGTCGCTAAAAAGGCAGATTTCCATCAGCTGGTTTAGAGCGCAACGTGTTTGATCATGTTAGGAAGTTAATGACGTGACAAAAAACTGATCACTCTCTCTCTCTCGTTCTCTCTCTCTCTGGATGATTATTATTATTATCATGGTGTTTTTAAAACTGAAGTCCACTAAGTCTGATCATTTACCAATACTGTAATCGTTTATTAACATCAAACTTTTTTAAAAATGAAGAAGCTCATCAGTCAAATCATCTGTGAGCCATGTGCCATAGGCCACTCTGAGAGAAGCATCCTTCATACCACGCATACTGTCGCTCACATACTGGCCCTATATGTCAAATAAGAACTTTTTGCAGTTTTCATAACTACTAATAACATGTTTAAATGGTTTACAAACGGTGAGACCCCGTAGCCCACCCTCTGCTATTAATGGTATGGATGTTGACCTCTGTGGCCCCTGTATGATGTTTCCTGTAACCTTTGATAGATGTTCCTGTCATGGCTTTTTCATTGAGATACTGAAAAATGCTACTGTAAATGTAAAAAAGTTGAATGCACTGTGTGTTTTAAAAAAAAGAAGATGTTTTAATGGATCAATGATCAGGAAATTACTCCATAAAGATAAATATTATAAAGTGTAACTATAGTGAAATGGTTCTATAACGCATTTTTTGGGGGATTTTTATTTGTTTCATATTCTGTCATGTTTGGACTGATGATTTCTGCTCATTTTACCTGGTATGATGTTGTATTGTAACCATTAAATTGAAAGAGGAGCAGTTTAATGGTTGAGGTTGCTTGTACATACACTCGGCCCATATAAAGTATAAACCTTAGAGTTTCTGTTGTAGCATGGTAATCGTGTGTTTGGAAGAAAACAAGTGGATCATTGATCTGATTTGCTGTTGTTGAATAAATGTTCCGAAACATTTTGACTCGTGTCTTTATCAGATAACTTGTTTTGTTAATCAGCATCAGTTTAAACAGTTTTGTGGGGGTGTTAATGGTTTAGAAATAACTTTTTTAGGTGCTTAAGTCACTTCAAATACACTGCCTGGACCAAAAAAATAAATAAAATTTGCCAACTAGATTTAACTAAGCAAAAAGGTACGAGCCTCCTATTGGATAATTACTGCATGGGTGATTATCTTTCAGCTGGCAACAAGTTATTTAACCCCAACTGGTGCAATGAGCTGCATCTCATTTCTTAAACAACCATGTGGAACGACACATCACATGGCTGTGGAAAAGATGTCAGTCTGTTTGAGATGGGTCAAA
This sequence comes from Cynodonichthys magdalenae, assembly GCA_031762555.1. Taxonomy (NCBI): domain Eukaryota; kingdom Metazoa; phylum Chordata; class Actinopteri; order Cyprinodontiformes; family Rivulidae; genus Cynodonichthys; species Cynodonichthys magdalenae. The sequence continues at coordinate 3,967,105 of JARVJO010000024.1, forward strand.
TCATTGGCATTAAGCAGAGAAAACATCAGGAGACTGCAGAAACTACTAACATTGGGTTAAGAACTGTCCAATGCAGTACTAAAACCTGGAAGGATAGTGGGGACCCATTGTCTAGGAGGATGCACCCATCATGCCTGTGGGGGCGGGGCTATGACCTGGGGTTGCTGCAGATGGTCAGCTCTAGGAAGCTTATCCAGAAATTGCCACAGAGAATGTGTGCCGTAATCAAAGCTAAAGGAGGTCCAATGAAATATTAGAGTGACCTTTTTGTGGTGGCGACTTTTTCTTTTTGGCCAGGCAGTGTATCATTCCTTAAAATAAATAAATAAATAAATAAAATAATTTGGTGCAAAAGAAATTTCTTGAATGAATTAACCAAAGTATTGTCTGAATAAGCCTGCCAATGCATAAACAATAAATCACCCTTATTTCTGTTCAACTGTTATTTCTTTTTCTTTTTTTTTTAATCGTTTTTGCGCATTCCCACTGCAGTGTTTTAAACCATAAAAACACATTAAAATGTGTTGCTTGATTGGGAATAAGGTGCTCTGAACCTTAAGAGTTTTACATTGTACGGCATAAACAAAATTCATGTTCGAGAAAACTCAGGCCTCTTCAGAGCTGAGATAAACTTCCAACTTCACTTTTTTCTAAAGTTAGAGGGGTCTCAGAAAGTTAGACTGAAGCAGCATTTTGATTTTTGTCTTTGTCTTTAACACATTTATCATTTAGATTTTAAGGTTTTTGAACAGTTACTCCCAGAATGCAGTGCAACAACAGACTTGTGACATCACTACATCTGAGCTCAGAATTTTCTTTTCAAGCTCAGAACGCTTTCATAACTTGTGATATCTCTTGCATGAAACACTGTAGCTCTGGAACAAAATAACACATGTAACAAACAGAACACTTCCATCTCTTATTGATTTATAACCCTTTATAACCAGGCAGATTCTGGACTTACAGTTTGGGATCATTTCCCAGTACATTTTGTAGTTTTTTTTTTTTTTTTGTATGGGGACTGTTAAAGGCTTATTTTCTGATCTGCATTTTTGTCTGCCTCTTAATAAATGTGTTGTGAGGGAGTCACAGTGACTGGTGTGTGGTTACCATGGTGACGCCAATGAGCTACTAGCAACTGCTTTACAATTTCTCTTAATCTTGTTCTTACATCAAAACATCTACATTTAGATCTTAGCCTAGCCTAACTTAGCTTAGCTTAACTTAGCTTAACTTCTTCCGAAAACAAGATAGAAAACAATCCCTTGATTTACTGTTGTTGGAACTTCATGTTACATTTCTAGTCTCATCCATTAGCATAAAGTCACAGTTTCATAGTTGTAGTTGAAAGTAAACATTGTGTCAGGCTGTGATTTAGTTATAGTTAAATTAAATCAAATCAAATCATTGATGGTTTATATCAAGTCAAAACGTCATTAAATTAGTGAAAAGTCTTGGTTACAGTTATGGAAGGCCTTCTCAATGAATCTTCTGTCAAACAAACTGCCCAAAACAGCAAATTATTCAATAAATATTAAATATGTACACAATTCAAACAAATGATCTTTAAGTTTTAGAATTTAAAAATGTTTTGAAGTGTTTATTTCTGACAAAAATAAATGATCAAGTAAGTTGACGTTTCTCTTTGACACCAAACATTGTCATTTTTCATTTACTATATATATTTTTTTTAGTACTTGTGAAGTGAAGAACAAAGTTCTTAAATGTATCTGAAATACATGGTTTTTTTAAAAATTATCATTCTTACTAATTCATTTTTGAGACTCCCTTCATCCTGACCAGCCTCTCCAGAAGTCAGCAGGAGAGATGTGGAGTCCATGCTGGACATGTCTCCAGTCCATCACAGGGTCAACACAGAGACACACAAACACACTCAGATTCATTAAAAATGTTCCTTTAAATTAACACGTTTTGAGGCTGTGGGAGAAAAGCAGAGCACTTAGATAAAACCCACACAAGCACGAGGAGAACAAATCAGCTTCACACAAAAAGTCTCAGATTCGAACCAAAGCTGAGGGTCAGATGATCTTATTGTTAAAATGATGAAACAGATGTTTTCCTCAGTGTAACATCTATTTGCAGACAAATCACTTAATCCCAGTGCTCCAACAGGGTGGAGCTCAGAGTGTAGCTGCATGTTTAACCACCAGATGGTGACAAGTCTTCATTTTAGAAGCACATCATTTAATGTGTCAAATTCATGAATAAATGAACTTGTGTTGGTTACAGGTAGAAAATAAAGACTATAATAACCTTCAGCCTAACGGTTTGCAAAGACATGTCAAATCTAAAAATAGCTATTTCAATACTCTGAAGAAATTGGAAATGTCATATTCTCAATGAGAAGCAGTGTTCAGTTATTACTGTTTCAGTTGTTGCAAATAGAATCTACTGATCTGAAGTCTGTGTGTAGTGATGGACTCAGACCTGAACTTTCAGAAACACAAAAGACCATTACAAGTCGACCTTCTATCATCTTAGAATAAAAAATGTGATGTTCAAAATGGTATGTCTGTATAAACCAGTTTCAGCAGTGTACAGCCAGGCCTCAGCTTAAGACCTTGAGCCAAAACAAAACAAAAACAGCGCAGCAGGCTGACTAACAGAGACTCTGGAAAACTCTAAGAACTTCTAAAAACTTCAACATTATAACCTCTTCAGTCTCTTCCTGGTTACACTCCTGAAGGTGGTAACTTTTACGTCAGACGTAGAACGGAACTTTTTTTTGTTTATACAGACAGAACATTGATAACACACACACCAACTCTGTCTGTTTTAAACTTACTGCTGCAATGATCAGAAAGTGTTAAATACAAAACTGCATCAAACATTCAGTTAATCAAATAACAACATTTCCTTTAATGAAGACCATTTCCAGGATTAAAGGACTAATGTCCCAGCAGAATCTTGAAAAACTCATCCGTGTGTTTATTTTTGGTGGAATTAATTATTAACCCTTCACGGGTCTGTCAAAGACTCCATCAGATCTCTGCAGTTTATTCAGAGCACTGCCTGAGTCCTCACTAAAACTAAAGTCAAACCCAGATTTAAAGTCCTTACACTGACTTCCTGTGTCTCAGAGAATTAACTTTAAAATACTTCTATTAGTTTGGAAATCTCTGAATGACTTAGCACCAAAATATATTAAAGATCTGTTGATGCTGTATCAGCCTCCTAGACCACTCAGGTCTTCTGGTTCAAGTCTACTCTGCATCCACAGAATCAAAACCAAACATGGAGAAATGAAGTTCAGTTAATCTGGAACAAACTCCCAGAAAACTGTAAGAATGGAGAACCATGAGTTCTGTTAAATCAAGGTTAAACCATTTGTTTTTGAGTTGACAGTTCTGTTAAAAATATTAACCGAAACAAAGTAAATCAATTACTGAATGAAGTGGTTGCAGAAACAAGAAAAAATAAATCCTATAATTTCTGCCCCTTTATTAAAACACAACTTCAAACAAACAACAACTTAAACTTGAACAATCGTGGCCCCACAAGAAATATTTGCGAAAGATAAAAACAAAAATAACATCCGGAATCCTATGATAGTTTCTCTTAACACTATATTTACACTTTACTATATACTTTCCCAATATATTTAACTTAGTAATCTTTTTAAATACAAATTGTTTCATATGTGTTTATGTTGGTATCAAGACTATTCCACAAACCTACCTAATCAAACCTATTTATTTCTATGTTTTCATCATGTAAGTCTCAAGACTCATCAGCTCGGAACACCTGGTGACGTTTTAGTGCATAGCTGAGTCACCTGTTCACATGTCTTTTTTGCTGCAGGTCTTCCCTGAAGACCACTTCTGACCAGCCTAGGAATAAGTTTATCTCTGCAATCATGTTCAAGCTTCTTCCAAAAACCTTGAACAGCCCATTTTTAACCTCAGTCTGCTTTAAAATCCTCACCCAGGGGGGACTTTGTTAATATCAGTTTATTTATATATCACACTGAAAACAACAATATTTGACCAAAGTGCTTTACAGTTCAGTCAAGGACTTGTGTCATTAAGAAAACAAAAGTATAAATAAAATACAGAAACACACAATAAAACAATAAAATCTATTAAACCTTTGTCAGTGCAACTATCCTGTGTTGGTGATATAACAGGATGTCTGCTCCTCATCTACTCTTGAGCTTTTTGGGGTTTTTTTCCCGTAAATAATTATGATCTTTATCATCTGTTTGGTGTATTTAAGATTAGAATGAGATCATCAGAGGTACAGTACAGGTTGAAGGACAGTATGTTGGTAGAAAGATGATAAACATACAGCTGCCAGGAAAAAGACAAAGATAAGATAATTGGATGCAGTTAGTTTAGTGAGGACAGAGGCTACAGAAAGAGTGAGGAGGATGATAACGGAACAATCAAAAGAAATTAATCAAACACTAGAATATAGCTAATCCTATAAAAATCCCATTTTTATGTAGGGATAGGCCTACCCAAAACGACGAAAATTCGTCTTTAAATAATTTTTGCTTTTAGACAAAATGAGAAAGCCCTGATTTTAAAGCATTTCTCCCCACACTTCCCTTGAACCTTTTCACAACATGCGCACTAACGTGCATTTTTTCCCCCTCCGCTGTTCTCTTCTCTGAGATTATCCTGGTTGTGTGGGAGAGAAAACCCAATAATAGCCCCGGTGATCTGACCGCTTGTCTCTGAGCTCAGCTGACTGGATGGAGACGACAGGCAGCAGATAGCTCGTCACAACACACCCAGGTGAAAGTGCAGCAATGAGCCGACAAGGTAAGACCATCACGCTGTCTGTGCATCACCGTGGGTTTAATAAACCCATTTTATCACAGCGCTAGTCTGTTAACATATTTTATTTTGTGCTATCGTTAGCACCTGTTTACTAAGCATCGCGCGCAACAGGTTAGCCGTTAGCCTGTTAGCATGTTAGCTTGGAGGACTTCAGCACCGAGGACAGCTCCGGTGATACTTTACACTCAAACAAACAAACAAAAAATACACAGTACTTATTAGGACATAACGACTAAAGGTTTTAAATTACTCCACATATTGGCGACATATGCTGTTTTTCATCCGTTTTTTATAAATACACACGAAGTTCACTTATCTGATTATTTTCGTCTATTTTATAAAGGTGAATAGACTAGAATGAATCAAAAAATATTCCTAAAGTAGAACTTTTAAGTAAAAAGCTATTAAAACTTAAATAAATGTGGGGATTTGGGGTTTTAAAAGTATTTTAATGATACTAAAACATGACTTATTTTGATAAATCACATTAAACTTACAGCTTAGCTTTCTAATCTCTTGGTGCTTCTAATCTGTTTGTTGATAAATTGGAGGTTCTTCATCCGACCTCCTTTAAGAATAGATTTCAGGTGTCATTCTCATGCACTAACGCGGTGTAATCTCATCTGATTACAGTATAATCTCATTTTCCCTTGTTATATTCTTGTCCTCATCTCGATTTATTTTTTTACTTGTTTTCCTGTCTCTGTCTTTAAGGATTCAGTGGGACTTCATCTGTGAACTTCTCCACAGGCAACGGATGTTCACACACAAACCTAAGAGAGAACGATTGGGACAGTCTGCGTTTTGAACTTGCAAAGGTACTTGCGGATCTTCTCAGGTAGTTCAGCACATTGTGATCCTGCAGCAGCTTGAAATTATTGTCACTGTTGTTCTTTTATTTCAAATAGACAGAAGAAGAGATTCAGACCTTGAGGCAGGTTCTTTTGGCCAAAGAAAAATACGCAGCAGACATCAGGAGGCAGCTGGGACTGAGCCCTCTCAGTAACGTCAAACAGAACCTGTGCAAAGGCTGGCAGGAAGTCCAGACCTCAGCCCCGTGAGTGCACTCAGACTTTCACAAACATGAGACACAAAGATGGAAGGTTTGCTGAATGCATCAAATTTTGTATAATTATAAATTACTTCACTGATACATTTGCCATGCATTGCCTTAACGTGACATGGTTACATAATCACAAAAGGAGCACTGGAAATATTCTCATCCTCTCGCTTAAGTCAGCACACTAACGCTGAAACTGTATGTTTTGTTATTTCAGATATCTCACAGCCTCTGCTACTCTGGAGGACATCAGCCACTCTGACGCGTGAGTCTTTCCCATCAGATTTCAAACAGAAAATCAGTTGTTTCCTCAACAGTTTTCCCTGCCCACACTCATTTCATAGGGATCCCTTCTAAGAAAGCAGTGATGGGATTGTCCAGGTCAAATAGGATTGGTGCCCTGTTAATAGCAGCACAGCCTGACTTAGCACAAGGACCAGTGATGAAGACAGGCCCCACCCTGACCAACCTGATTGTTTTTACTCTTCTGCAGCCAGATGGACAGTGGACACTGACGTGTATAAGCCTATTGTTAGCTGTGTGTCAGGATGTATATTTGTCTTCTGTATGTGCTCACTTGTTATGTAATAAGCTGCAACGCTGGCACTTCTCTTTGGTCAGATACATTTTTCTTTTTTCCCGCAGATATATGAGAACACGGGAGAGTCTTTCTCATGCAGGTCAGGTGACATCTGCTGCGTTGTCCAGCGTGGGGGAGGTCATCACCAGGAGACTGGCACATATGAGGTACACACACAGCTGACTCTACTTCATCCTGTCACAGTATTTTAGACTGAACCCATAAAACAGTATTTACAAGTTAAATTACTTGGTCATTGTGTTTTGATGTTAGGATTTCAAAAAAATACTGAAACATGAATCACTTAAAGGTGAAGAAGGTGTTTTACATGCCCTTTAACAACATATAACCTACTATTAATTATTCTTATTTTCAATTATTGTACTGCAGATAAACTTTTGCAGAGGTTTTTGTGTTAAAATGAGAAAAGCTTATATATTTAGCAATATTACCTCATATTTTTCCCTTTGTCACAATTACTCTATCGATGTTTTTTCATGACAGTGATCTTATTTGAATGTTTCAGACAAGTTCTTTTTTAAACAGTGTAACCCATTTTAGTTTATTCTTGTGTAGATGATAATAAATTATAAGCTAATTCGTACAATAATAATGTATGTCCATTAATCAGTACTGATATAAACTCCTTTTAACTTTACTTTAGTTAGAGCTTCACTTTATCTGTTTTTAAGCACTGACCAAGTGTAATCCAGTCTCAGCAGTGCTCCAGGACAGCAGCAGATAAGCTTGTTGTTGTTGTCAGCCTTGTGGAAACTGGAGCTGGTATGACGTTGTTTGTGCATCTGTCTTTTTTCTGTATGCTTCAAACTCAACAGAGCCCTGCCTCTTCCAAGTCCTACACGGTGAGATTACTGCAGTAAAACAAAGGCAACAACTAACAACACAAATAAGAAAGGGTAGAATATATAAAAACTAGAAAATACGTTTTTTTTTCTGGAAATTATTAAGTGTAAAATCTAGAATAAACATAAAATGTTTTCATTTGATATTTCAGTTCCGAATCAATTGTATAACAAAAATATGAATAATTTTTTGATAGACATTTATATTTCATGCTTCTCATAAATTATGTTTAGTTAGTTGTGAACATTAGTAAAATAAATGTCAAAGATTGATTCAATCTTAATTTCCATTTTATGTTTCCCACCCAGCAACCTGAGTCACAGTATAAGTGTGCCAACCATGAGGTAAAACATAAATAACTTATGGTAGATATCACATCATTTAATGTCTTTACTACTGAGTTTATGTTTTAATTTGCCTTTTTGTCTCTATAGACATTCCTCTACATTCAGGTCTATTGAAGAAGTTGTGGGAAATGTGAAGGTGAGTTTGTCGGTAAAGCTGGCAAAGAAAAAGCAACAGATTATTCAGTCATGCCTGAATATTGATGACTTGCATCTGCTTTCAAAGGATAAAGTAACTGGAAGTCTGTCAAGTAACGACGACACCTCCGGGTTTGAAAGAAGATACATGAGATGAGGCCATCCCTTTAAACATTCTGCAATAAATTATGAAGTAATGTTATTTTACCCCTTCATCTGTGTGGCTTTGTCCACTGGTATTTTTGTGTCAATCTTGAATGAGAAATAGGATGCATTTTATTTATGAGGAAACCATTTTATTTTATTATGAAAGTGAATTATTATAGTATACAATACTCCGAGTGGTAATGCAATTTATGTATTTTAATAAACTTATGCTGTGAATTCATCTTCTGAAATCAGCTATGTATACTGAAAAGTATTTTTGTAAATCCATAATTTTCAATAAAAAATCATTAGAATATGTGCAGTTTGTTGTTTATCATGGAAAACAGTATCGAAAGTATTTTTATTCAGGGCTGGCCTAGTTTATCTTGTGCCTTCGGGTGGCAGTAGAGGAAACACATAGTCCTGATCTGAAGGGTTTAGAGTCATTTTTATACTTCTGGAATTTGATCATGTGAAAATTAACAATTTAGTATGGTGCTGGGGGGAGAACTTTATAACTATAATGTTATAAAAAGACAAAAATAAAGTATTCCCTAACTGGGAATCAAACCCAGGCTGCGGCAGTGAGAGCACCGAATCCTAACCACTAGACCACCAGGGAGCTGCTGCATGTCCCGCCGTGGTTAATAAGGTGGGACAAATAGAAAATAGTCAGGGATTCAGTTCATATTGTCAAGCCTTGTTGTCTTTTCAGTTAACTATGTGTTTTTCTTGCCCAAATGTCAGAAATCCCTAAGGTTATGACCAAGGTTCGAACTTGCGACCTTTGGGTCCAGAAGTCATGGATCCGAAGGTGTCGAGATTTGTTACCGCGTCAGGAGGGTTTCGCATTATTGCAAAAAGCACTGAATTTTATATCTACAGCCAAACGTGTTGTCAAATCTACAACGCACGTTACACAAAACAGCATGATGTTTGTCACTATGTGTGTAATGTAAAATGCGTGGTTAAAAGTGGCGTGATTCGTTTCTCCCATTGAATTTGTCCGTGACATTTCATGACAAAAGGAAATATAACACAATAAAAACCACAAAGATGTCAGATGTGCTTGTAGTATAACTTTTGAACGATGGTTTAATTTGTCTTTAATGGCTTGTGTAGTAACGCAAAAAAAGTGTCACAGTCGCCATATTCTACTACTAGTTCACAGTGGCGGCTGATGGACTTTTCTCCAGGGGGGGCTCCAAAACAGACATATCTCAAAAAGCAATCAATCCTGTACTAAGTTTTTATCCCGTCAGTGTATTTATTAAACAAATGAAAATAATAAAACAGCATTACAATGTCATATAGTGTTTTATTATTTGTACATAATGTTTGCCCTTCTGTAACTGAGAAACAAATTTCTTCATGACTCTGGTTAAAG
>JARVJO010000024.1:3991046-4014885 GCA_031762555.1 Cynodonichthys magdalenae
TCTGCCAATTCAATTATATTGTTGTTGTTGTGGATTGCATTCTCTTCGAGTTTAAACACGTAGCCACGAAAATAACACGGATTCTTTTCAATGGTTCAGCTGGTAGAGCTGATGCCTTTCAGCAAGAAGGTCGCAGGATCGAATCCTGACCCATGGGAGTTTGCATGTTCTCTCCGTGCATATGTGGGTTTTCTCCAGGTACTCCGGCTTCCTCCCACAAACCAAAAACATGACGGTTAATTGATAACTCTAAATTGTCCCTAGGTGTGACTGAATAGTTGTCTGTCTTGTTTGTCTCTATATGTGTCCCTGTGATGGACTTGCGACCTGTCCAGGGTGTACCCCGCCTCTCACACAGTGACTGCTGGATATGGGCACCAGTGACCCCCCCGAGACCCTGAAAGTAAGAAGCGGGTATAGATGATGGATTGATAGTTACTTAAATGCAAAGTCACAAAAATAACAACATTCATCTTTTATTTCTACATAAACATGTTTGTTGCTGCGATCGCAATTATTTCAAGTAATGTATATTTTTGTCTGAAATCAAAGAAAACTTTAAATGTAAAATTAAGTATTCATGGTTTGTGAACATTGGACCCAGGAATGCAGACAAACATGAGGGGCTCGAATGAAAAACTTTAAGAATGAAAACAAATTAACATATCATGGCAGCAACAACTTAAAGGAACAGGACAACCCACCAGGAGACCCAAAGGAGAAGCAAACATGCCTTAAAGTACACACAACTCCAGACTAAACGTACAAGCTGAGGGATTTTATAGACAGGGTCTGATGAGAGGAGTAGAGACAGGTGGCTTGAAGGTAACGGGGCACAGGTGAAGGTGGGCATGGCAGGACAGAGGTGGAGCAGGGAAACACAAAGATCACAAAAAGGAATATATTTAACAATGAACACAAAAGGCGACCAAAAATAACCAAAAGCACAGAACCTGACACCCAACAAGATTCTGTTCTGTAAACATAAATAATGCAGATATAGTCACAGGAATATTGACCTTTGCTGGAACCTCATGTTCATTCACACATGAAACAGATTCCTGACAGATTCATGAGCAGCCAAAGAGATCATAATGACAGTTCCCATCTGAAACCCTAAACTGGTTAAACAAGGACCAGACCAGTACAAACCGTGCCTGACAACTAAAATTAGGAGTTGAGCAATTACAGAAATGTAAACACAACAGTTAGTTCAGAACTACAGAAGCTTGAAAACAAATTTCATGAACAAAGAATTAGTTGTAGATATTCAATGATTACATTCTGTCCACTTGTCAAAGAGATATTTTGATATTTTCTGTTAAAAGAAAACCCTAGAAGTGGAAACTTCAAAAGGAACACTTTTACTGGAGACCACATGTGACACAAACATCAGATGTGGAGATGAAAGAAGGCTCTGATCACGTTTATTAACAAGGAACTGATCACTGACCCTCTGGATGAGACTGCTCATGAGAACATGCAGTCAGCAGTCAGTCCCACATAAACCTGCTCCTGCTGGCCACAAAACTGGACCTTATAGACCAGGGGTGTCAAACTCCAGTCCTCGAGGGCCATGATCCTGCATGTTTTAGATATTTTCCTGCTGCATCACACCTGATTCAGTGATTGAATTAACTCTTCAAATTGTGCAGAAGCCTGTCACCTATCCATTGAAATCAGGTGACTTGGAGCAGGAAAACCTCTAAAACATTCAGGATTGTGGCCCTCGAGGACTGGAGTACCCCTGGTATAGACCATGACCCCATTCAAGATGGACTCAATGTTTCCCTGTGTTCAGCAGGCCTGTTACCAGATGCTCTCCTCTGCAGATGTGTGATAATTTCTCTCTTTTTTTGGGGGGCCAGGCAGTGTATGTTTATCTGTGTAAGTATAATTATCATGAGTTTATAAAATTATTATGCACAGCAGAAAAAAAAATATTTTGGGGCTTTTTGTTATTGGACTTGGACAACAGATTTATCTCCTGTCTTTTTAATTTTTAGATTCAGCAGGCGCAGCTCTGGGACATTGGTTCAAGGATCCTTGCTGTGAATCATTTTATTTAGAGACACTTATTTTTTGTCTTAGATTTTCTTTAGAGATCAGATTCATAACCTCTTTTCACCACACTTGTATTTTTCACTTTAACAAACATTTGCCTGCACATATAAAACTGAAGTTTTCTTCTGCGTTCTGTAAATTGTAGCATAAAAACACGCACTGAGTTAACCGTAGGGATAAAAGGGTTATTCCTTCCTTCTGCTTGCAGCTCAAAGCCTCTGAGAAAAGTGTGCAGTAAATCTCCCCAAAGAAGACAGTTTTGTGTCAACTATGAGTTAATCTGGGTGTTCCTCAGCTAACATAAAGGGGTAAAAGGCAGCTTTTCTACATCTTCCAAACTGTTTGTAAGTCAAAATCCTATTTGTCTAGTGGGCCAGTTAGAGTCATGAGTAGATTCTTAGCCAAGTCAAATAAGCAGAACTCAGACCTCCTGGAACTGGCTGGACCAACGGCAGGAGAACTTACTGGTTGAGTTTTGATTGATGGATATTGATCAAAGGGTCTGGTGTTCATACACTAACAAACACACTCACAGGCAATTACATGATCACCTGCCTTTTATGATGGGAGGTGATCAAGATCATTTAGCATTGAGCTTTAAACATAAAAGCAGCTAACACTATTGATTTATCCTCAGTCTGAATTCATCCTGTATTGCTGGTTCGGAGACCTGTGTGATGTTTAAATCACAAGATGAGAAGAAGACAGAGGAGTTAGTGATCCAGTCAGTATTGTGAACAAGGTACAATTTTAAACTGAATTGTTTTTGTTTTCTCTTGCTTTTTTGTTTTAAGTAAAGCCCCCAACATGTTCAGTTTTATATAGCACAAGGTTTAACAACACTATGCTGTATGTTTATAGACTCATGTCCAAAACTATTGTCTGTTGTCTTGTTGAGTGATTGTACCAGAGTGCTGTGTTGGGAGGGGTAAGGCTGCAAACACAGACTATCACTGATGCCCCACGTCATGATACCAAGATACCAAGTGGAATACCGGTGTGTCTCGCCACAACATTGGCAGGATTGGTTCTTTCTCCTTGGTGTTTGCAAACATTGGTCATCTGTGGTTATACAGAACCAAGGTTCATCAATGAACGTGATACCATACCCCTGTCCCATGTCTCCTAGTTACAACATCATTTCAAAAGCAGCCATCTCTGTTGTGGAGTGTTACACGAGACAATAAACCCATAATCATTGAGACTGAACACAAGCTGACTCGGGGTGTAGTAGAGTCTAATACTTGTGTCTGAATGGCAGATGTCATTGGGTTGAGCAATGCTTGGTGCACAAAACTACATTCCTCTCTTGTTGTGGTCTATCTTTAACTAGGATCTTTACAATGTGTCCTCAAACATCTATTGGTTCTAATATTTGGCCACTGTGGCATCTGTACTCCCCCCACATGCCAGGCAGTTGCACAGTACCACTGTCCAACCTCATTTGAACCCACAATATGACCCACAATATCTAATGTGCCTCCGAGGCATCCTCTGTGTCACTAACTGTTTTGACTGAGGCTGTCAGGTGTTCTGGCAACTACCACTTTGTTTGTGACAGCACCACTTTTGTACTCTGGTGCCACATATCCCAGCATCTTCCAACATGAAGCACACCCATGTCTGCATGTGGACCAAGTTATGTGTGGACCTTAAGTTCTGCCAGGGGTGTCAGGTTTTAAGGACAAGGGGGGCTTAGCCCCCAGGAGACACACAGAATATTATGTTATCACAAAAAATGAGGAGCGTTTTCTCGAGAAAACAATTTCCTGATGGTTTTCTCAACATAACAAGTTATGGTTTTCTTGTGTATCATTCAGCAACCATGGAGACGGTCCAATCCCCTCAGCTGGTCACCAATAAAGTTTATTATATCAGCAGGATCCCTGTGTAAATGTCTGCTGATCTGCAGTCAGGACAGCCGGCTGATATGAAAGTTATATGAACAAGACAAACAAATCATAATTACAGTCTGTGTAAAAATGCAAAAATGACACAATATTATGTACACCAGGTTGTCTTCAGATCCAGGCTGCCCTTGCAAAAGAAATCTGCGATCTCAAAGGGATTTCCCTGATTAAATAATCGTAAATAAATAAATAAATAGTAAACTTCATCGATGACCAGCTGAGTGGACCAAGCCGTCTCCATGGTTACTGAATGATGCACAGGAGGAAAACCATCGGAAAATGAACTCATTATCTCGAGAAACCTTGTTATTTCGTGATAATGACTTAATATGGCGTTATCACAAGAAAACCATGGATATTAATTATATGCAGAAAACGGCTGCTTTTGGCTTCCGTACAAGGAGCTGGCCCCGCCTCCAAAGGGTGCATTGACAATCCTGGGGTGGCACCGAAACAAAACACCAGAACAGAATTTCAGGAGATTTGTTGTCACATAGGTTATTTGACAAATACAGAAAAATACAAGTGATGGATTGACCAGACATCTACTTTAGTTTGTTTTTATTTACTTGATTTTACTATTGAGAAAAGCACAGCCACTACTGAACTCACTGAAGCTTGCCCTCTCCTAAATTTAGATTAAATATATATATATATATATCAGGATTATATATATATAATCCTGAGACCTGCAACCTGATGTTGAGGACATTGGTTTTACACTGGTTATTCGGGGGTCCGAACTACATTTTAAATTTTATTTTAATTTTTAAAAGATTATATGTTAACCTCCTAATTGCTCAAAAACAATGTTTTTCTGTTTATGGGGTTCTACTAAGGCACTGTTCACACTAGAGATTTCTCTTGACACGTCAATATTTTTTAAAAGTTTATTGGGGCTATATATATATATATATATATATATATATATATATATATACTGTATATATATATGAGTGTGTTTATTTGGATCTGCTATAGCGGGGTTACCAGATGGGAAATTAGTGTTGTCCTGTCCCTTTAAAATGATTGTATTTTGACACAAACTGTTATATGTGCTGAGTGAGGGTGTTGTAAGATGAGGTGTGTGTGTTGTGTCTGGTGAAAATGTGCAAATGGAGAAGGCAAAAAACATATTTTTATGTTTATCTGGTAACCCTATAGCTCAGCTGCATGCATCACATGCAGTGTCAGCATGATCACATTTACCTCAAACTAGTAAATAAACTAACTTTCCTTCAGACCTCGGATGTTGTTTGTTTTGCTCCTACGTGCAGTAAAATGGTGAGTAGCACAAAAACACTCAGCTGTTCGCAATTTAGTGTAACTTGCTAATTCAGAAGAAGCTTTAGCCTCCAGTCACCTATCTGTGCAGGTGCTGTTTCCCCTGAAAATCTCCACTCTGAGACAGAAACCTCCCGTTGGTTGTGTACAATCGGTCGAACCTGTGGTTTCACACCAAATCTGGGTTGTGTAAATGAGACCTAATCCTAATTAGCTAGGGGAAATTAAACATGCACACCAAGCAAAAACTGTTTGTGCAAGGGGGGGTCAATGGGGGGGCCACCATGGTTTTTAGGGGTGGTCATTGCTCCACCTGGCCTCACTCCTTGAGAGTACATCCTGGACAGATCACAAATCCATCACAGGCAGGCAGTTCACTGCAAGAGTAACTTGATACAGAAAATGATGTGTCATAGCATCAATTAAATATTATTTCAAAGCAGAACAACATAAAGTGAAATGGTTGTGTAAGTGTGTGTGTGTGTGTGTGTGTGTGTGTGCCAAAAGAAGCATTTTTACAAAAATAAACCTATTCAGCTGTTGATACTAGTGAAGTATCTTACTTTGACTCTGCTGTCCTCGTGTGAGAACTACAGGAACTGCATCAAAGCGTCTGTGAGTTTTCTTTCAGACACTCATGCAGACAGTTATTATTAAAAATGAATAAAAACACAGGTCTGGTTTCAGTTTGATAGCTCATCGCACTGTTTTATTCAATTACTGACATCTCAGGAAAAGAGGAGAGCAGTACAACTCTGCTTGTTGGTAAACCACTACTTTTCTTTTTTTTTTGTTTGTTATTGTTTTGTTTTTCATAGCGTTGATGCAACACTGAAAAAGCGCTATTTCCAAACAAACACAGGTCCCTCGTTAGTGATATGTAAGAGGCAGAGAGAATCTCACCTGGACAGTTTTGCATGAAACATACCAATGAAAAAGGTTCAACCTTTTTTTTTTTGATTTTTGTCTTTTTTGTTTTCTTTTTTTGCAGTTTCACATATATTAATAAATATCAATACCAATAAACACTCAAAAATTAAAATATTAAGTCACATGTACTGGAAAAGCTCCACTTTTGAATCACAATGATAAAATGTACAAAACAATAGACATCTCATATAAATGTTAATGGTTTTTTCTTTTTTTTTTCTCCAGAGACTTGAATCTCATCTCAGAGGAAATTAGTGGATAAAACTAAACTTGGAGATTCAGTATTTCCTGAGGTTTATGGGTTCCCCCTAAAAGGCCAGAAGAGGGGAATGGCTTTTATGTTATTGAGGAGATATTACAACCGGTCAAAGTGTACCTTTCAGGGCACCAGTCGGATTAAGGACAAAGAGTTTTTTCTTCCTGACAACGTGCCAGGATACTAAGAGAAATTATGAGCACTTATTGTAGCCGAAATGAATTTACCTCATGATCATCGTACCACACTAAGCCACATCATTTTAAACCTATTCCAGGAGGGTCATCTTAATCCTTAATAAATCTTTGCTGGTCCACTTTGAGAGGTTGTGAAGCTCCACACTTTTTTTTAATATCACCTCTTTAAATGCTGGAAGCCACAACAAAGCCGAGCCAACCACAGCCAGGCTGTCACGGCGCACTCTGATCATGTGACCATGAAGTCGACGAGGTCACGTCTGCACTTTGATGCAATGAAACAACAACAACAAAAAAAAGAGTTAGATATCTGACTAAATGAACAGAGATCAGGGCGCAATAAATGAGTGGGAAGGGTGGGGGTATCATTAGAAGAAAATGTTAAAAAAAAAAAAAACAACAACAACAAAAAAAGGAAAATACTTTGAAAAACTGTACATGTAAACATCACACTTTCACTGAGTCCAAAACCAGAAGGAAAATACAAAGCTTCACACAGGTTTACAGTACAAACCCCTGCACAGAGCTACAGTCTCTTTTTCAGTGCAGGAGAGGCAACAAGTCAAATTATATAAATAACAATAGAAGTTTTACAGACCATCACAAAATGATAAGTTAAAACAGGCAAGGGCTAAAACCACTTTGATTTTTTTTAACAGTGCTGTACCCACAGAAAAAAGAAAGGTTCAAAACATCTTTTATCACTCTTTGTACAGCTATACAGTATATCTGAGCACTTTAGCAAATCCACAAGCTACCAGGGCATTTTTAATCAACACCAATAGATTACATTGTTTAGTCGATACAGAGAGCAAATTCATTGGGCATCATTAAAAAAACAAAAAACAAAAACAGGACAACAAGTGGTCACTAGGGGGATCACAGTCATTAGACAGGAATCTAATCTGCAAGCTGACGTTTGGTTGTAACACGAGCTTCAACATGACGGGGCTGAGTTTGACATGAAGTGAGGAGGAGCTGCTATGACAACAGTAACAAACGAGCAGGTCGGGGGAGACGTGGAAGACGTGTGAGGACCCATCTATGGTTTCATGGGTTTGAATCCGGAGGGGTGTTGGAGAAAAGCAGGTTAGATTACATCTGCATGGCAGGAAATTAAGCTTAAAATAAGTTTAAGGGGTCTGTGTTCTACTCAAGTTGGAACAACTTTTGAACCATCAAAAGCTTCATCCAGACATGCTCTGTTAAAGGGATAGTTTACATATTTTGAAGTGAGCTTCTGTGTTAATATCTTACCTGCTGTACATAACTCTTACAGGGCGCTGTTTGTAAAGCAGCTTGTGCTAAAATAATATTTAGATACAAACAGCTAAATGCTTAATTTTAAATGAAACGTTTTGCTAAATATTCAGCTAATGCAAATTCCCACTGTCTGTAACCAGAAGTACCAAAATAAAAGCTCAACTCTGTTTATAGAATAAAAATGACATCTTGTAAATAAACTTACTGTGGGATTCAATACATTATCATGACAGTAAATATCTAGAAAAACAGAAACATAGAAACATGTTAGGAGACTTCCTCTTCTATAAACACAGTCAAGCTTTTATTTTGGTACTTGCAGTAACAGGCAGTTATTAGCTAAATATTTTGGTTCAATGAAACATTTAGATTAATTTTTGGCATTTAGCTTTAACGTTTAAATTCAACTATTTAAACTGCTTTTAGAAAATCCACGCTACTTTATCAAACATTGAAACGAAATGTGACAAACTTTTGCTGTTATTTTCAGCACAAGCAGCTTTACAAACAGTGCCCCATACTTTGAATGGTTTCAGTTTGGATAAATTTAGATTTGTTTTAAAGGGATTCTTCTGAGTTCTTAGTTAGTTCAAGTGAAGCCAAGACCAAACCAGAATGTACAATTGGTTTTACAACCTGTGATTAATTCAATATACACTATATTGCCAAAAGTATTGTCTCATCAGCCTTGACTCACATATGAACTTAAGTGACGTCCTATTCCTAATCCATAGGGTTCAAAAGACTAGCTAATGGCTGCAGACTTCTCATGTGGGGTATTCTGACTGGGATGCCATGTTATTTCTGTGTGATGCAAAACTGAGAGTGTAAAGATTAATAAAATGATCAAATTAAAAACTTAAAAAGCTTGAGCTGTTTTAAAATTGCAGCATTCCAATGTAGCCTTGATCCCGCTTGAGCTAGTCATTAGCTCCTCCCTCCAATCAGAATTAAACTCTACTAAATTGTTTGGTTATAGTCACACTTTGGGTACTCACGCAGGCCACGCGCACCCTCGCCAGTGGTGGAGGTGTTTATATACTTGGCGCTTACATGTTGCAGTTTTCTCCGAAAGGACACGTGGAAGTACACTTTATAACTTGTGAAATCTTTTAAATAGGACAGCAAAAGCATGGTGAACAAACAAGCTGTTTAAATGGTAAGCGCCAGCCTTTGCTGAGTTACAAAATTTCGGAGTTGCACGACCACACGCCGAGACACAGCGAGCAGGGGTTGGGATGGCACAAATGCCTCGGTTTTGGCCCCCTTGCGACTGGCGTGATGCGTCAACTATAAACCAGGCTTAATAGTGCTCCTGTTCTATTAGAGCTAACCACAGCAGGTAAGATATTACTTGTTCATAAGCTTTCTACAGAACTCCACCCTGCTTGTTAAACACAAGTGCTAACATACAAGGATGAGGCTCAGTTTTTGTGTGAGGAGAACTGAAGCACCAAGCAGACTGAAATTATAAAAAAAATATGTTGTTTATCGTTGTTATTAAATAAAGAATAGAGAAACACAAATTTAACAAAATGCTTCAAACAGTTTCCTGTTAGGGGCTGTTTGCAGATTTTACATTTTGTTTGTGTATAAAAAAAAACAAATTATACCACAAAAAGTAGGATAGTTCCTCCTTAAACAAGAGTTACCTGATGAATTGTTCTCTAAAAATCTAGAAAATTAGTATTTCCTGTTTAACTAAATGCTCCAACGTGCTTAATGCTGTCTGCTGTCGGGCTTCATGTTTGGTTCAATATGTAAGAAGTCATCAGTGGGTTTGTGGGGATTTACAGCGTTAACTGCTGCCAGCTACATCCAGTTTAAATTTAAAATAAGTTTCGACTCATACTGATAATAAATACATTTGAAACAAACTGTTACTAACTTATGGTGTGGTACAGTTTATTATTCTAAGCTTTGTTCTCCAAACAGAATGATTTAAACTCTACAGCAACACCCTTACAGAAAAAACACACAAATTTAATGTTTTAATCATGTGATCACATCAACTCACCGAAAATGTTCCAAAATGACGTTTTCTAGGCAGAGACATGTTTCATGTGTTCATTTTTATGAGGGAAATTGTGAAGTTTCTGTTTTTGTTCTAAATTTACATTAAAAATTTAGGAAAATTTGGGTTGTACATACATGTTAATTATTAGCCACCATCATGAAAGACAGGTGAGTTTTCATGCGTTTGTTTGTTGTGTTAGTAAAATAACTTGTGAAGCGGCGAACAGAGTTTAATAATAAACTGGAAGTGGTCATTTTGTGTACACCCACAGCTGATTCACTTTTAGAGTCAACCCAATTCAAGATGGCCGTCACAGCGAATCAGTTTTAGCCAACACAAAAAATGGCTATAACTCTGTTAATTTTACAAACACTGAGCTGAAATCTGCTGTGGTAGTAGCTGAGAGTCGTCTCCAACACATACTCTGAGGTCATGCAGGTCCTTGTTCAAAACGTCTGTCACAGCAGGAGCGCTAGTTTCATTTCACCTGTTCTCACAAGTGAACTTATGTTAGAATAACAAAATTTGTGTGGTTTTACTGTAAGGAAAGCTGAATGAATTAAATGTATTATTTTTGGATTTAATGTATTTTCCTTATCATTTTATGTCAGATAATTGTTGCTTTTTGGAGAGCTTTTGCAGCTGCTTGTATATTTTCATTTGTACAGTTTCATCAGACTGTGATCTGATTTAACAAGAAACACCCCTCACATGGACCGTGTACAAAAACAAGGTTCAATCTGAGCTCCAATAAGGAACTCTTTGATGTGATCAAACTGTCTTCTGTTGTTCTGTGTTTGTACTGAAGCTGAGGTAAAATCACTGTTTTCTGTTTCCTTAATCCTGAGCTTTAAAGTGCTTCCTACCTTACTTTAGATGATCAGTTTGAAATGTGAATGTTACGCAGCCCAATCATGACAAGGCAAAAAACAACAAAAAAAGAACATAATATAGTCATTTTAGGACACATGTGTTGCTAGTAACATAAATGTGTGACGTTGACATAAACAGAAAAATGATCAAAGCAAATAGATTTGGTGATAAATACAGAAATATATCTCTTTAAGTTCTGACAAATCAGTAAGGTGCAAACCACCGAGGGCCGCTTGAGTCATTGTCATTGTTTGGAATGTTTCAGCCGTTTGAATGAAGTCTTTACAGACTGATGTTGGACAAACTGGGTCACTCCACTTACACACACAAACACACAAAATACACAAAAGCATCACGCAACAAACAGTAAGACAGTAAGAACTGAAGAACACGCACACAGACTCGCACAACAGCTTTGTGCCGAGTGACTCACCAGTAGAAGTTTGTTGAGACTGTGCTCCTGATCTGCTTTGAGAACTCCCGCGTGTCGTCCGACCACAGCCGAACACGCACACACAGTCACACATGCACACATGCACACGGCATAACAGGAAGCTGGGAGAGTAAACTGTGATGCGATTACATCATTTTTTTCAGAGATTGTCTCTTGCTTCTTTTCAGATACGATGAGGAAAGTGGAGATGTGACTCAAAGTTTGACACCGCTGAGGTCAGAAAGGACGACATGGACGGACAGACAGACAGACAGACAGACAGACAGACAGACAGACAGACAGACAGACAGACAGACAGACAGACAGACAGACAAAGGAGTGGACATCGTCTGAGCATCCTATTTGTGCTCTCACTCTGCATTCATTCACCTGCCAGCAACAGATGCATGTAAGCTTCTCTCTGTGCCTTTTCTTTTTTAAACATAAGACCCACTACACACCTTTTTTTTACCCAATAATCCACCAAAAAATATGTTAAAGTAAACAAAACGTGCAACGTCAAGTGTCCTTTTCTGCCAGGTCCCATTTCTTTTCCCATCCCAGCACGTGGAAAGTGCCTCAGTTCTGAGGTTAGTATGAACAACAGCTCTGAAATTGGCTACAATGCTGCACGGGATTATTTTTAAAACCTCACTGTTACAGCAGGAGAGGATTGTGGTGAAGTTTTCGTTTCAGTAACCACTGCTAATTATCTTCTATATTGCACCCTTTTTTTTTACCATTTTCTAGTAGCACTGGTTTTTAACCAAGCATTATATTAATCATATTTGTTTTTCCCTGACAGGCGTCTGTGACCTCAGTTTGCATACCCACACTTCTTAAAAGCCCTCCAGTATATAAGCAATGAAAAACGAGCCATTTAACGTGAAAATAACTAAAACAAACAAAAATGAAAGTCCAGTTTGCTCAAGAGTCTTAAAGTAAAACTGTCAGAATAATCACTTTAAAAAGGCAGAATTTGACAACATTGATTGTTGCATTTTTCTGGTCAAACCCTCATTTTCGTGTTTTTTGTTTCCTTCTACATATTTTATACCGTTTTCTTTTTGGCATAAGTCAGTCGGTATGGGTTGAGGTTAGCAGTGGCAGTGGCTGTCACATCTTTTAGCAGCGATTCCTCTGTGGATTTAGAGACGACTTGATTCAGACAGCTCAATCAAACGGAGCCACTGTACAGCATGGAAAACAGAAAAGTCAGAATTACGCTAGCTCGCTAATTTGTTGTCACGGTGGTTCAGCTAATTCAACGCCTCAGTCTGTGTACCAACACACATCAATCCTCACTTCCTGAGACAAATGGAGGTTTCCAGTGGCATAAATGAAGTGGACGGGATGAATGGCTACACAGAACAGGGCACTAAGGTCAAAGTGAACCAAATGCATAAAGAAACATTGTTCAGCCTGTGATACGCTCGGGCCTGTCCAAATACACAAACATGTGGGGGGAAGTAAAGGTAGCATACCTACAGGACTCACTGAAGTATCACTCGCGTACGATTGTGTCTCCGTGTGTGAAAGTGTGCTCGGACGTATAAGACACAAGGCGACCGAGATGGACAGGCTGGGGGGTGGTTTGGGGAAAGGAGGCGATGGCACGGTTTGGCTCAGTTCTGCTGCAGGATCAGGTTTTCCAGCTCGTCTGCAGAACGAAGCAGAAAGGCTGCGGACTCTCTGTAGCCTGCGATGAGCTGCCTCACCGCCGTCACCTCCGGGGGGCTGAGCTGGGCCGAAGCCCCGCCCCCGCCGCTTCCCTGGCCGTGACTGTTGGAGGTGGTCGAGGAGGAGGAGTTTGTGCCGACAGACTTCATGCTCAGATCGGTGGGACCTGCAAGGCAAGCCAAGAAGAGTCGGAGAGCGCATTAGTAGAAGCAGGAACATCCCGAGAACACCGTCCCAACACTGAGGCACGGTGGTGGCAGCAGCATGCTGTGGGGATCAGCAGAGACTGGGAAACTGGTCAGAGTTAAAGGAAAGATGGAAGGAGCAAAACACAGAGAAACTCTAGAAAAACGAGTCCTCCAGATTTGAGACTGGGATGGAGGTTTATCCACAATCAGGACAATGACCCTAAACTCATCGCTGAGGTCACACTCCAGTGGATTCAGGTCTTGTCACACTATAATGTTTGAGACAATTAAGGCCAACAAATTTTGTTTAACACTGAAGACGTGTGCACTGAAGATGAATTGACATAAACTACTGAAAGCCTCTTTTAAACATATAAATACTGCAATGCTAATGAGTTAAACAAATATATAACCTATATGAGTAATTATTATATTATTGTGTGACAGGGCCTTTAGTGAGGACCAACTGAATGTATTGGAATGGCCTAATCTAAGCCTAGGTCACCGCATCACTGAATAATTTTGCAGAACTAAAACAACCACAGTAAAAGGTCCAAAACCAGGCATCGGCAACTACACCCCTTTCCTTTTTTTTCACTTAAAAAAAGAAGAAGAAGAAGCTTTGAGTGTTTTTTAAAGTTACAATAAATAAATAAATAAATAAAACTCTCACAGAGTTTCAGGGCAAACCTGTGTTTAGTCTGCTTAGAGATGTTGTCTGCCATGAAGGATTTTAACATACGTCACCTCTACAACATGTTGCACAAAGCTAAATATGAGAAGTTTACTGAACTCGCACGTATACAAACAACAGTGACTTTTTACCAGAACCACAACCAGGCAGGAGTCTGAACCCAATGTGTCTTATGCTGTAAGTGTTTATTTTTTGTTTGCTTCAAACATTTTGTATTCATATTTATTAAACAAGAGTACAACAGTTTTTCGTGTGTTTGAGCATGAAATATGTTAAGTTACTATATGTTAGTTTGATAGATTAAAATATACACATACATTTTTACAATGGCAGTTTTATCACATGTGTGCAGCACTATGTGGCCATCTGGTAGCATCAACAATGAAATGTGGCTTCTTCCATCATTTAACATGCTGCTCCAAACCATCTGAATATCGAACTAACATAGAAGTTTAAATGTAGCACCTCTAATTTTAAATAAAATGTATATTCCCTAAACATTTGACCTTTATACCATGACTGTTGTCATAAATCCTTGTGTTTTGGTTACTGAGTTATGATTATTTGTGTTAGATTCTCCTCTTTTGATTTTCACTATCTTAGGATTCAATGTGTTTATTTCATCATTCCCTCATTTTCTTTCCCCGCAGGTGTTTGTCATCTTCAGTCATTAGTCTCTCTTTAAATGCCTTGGTCCTGTCCCAATACTCCCACTACACCCTACGCCCCTCTCTAAAGTGCGCACTCAGTCGAAGTGCACATAAAAGTTTGAGTGCGCAGGTTACAAGTGTGCAAAAATTGGAGAATTGAGACAGAACAGGTTACATCATTGACCTCTGTGTCCTAAATGTGACGTCCAAAATGGCGGGACCAGTCGCTGTTTTGGTGATTGTACTGCTAAAAATGATGGTACAGCTACAGCAAGCAATAATTTTTAGGAGAAGAAAGCACATGAACTGAAAGAGGCTTATACACCAGAGGTTTGCCAACCAGCTCTGTGGACATTCTTCTTCTTTGATTTTATTGGCAGTTGTCAGACTAATTTAAGTGCATTACCACCATCACTAAACTGGAAGGTGCTCGGGGGACATTGACATATTTCTGCCTTTTAATTCAAAACGTCACATACAGTGATGAATTGTGGGTAATACACTTTTCCAAAGATGTTTGAATGCGAGCTTAGCCAAAGTGTAGATCAAGGGCACAAAGGGGGCGGGGCAAAATACCACTCTGGAGAATTGGGACACACTACACACTCAAACCTTCCAACAGGAACGTGCATTTGAAGGACACAAAGGTGGAAGTGTGAGTATTGGGACCGGGTCACTTGGTTTGTCCAGCGTCTGAGCATTGTGCTGTTTATGTTTTCATTCACCTCTGTGTTCCTCCTGAGACTATTTAAGCACTTTTGCTGCACCATCAGCTTTTTGTAAATAAATTTGTTCTTTGTTTACCTGCAAGTTATGACTTTCTAACCACCTTTAAACGTGATATTTGTCTGTGTTGTGAGGGGGTTGGTGTGAATTTCAATGATTTTTTTCCCCCAAAATTCTAAGAAAATCTAAGATGTTATATCCAAACTAAGTCCGATAATAACTGGAATGGATTCCTCTGCTGGTAACTAAAAAGGTTACTGGAGACTCGTCTTTTTCATCACCTGTCCTTCCTGAGCTGTGTTGTTTCATTAAGTTGGACTCACCGTTGGTTTGCGCAGCTCCAGAGTTCTGCTGGTTGCTGCCAACTGTCCCGTATCCCCGCAGGTTGTAGTTGAGGCCTCCGTTGGTGTAAAGTTGGTCTTGGGCAAAAGCTGCACTGGAAATAGAGAACCCGGATGGTGTAACCGAGGTTGGATCCCTTGTGATGGTTTTGTCAATAGAGACGAGTTCATCCTAGAGAGAAAAAAAATCATTTTTATTTGCAGCAAAATAAACGTGTGTTGCTGTAGCTCACTGTTATTGAGATATAGATGGTCGGGGTAGGGGACACCCAAACCCCTTCTGTGCAGATTCAGTCTCTGCCAAAACATTTACCGTCGCCTGGTAGACATCGAGACGCATCCTCTTGGCAGCATTTCGAGTTTCACTCTCGCAGGCGGCAGCTAGGATATTCTCTGCCATGGCAGAGGTGAGGTGAGGAGGAGTGGGTCGGATCTGCCAACAGGGTCAGCCAGTGACATTTGTTATTTCATTTTATTTTCATCATGAAAGAGAAGGTTTCTGAATGTTAAACAAATAATGTTAAAGCTGAGGGGGTTAACCGTGTACCTCAAAGCCGCCTTTCTTCATGCGGCGGCAGGATTTGAGGTAGGTGCGGATGCGCTTGCGGGAGCGCTCCTGGAACTCTGGGAACTGGCGGCTGCAGGACTCGATGATGGCCTGGATCTTCTCCTTGGGCTGCTTGGAGATGGGCACCATGCGGTCCAGATTCTCATCCACGAACAGACGCACGAACATCTGACGGAGGTGGGGGGGAGGGGTAGAGAGGCGATGTAGAGCAGAAGAAATGGAATTGGGTGGGGTGTGTGTGAAGGGGGGGTGGGGAGCGGAATGAGGGGTGTGGGAGTCAAAACAGAAGAATGGGAATGAATGGTGAAGAGGGTGGGGGTGCGGAAGAGGAGAGTTGAAAGAGGCAGAGGGGTGGGGGGTGGATAGAAACGGAATTAGAGCTCAAATAAAGGAAAATTTTCTCGTCAGGGCTGAAACTCTACTGTTGCAGTGACTCTGATAGTATTTTTTACCCACTTATTAAGTGTTTGAAGCTTAGCGGGTAATATTTACATAAAGTAATAAATCATGTGACTCCACAGCTGATCTACCAGGCTGATGAACTGCTTTGGTTCCACTGGTTCCTTACATTGAAAGCTTTAAGTCTCTCAGGATCCATCCCCTCAGCATCGTTGATCTTGTCACTGTCGTCGTGCTCATCGTGCTCGTCGTCATCATCATCAATAATCTGTGCTCGACCAGAGGTCAGGTCCTCTGCGCTCATGCTCAGTTCAGTTTTCACAGAGTCATAGCTTCCTGAGCTGTAAGGAGGCGACTGCAAACAGACACACAAAGAGGCTATTGTTATTCCCCGACTGCCATTAGGACACAAGACGGTCCAGAACCGCCCGACTGGCCTTACCTTGTTGGTGAACTCTGTTTTGACGGGGTACTTCTTGTTGGAGTCTGCAGGGTAGGAGTTTGGGGGCGAGCTCCCGGCTGGCAGCAGTCTGTCGCTCAGATTGACCGGCTGCTGATCCTCTGAGGAAGAGGACGACGAGGTGGTGCTGAAGTCCAGGGGAGCACTCAGCCCGTTCTCTGTCACCTCCCCGTAGGAGGCCCCACCATCTGGGGGGTTCACAGGCAGCACCTCGGGGGAGGTCAGGGCCGGCACCCCGTTGGCGCTGCTGCTCTCGGAGGAGTCATCATCTGGCAGCGGGGCGGGGGAGAAACAGGCAGATACAGCGATGAGATGCTTTGTCACGCTTTAGCAATAATTCAGGTTTGTTTCCTACAATAAGCATAATCCCAGAGGAGGAGGAGGAGGAGGAGGAGGAGGAGGAGGAGGAGGAAGAAGTGTGCATTGGGGTCAGCTGTCAAGACAAATAAAAGTTAGGGAGAAAGAAGGGGTTGCTGGGAGTTATACAAAATAAAAGGGAGGGAATTGAGGATGAAGAGGGACTGATGGGGGAAGGGAGACTACATGTCCCTCTGTGTAAAAACTACAGCTTTAAAATGAGCTCAATGTACTGATGTCATTACATCTGTCACATGTATTCAGGACCCATTTTGAATCTTTTTACTAATCTGTGATGGTTAATACAGGCCTTTGACCTACTTCCTGCTCCCTGTAAGAGAGGGGTGCACGGTGGATTGTTGCATGTCCCAGCTGGATTAGTCCACTAAGAAAGAGACAAGCTGTTTCCTGCGTAACCACAATCTGTTCTGTACCCTTCCCACTCCAGACGCAAACAGAGCGATGGCGAAATTAGTTTGTCGGAGAAGTTGTTTCGTGCCGAGCGATGTCTCACCGTCCTCTTCTTTGATGATGGTGGTCTGGTTGCTCACTCTTTCCCCGTTAGGTGGGCTCGACTCAGGCACTGCTGGCTGCTCAGCTGCGACCCACGTGGGCTCAGCGTTGTTCATGTCCTCGCTGCTCACCGAACTGTCATCCTGGAAGGAGATTGGGTCACAGAATGGAAAAAAATACAATAAAAAATGAAAAGATATGTATTTTTACTTGCCTAAAGTTTCCTAAATTCAATGCCTGGATACAAATTCACTCTGAAAAAATTCATTTTAATGTTAAAAGGAAGCTTAGATGAACTTTTGAGATATTATTTAATGTTTTGAGCTTTGAATTTTAGGCAGTGTTTACCTCAACTTTTTATGGTTTGCGAGATGATCCGAAACGATTTTACCCACTTTTACTTTTAATCAAATTTTAACCATGACCGGAAAAAAATAAATATATGTTTGCATTAAAAATAAACACATTAGTAGAAAAATCATGAATAAAAGCGGGACAGCAGGAGTCTCTCTCTGTTAACTAATATGTTTCTCAGAGCCACGGCTATTTTTAACTCCGTTACGTCGAGACCCTGAAGATGCTTGATGTAGCGTAACAAAATCACGAGTACACCACTGGAGTGAGGATTAGCCAAAAGAGCATTGAATATTCTCACAAACTACTCAGAGACTGACCCGAGCTGCAGACTCAGACCATAGAAAAGCTTTCCAAAACAAAAGAAAATTTAGTTACATTTAAAAAAAAAATTGACCAGTTTTTTAAAAACTTAACACAAAAAAAAAAGCTGCATTTACGCTGTCATGTGTCAGCTGCCATCTGACTCAAGAGGGAGTACAACTACCACCATGTGACGAGATCAGAGCAGTAATACGTGCTGCAGACTGGTTCCCCCTCACATAAACATACAAATGGGCCTAAACCCTTTGGGAACGTGCATCCGTCTCTTTATTAGGGGTTTGTGGAAGACCAGTGGACGACTACAGGAAAGAGCTTCTAATAACAACTGTTTCTGATTAGCAACAATAGATGTCCTGACTTTACAAAAATATATGAGTGAAGAAGTGAGGTTAACTTTTAATATAGGCTGGGATGAAAAGAAAATAGACATTTTATGATAAAATAAAGTAAAGGCTGTATCACAAAAACTAAGTCTTTTTGCACAAAGAAAAAAGTATCTGAGCAATAAAAGTATAAGAACATTTATTAAAGACTTTAGTTTCAAGACTTTGAGGTTGAAGTGTGCGCCTTTTATTCCTCTTATATTTAGATGTAATAAAATCATTCCTCCTGAGCCTGTTTCTCGTTTTCTCTGTAACACTTGAACCTTTTTTTTTTGTTTGCTTTTTCCAAATGAAAGTGCGAAGCTTTGGCTCTGAGTGGTAAAAGCAGGATAATAAACGTGTTCATATTCCAGCTTTGTGTTTCAGCCTAGTTCTGGCAAACTGCATGCAGGCAGCTGAGAAGTGAAGCCGCAGCAGACTAAACAAACATTCCCATCATGTGATTTCCCCCAACATGACAAACCTGCAGCATTTTGAACCATCTGCAGCTTCAAACCGTGAACTGGAGCAGAAACAGGGAACACACTCCTGCAAGTCTCCTCCAACACTGAAATAACCCTCCCTCCAGTCAATTATTCACCTACTAATCTATTTAATTTCATTTTATTAGAGGAGTTTGGTCATTTGTACTCACCCACAAATCCCAGTCTGGGTCATTGTTCCAGATAATCCTAATTATTCCAGACTGAGGCCTCCATTAACAGCACCAAGTACCGTTCCCTGCACTTTAGTGGCAGCGCTTTTTGAGTGTTTTCTCTGCCAGCGACACATGGGAGTGGTTTTACACATGACGTCTCTCGTACAAAAGCTTCCCTAATCCTCACTTCACTCAGCGCTCCTCCTCCCAGCAGGAAGAGGACTCTGCTCGTTTAATAATGAATTAAAAGTTGGGAGGAAGGATGCCCTGATTCGCCTGCACAAAACCGCTCTCCCTGCAGGCTCAGCAGGAAATATTCTGGAGAAGTGCGCTCTCTCACTGCAAATACACATCCAGCTGAACAGCAGGGTTTTAACAGTGGCCTGTTTTTTTTTTAACATTTATTTACCGAGGACAATTTATATCAAATATGTCACAAATATCCAGTGGCAGGCAGACACTTACCCTCTCAGTGGCAGTCATGCACTGCAGTTTCATTTGCTTCAGGTAGGTGGCAGTAAGAGGCATGTTGTAATCAATAAGGTCAGGGACCAGGGAGGTGGGCCGGTCATTTTCTGACAAAGAAAAACCCACACACATACAGTTTATTTGTTATTTGAACCCAGGCATGCAGGTTATTTCACTTTAAAACAATCGATTATTTTAAATTTAATGTAAATCATGCTGAAATGTTTGCATTTTGAGCAACTTTATACACAACAATAATTCAGCTGCAGCAATAAATTCAAATAATTTGCTGAAATTTGGCACAGACAAACCAGAAAACTAACATAGAAATCGAATACCTTTTTGTCCGTCAGGTGGTTAAAAACCATTAACAACTGACAAGATTGAAAACAATTTGTTATACAGGTCTTACTTAGTACAAGTCCATATTTTCTGTTTTATTAATTAGCTCATTAACACTAAGGAGTACTAGTTTAAAAACTGGCATTTTGTACTTGTAGTTCACTATTAAAGCAAAATTAAAGCTTTAATAAACAACTAATAAGTAATTTGAATTTTACAAGTAAGGCCAAAACCAGTCACACAGGACAGCTAGTTTTTATTTGTGTTTACAAGTAAACTAGCAAACATTTTAGAAACATTAGTTACTGAGCTGGAATGTTTAGTTACACTAGTTATAGTGTAAGTAAAACAAATAACCAGCCAATTAATTAGTTTTGGTCTTTACGAGTTGAATAGTAGGGTCAAAATTAGTTGCAATAAGCAGCTAATGATTACCTGAAGTTTAATTATTAACTAGTGTATGGTTCGTTTTGGGGTTTTTCCTTTTCAAAATAAAATGAGAAAAAAACAAATAATCAAGCATTTTTTCTGTTCTTTTGTTTAAAAACTAAATAAAATAAACGACAAATGCTAAATTGAAAAAGGCAAATTTTATTACATTTTTTTGTTTTTATGGTTAAAGCAAAGACAAGTTTTGTATTTTGTTAGCTCACCGTTTGTTACTGCTGGTGGAACCAGAAATCATCATGGCCTGTCGATCTTACCGTGAACAAACTGCTTTAATATTCTGAGTTATGCAGAAAAGGGTTCGAGCGCAGCCATTGCCCATATCTTTAGGAATGGTTTCAGTTTTTAAGAAGTTACCCAGCTACTATAAACCCGACTTCTGTCATTTCCAGTATGGCTACATATTAAAACAACAACCGTATGTTTTTACTTTGGATTTAGATAACTGAAGCAAAAAATTCAAACACTTTGGATTTTAGTGGATTAGTTTGATTTTATCTTTTTACATTTTAAGTTCTGAAAACACAAAAACAAAAAAGCACAATTGTTTTCTATTAGTAATTTTATTTTGAAATAGAAAAAAACCAAAGAATGGACCATACACGGATTAACTAGTTAACCGGTTAAAATTTTCAGTTGCACTAGTTACCTATTAAGGTAAAAAGAAAGCTTTTACTGGGCATGTAGTGATCATTCTGGATTTAACTAACTAGTAAGACCAAAATTAGTTGCAAGGATGAAATAGTGATCATTTGGAGGTGAGTTTCTTTTATTGCACGAGGTAACTATTAGAGTGAAATTAAATACTTTTTTCAGACAAGTGGAGCATTTAGAACTTTTTTAGTTTCCTCCACTAAAGCTTAGCTTTATCTGTTAACTAGTGATTATAGGTTATTGATGGTTAACTAGTAAACAATACAAACTGACTAGTTCATCATTTGACAGTTCAATAAACTGTATAAAAAAAGCTAATTAAACAAACAGGGAGTATTTTAGGTTTTACTAATTAACTAATAAGCAGGATCTGTGTTAACTAGTCAACATGTCAGAGATTCTGATGCTCTACTTTGATCCATCTCTTTACAAATGCATCAAAACATCAACAAGCTGAGACTTTTAAGCTTCGACTGTACAACTTCTGCTCCAACTAGTTAGACAAGTTTATCACTACTAGATAAAAGTCTTACAAGTAATATGTTTATCTAGTGCACAGAAATGTAGAACTAATGTAACCAAATGTTAAACTGGTTCAGTAAAATCACAATCAATGAGGTGAATATGATCAGGTATGTTAAAATAAATACACAAAGGGCTTGCCGTACAATTTCCACACTGGATTAAGAAAAGATAAAACAAGAAATCCAATATTCAAAAAGTTTAAAAGCAAAACTAGCCAAAAACATTTCAAATCAATGTAAAAATGAACAATTGTTTTTTTAAGTAAACATTGTCTTCTGCTCATTCCAGTTTCTGCACATTTAAAATGCAACACAACTTCCAAATTAAAATAAAATGTTTGATTAAATAGTCTGACTGTAGTTTAGACCCATCACCTTTTCAATTATTTTTATTTTTTTTGCCATTTTAGAAAAAGCACAGCCACAGAGGTCCCAATCTGCAGAGCAGCTAAAACTAAAAAAAGAATAAAAAATTAACTTGATTTTCTTTCACACCTCAGCTGCTGTCTTCTTCCATGCTGTTAAAGAAGAAGCCATTCAGCACAGTGGTAAAATGCAAATACTTGTTTCAGTACAGAAAAGTCCTAATATGAAATACTGTCATTTGTAAAGAGAATAAAAATAAAATTAAACTGATAATAAAGTAATATAGATACTCAATCTGAAAGGTCAGAACAGAACAGATCAAATTGTATTTTTATATCACCATATGTGTTAGACGAAGTGTTTCATGTAACACACTCAGCTGGAATTCATTATTTCCCAGAACTATCAGTTTACTGTATCAAAATCACCAACAGAAGCTGCTTGTAAACAAGTAAAACAGTAAATATTTACTGCAGTTTATTTGGCATTTATAACTTCATCATCCTCCCACACTTTGACTGAAACCACAAATGTTTTTTTTTTTCACATTAACTGGTTCATATATAAGCTGTGTGAGATCTGAACACAGATATATTGTCTGAGCAGAATGTAATGACTTCCACATCCTGCAGAAAAGCTGAAATTCAAGCCTCTGCTGCGCGTGAGCAGCAGGAGTCAAACAAAAGCCGCCTGCAGTTTCATCTTCCACCACTAGAGGAAGTCTAGCATCATTTTGGAGACGCTGTACCATCCCAAAGAGCCAATCCTCTGGAGTCTTTGTTACATCATGTCAGTGATGGATATACACACATGTTTATTTAATGGGAGCTCCATTCAAAAACTATTCAAACACCTCGGAGCACCTCAGTTCAATTTAGCGCCTGATGGGATGATAAAACTCACAATATCTGACATCTTGTTTCAGTAAACAACTATTTGTGATTTTTTTCAGATAAACAGTAGCTGTCAGAGTAAAGCTTGATTTTTATCATCTGTTGCGACTCTTTCTGTGTCGTTAAGGTGGAAGAATCAACGATTTATTCACAAAGACTTGATGTCAGAAAATAGCTCGGCGGTTAATGATGTTTCCAGAATGAGAGAGCCGTCTGCAGGTCACGTGTGTGCGTTTACCTTTGAACTCCGCAGTGCTAGGGTTAATGTGCATCCTCTTCTGACACTCTCCACAGCTCATTAGGAACCGAGTCACCGCCTCTCTGGGCAGGAAGGCATAGGTCTCTGCGATCTGTGCCAGGAGGGAGAGCAGACAGGGTTAGGGCAGCTAGATCTGGCTCAGCTGAGCACAGGTTGTGTTCAGGTGGGTTTTTGTTTGTTTGTTTGTTTCATTAATGCACAGTGCATGTGTGGGAGCTGAGGGTCAGGTTTATGTGTTGTCTTAGCCTGAAGCGAGGAGGGCTCCTCCCTTCAGCCCAGTTTCGGGGTGCGTTTGAATTTCCGCCGCAGTCCTCTCCCCACATATTCCTGTCTTCACGGCTCAGAAACGTCTCTCCTCCTGCTTCCTCAGGTGCAGCCTGCTCAC
>JARVJO010000024.1:4024373-4044436 GCA_031762555.1 Cynodonichthys magdalenae
TTATATATAGAAAGTTACTATTTGTTTTAAAATGTGTTTCTGCTGCTCCCAAGTGGCCAGAAACTTTATTAATCCCCCAGCAGGGACTGAAATGAAAAAAAAATAAATAAATAAAATAACAGCAACAAGGTCTCTGTATATACCCAGCCCCTTTTACGCTGGTTCGTTCTAACAGCTCTGGAGCACTTCTCTGCAGACTGAGGAGCTGCGAGGGGCCCAGAGGAAACACAGTCAAACCACACAAAGACACACACAGTGTGTGACACAACCACAGGTTGTAATTAAAACTTTATCTCTGACACAACATCTGCTTACCAAACTGACAGGCACACCAAAGTGGCTTCATAATCTGCAGGTCCAGATATAAACTAGCACGGGTCGTCAGAAAGCCAACTGCCATCGTGTGAAAACCCAACCTTGCCTTTTGGCTGACCTGAACACACAAACGTAATTTTCATAAAGCCAGACTCATTCCCAGGTCAGATGAATGTATCACCAGTGTTTTTAGCCAGTTTTACTCTGCTCTGTCAGCTGTAAATGGCTCATTGTAGAGAGACACAATCACTTCCTATTGTATAAACGCTCAACAATTCTTTGTCAGCCCTCCAGATTGACTGTGACATGCTTACAGCAGTCTCCCTGCTGTACTGACATCCACTTTGTCATGGCTGTGTGACACATCTGATTGCACCTGTCAGGCCTTGTCCTCTAAGCCTTTTCCTCTCCATGCTCCCGTTGACCTTTGTCTCGGTTTTCTTCCCCCCCTTTCAGACTTTTATTCCACAATCTCCAACCCCTTCTTTTTGTCCCCTTTCTCTATCCAGACTCCTCCCAAAATCCACTCAAGTTCTTATGCTTCAAGCCCAACAAATATGTTGATAATAAGCATTATTTTCTCAGGTAATCACTGTTGATTGTAAGTAGTTGTTTGTGCTCTCAGCCTTTATTATTACTTTACTCACAAAACAGCAGGAGTTTGTTTTCACAGAGCAAATCTTCACAGTGGGAAAGATGTTAAAATTACCTCGACTGCTCTGTTTCTGCCAGGTAAGTTCAGCCATTTAACAACATTAATAATTAGAAATTAAATAAAAATGATTGATTCATTAATTAATTCACATTGTTCTTTTTGAACAAACACACACAAATTCAACAATGTGCTTTAATTAAATGTTGGTCAGTTTAAAAAGCATTTTGTATTTAAAGTTTATTATAAAGATTGTGCTACTTCCTGTGTCTGTGAGTTCATGTGTTTGTCATAGTGTTAGCAAAATATTTCACAAACTGCAGGATGGATTTTGATCAAATTTCAAAAATGAATTCACTCTGTCGGCCATCTTGAATTTATTTTAATTTTTTATTTAGAAATTAATTGTTTTAATAAAAAAAAACAACTATACACAACAGAAAACATAAACATACAGTCAAATAAAATGAAAGGCAGCAGAAGAAGAATACATCTGAATTTTATCATGAAGATGAATGAGTTGTAGGTGTACAGCCAATAATCATTTTCTGAGCATTTCAAAAATCCATCCTGCAGTTCACAAGATATTTTGCTAACAGACAGACGAGCAAAGACATGCCGAAGCAATTACATGCTCACCCTGTTCATGTCACATGTCATGCTCAAGTCCTATCAGAAATGTTTGACCTCACAAAAAAATGAAAAGTAAGGAAATTGTACTGTTTTCATGTTTGGTGAGGAGTCAAGGATTAAGGTGAACAATGAGTGTATGGTCTAATGGTTAAACCCTGAGAGCCTCTTTTCTCACCATCAGTGATGGGATTATATGAGAAACATTTACTTAAGTCAGCTTTCATAAATAAGTACTTTTTATATAATGGAAATACTGTTAGAGCATTTTTTCCAAAGTTTCCTGGGGTGTTTTCCCCATTTATCTGTTATTTTTTGTTCGATTTCCATCCATATTTTCTTCACCTGTTTCTTCTTACAGGGAGCCTGTGCTCATCTCCAGTGGTCACTGTGCAAAAGGCAGGGTCCATCACAAAGACCACATAAAGACAACAACCATCTAAATTCAGGGTCACTTTAGAGTTACCAATAACCCAGACTCCTGCAAACTAACCAGTTAACCTATTAACCTGAAAACTCCTGTGAAACATTAAACTGGGAGATAAGTAACTGATGGATCTGTGTAAGTGTAAAAACTGTTTGTCTGAACTAATCTTATTTTCTCACTTCACATTCTGTTTTCATCAGATAGTTGGTCTGTCACAGTTGTCCTTAACCCAGTAAATCTCAAACTGTGAGGCAGGCTCCCCTGAGGGTAGGGGGGGCTACCCGAGGAGGATTGAGTTCTCTCAATTGGAACAAAACATGCACAATATATGCAAAAAAACAGTTACTTGAAAAAACTACACTTTCATTTTGTGACAACTGCTGGTAACGGATCACCAATGACTAAGTAACCAAACACTTCTATGCAAATAACTGTATAATGCAGAAGTGATGATCATGTAAAGGTTTCTATAGCATTTAAACAAACAGGTATGAAGTTTTTAAGACTGTATTTGTCTTGAATGTCAGAAATCCAGTTTGGAACTGGCCTCCCACAGATTTGTCATTACAGGAGTCCCCTGAGAGATCTCCTTCCTGCTATTACAAACTGATAACGCTCTGAGAGATTATACTACAGGTGAGATAAGACTATTGATAATACTTCTACAGGACAGTGTCTCAAAAAGTCTAACATGTTCCTTTAAATAGATGTTTCACCATCTATAGTCCATTTTCTGCCTTTATTTAAAATGGTTCAGATTCTTGTTTATCGTTATGGATATAATGGGTTCCAGGGTGAATGTTTGTGTGTGAATTTGTGAATAAAGAGGCTAAACATGTTACATTAAATGACATATTGTTTTAATACAAGAAACACCTTACTGTCCTTGATGTCTTCTTATGAAGGGGTCTGCAGAGTGAAATCCCCCAGTGGGTTCACAGGGTCAGGCTTTGTTTGTCAGATGGTATTCAGCAGCCCCTCCTCCAAGGAACAAAGGTCACCATGAGGGAAGAAAAACTAGTAAGTGT
Organism: Cynodonichthys magdalenae; assembly: GCA_031762555.1. Classification (NCBI taxonomy): domain Eukaryota; kingdom Metazoa; phylum Chordata; class Actinopteri; order Cyprinodontiformes; family Rivulidae; genus Cynodonichthys; species Cynodonichthys magdalenae. The sequence goes on from JARVJO010000024.1 coordinate 4,027,426, forward strand.
TTACTTTCTTCACCAAGTTAATGTTTTTGTTCTATTTTATAATATATAATATATTAAAAAATAGAACAAAAATATTATAAATAAAACTGACACTAAACACACCTTGACCACATCATTGACAAATAACAGAGATTGAACAGTGATTGCCACCAAAGAGGACTCCCTCCCCCCCTGGCTGCACCCAGAAATTCTGTCCATAAAAGTTGTGAACAGAATCTGTGACTACAGGCAGCCCTGGTGGAGTCCAACTCCCACCCTGAAGGGGTCTGACTTACTGCCGGCAATGCAGACCAAACTCTCACACTGCTTGAAGCCTTCTCCACTTCCACAAAACACATACAGACTGAATGGGCAAACTCCCCTGACCCCTCAAGGAGGAAGAGCTGGTTCAGTGTTCCACAGCCAAGACGGAACCCACATTGTTCCTCCTGAATGGGAGGTTCGACCATCGGTCGGACTCTCTTCTCCTGCACCCTTGAATAAACCTTACCAGGGAGGTCAAGATAAGTGATGCTGCAGATGTTCCTCTAATTTTTGGAAGAGAGGAACCACCATCCCGGTCAGCCAATCTAGTGGCACTGGATGGTAACTTGCTGTTGCAAAGGCGTGTAAAACCCAGAGCTCTCAAGCCTCACACAATGAGCATTGGACACGCATTTTCCTGACTTCACACGCCACACATGATATTCCTCACTCTGAAAAATAAAGCCAACTTCTGGCCGCAAAAGCAAACGTGAAAAAGGTCTGCGTCCAACTATCTTTTTCTTAATTTGGTTTTTATTCATGCACTGGTACACGTGTGGGGTGCATTCAGAGCTGAGAGTTACTCCTGTCAATCACACAGAACCCATCTTACGCAGCACGTCATTTTAGAGATGCAGGAGCATGAGACATAACTCCAGCTCAGACCAATCATTTTAACTTGTTTTGTGCATGAATTATGCTTTTATCATTGTTTAAAAACAGGATGCTCTCTGTTCTCACAGGAATGCAACATCACATATAAACCACTAGAGCAGCCGTAATCTCAGGCGCTAAGGCATAACCCGGCTATTTTTAAAGTGGGGTTTCAGGTCAAATTGGAGTAATTACTCTCAGCTAATACCAGTCTACTCACGAAAGCCTTGCACAGCAATCCCAGCTGCAGAGGATAGGAGACCTCTGCAAATGACTCAGGCATGCACAAAGCTGCTGCTGCTCCAACCCTGGTTTACAAAGCAGGATGTAATTTTTACTATAATGTTTGTAAGTCGGGTTCGTTTCCAGTGAGAGTTAGACTCAGCCAAGGTTGCCCTTTGTCACCGATTCTGTACATAACTTTTATGAACAGAATTTCTAGATGCAACCAAGGTGTTGCGGGGATCCATTTTGGTGACCTTAGATCTTATCTCTGCTTTTTGCAGATTGGCTTTTTCAGATTGTGATCTCCAGCTGTCACTGGACCAGTTTGCAGTCAAGTCTGAACTGGCCGGGATGAAGATCAGTGTATCCAAATCCGAGACCATAGTCTTGAACTGTAAAAGGGTAGCGTGCATCCTCCAGGTCGGGAAAGAGGTCCTGCCCCAAGTGGAGGAGTTTAAGTATCCCCTGGTTTTGTTCATGAATGAGGGAAGAATGGAGTGGGAAATCAATAGGTGGATCGGCGCTGCGTCTCCAGTGATGCAGGCACTGTACTGATCCATCGTGGTGACAGGGGTTACCGGTCAGTCTATGGTGCTACCTTCATCTATGGTCACGAGCTTAGGGGAGTGACTGAAAGAAGGAGATTGTGGATACAAGTGGACCAAATTAGTTTCCTCTGGAGGGTATCTGGGCTCTCCCTTAGAGATAGGTTGAGAAGTTCTGTCATCCGGGAGGAACTCCAAGTAGAGCCGCTGCTCCTCCACATCGAGAGGAGCCAGTTGAGGTGGCTCGGGCATCTGGTTAGGATGCTTCCTGGACGCCTCCCTGGTGAGGTGTTCCGGGACCCCAGATAAGAGGAAGAAAACGGACAGAGAGATGGTTGATTTTTCTCAGATACTGTTTCACCAAATTAAACTCTAGACCTGGCTGCATTTGACTCACAGATTAGTCACTTCTTCACCTTGTTTTATCTGTCCATAACTGGAGCTGAGGTCAACGAGTTAGTTAAAAAGCTCTGTGGCAGCAGGGCTCAAGGGGTGGACAAGATCTGCCTTGATTTCCTTAAAGCTCTGCAAGTTTTGGGGTCATGGTTGCAGGACTCTCAAATTGATCTGTGCTTGGAGTGAGATTTAGATTTGCTGACCACTGCTGCCAATTCCTCAGTATGAAAAGTCATTATTGGCTGTATTAAAATTCACTAAAAGTCACTAAATGTTGTAATCGACTAATTTGCATATTTGGACATTTGCCAATAATTGTAGGACAGATATATTTCAAAGTTGAAGAGAAAAAAGTAAGTAAAAACACTACATATGTTTAGAACTACAAATAAACTTAATTAAATATTTTTATTACTTTAATGCTTACATCCACATTACATAAACCAGTGTTGTGAGAATGCCAAATTTAACCAATGCTGTTAGATATCACAGAGACACACTGGGTGGACGAATACTCCATGGAAGATGTGCTGGTGGGAAGCATTCCTTACACCAGCACCCCACCATCACTGACCACGGTGTTAGTAAAGTGCTGCTTTCCTCACCTCAGTCACTGGATGGTTTGCCAAAATTTGCCTCTGAGCTGACAGATAGTCTTTGTCCAAGACCTCAACAAACTCTTTCTCCCAAGGATAATATAGTTTACCTATACCTTACTGTGTTTTTATAATATGTATGTTATCACAAAACCTCTTTAAACACATTTTGATGCTTTCACTTCTTTTAAAACCCTTTTGTGACTGACATTTTGACACATAATACTTACTTACTTGACATACTTACTTATTTTGCAATTGAAAATTAGGTTTTTTTTTCTAAATTATACCATTTTTTCTTCAGTAAATGTTTTTATTAACACCTAAAACTTCTTGAAAATACTTTTCAATCAGGAAATTTACTGGTTGCTTCTGTTTTGTTCCTCTTACAGTCAAACTTCCTGTTTTTGTTATAAAACATCTGTAATTCTTCCTCCTCTTTCCAGATCACAACACTTACAAACTGTTTCTTGATAAATGTTCTGAAGGAGGCCTTTTTCAAACAGGGTACTAATTTTCAAATTTGCACGATTGAAATTCTGAATTGTAAATATCCTTTTCTCAACAAAGTACTTTAATTTTGTAGTGTAAGTTGAATTTGCATTTGTGTGGTGGTGGTGCAAAAAAACAAAACATTTAATTGAACAACAAACTATCACTTCTAATTTTTCTGGTAATTTAGGCTAAATTCTTGGGATCTGACGCATAGGGAGCATTTCTTTCTGTAGACTCTGAGGCATAAAATGATTTGCACAAAGCAAAATTTATATTGAACATGTAAAATGCAAAAAATAGCAAAATATATGTTAACATGAAAACAAACAAGGTTGTGATAATAGGTTTCTCTGTGTTGTTTCTTTATCAACATATCCTTTTATAGCATAGTTTCAGGAACCGCATTTACTGGATTAGCCAAGGTGGCACATCCGTAATTGCTATATTTTTTAAATTTTGATTAATCCAAAATTTACAATATGTAACAGTTAGATTATGCCATTGTTTTTTGTTAATCTGCTTAGAATTGAATGAGCATAACATGTTTCAATCACTCCTTGTTACCATTTTAATTAGCTACCAACTTGTATTTAATTTCAAAGATATTTTATTCTTGCATAACATCCAAGGGAGATTTTTATGTATTTAATTTTTTGTTCCACCAATTCATCAAACCCACAGTTAGCTCGTGCTATGTATAGCTAGATGGTGGTACACAGCTGTTTTTGACGTTTCACAAAATGGCGGCGGCAGACATCAAAGGTGTGACCCATTGGGGAGCCCTTTAGGGAAACCCCGTACAATATAATGCTAAACACAACCTGTTGATATCCTTTAAGTAATGGATGTGTAGTCAGTATCACGGCTCAGCAGCCTTTAGCTTCAGGTACTGTAATCATTTTGTTGTTTGTCGCTTTTAGTCTTTGATATGTATATTGTACTCACAGGATTATTACACATTCAAAACAGGTGTAAATCTTTAGGAAACCCAAGTAAAACAGCATTTATTGAACAACATTTAAAAGCTGCATGTCACACAGCACGGCATGCTATTAGCTAACTTCAAGCTAAAGTTTGGCTTTGTTGTTTAGCTTTCTTTACTAATGCCAAGAGTATAAACATCACCAAATGCAAAGAAACCTTATATGTAAAAAAAAACGTATCAAACTCAAATTGCGATTTAGCAAACCAAATTTACCAAAGTTAGTAAGTTTACTTATGTCGGTAATGCTAACCAAGCTAGCAGATGTTTGTCATCAAAGAAGTTCTCTGTTGTGCTGACAAAAACTAAACCTACGAAACTATTGACTATGAGGGGCTAATCCGAAGTAGTCTCATAGATATAGTTTTGTTATAACTTGTAATTGAGGTAGCTAAACTAAATTTAGCGCAATCATGTGATAACTAAATTACGAAATTTGCATGGAAGTAAATTTACCAAAAATAGTTTATTTTTTTCTAAGATTACTTTTTTCTTCTTCTTCTTTTTTCTGGGGCGGGGGTCTTCCTTTTTTTAAATTTTTTTTACTTTGACAACGGGACAGCCTCCCGAACAAGCTTATTTGCTCCTGAATTTATCGGCCGGTGTCGTCACCAGGACTGGCTGATAAATGTGGTACGGGACGGAGGGGAGCTAGTGGAGCAGGAGGTCCGCCTGTACCCGCGGAGGATCCCCCGTGGTAAGTCGCCCATCCTCAAACCGTCGTTTTATTAGAAAGTAGGCAGCCCGAGGTTTGTCCGGACCGTATATAATTAAATAGCATGTCTTTACTAAAGCAGACCCATGTCGCGTTTCTGTGCGGATATTTTTGTTTGGTAAATCCAGTCGTCTACAAGCCTATTGCACAAAGACCAGCCCCTACAGATCTTCACGGCGATAAAAGCACTTAAAGTTACGAAATGAAATGTTTTTTCGACATTTTACAATTTGTATGCTTGTAATTGCTTTTTGTTACGAGCGTTAAAGTCATTTTCTTATGTGTAAGTTGTAGACTCACAGAGGTTCGCGGCAAAAATGGACAACGCGAGATTTCATCCAAGCTTTAGAAGGAAGAGTCGGCACTAAGCAGCGTGGCTGCTCAGGGTTCGGATTTTATTTATTGTAGCATAAAAGGGCTGAAAGAACCGATGGAACAAGAAAACTGGAACAGAAAGTGCAAAGCATGTCAAGAAACTATATATACACTCCCCCCCACCCCAATACGGTATAATAAACAAGAAGATAAAGTAATGAAGAGTTATTAGCTTTCAAATTTTCCTATCTCCTCTGTCAGACAAAGGGGGGATTGGGTAACCCACCCACTGGCCTAGTCTCACCCTGTAGTCATAAGGCAAGAACAAATGGAAGTTGTTGTTTAGGTAAACAAATGTCAAACAGAGTTACCCTTTAATAGACATGCAGAAAATATTTGCATGTCATGGGATGACCTGCTCTGCTCAACAGAAGCTGGAGCTTAAAAGTCCACTAATGCAGGTTGTTTTTGTTTGTGCATTTTCTATTATTGTCATTTTTTGTTTTAATTATGTACTATACCCACATAGCAAAATTTGTGTGGCTCAGTTGTGTCCCACACAATGTAAAAACACTCGGCCCAGATACCACAAAGAATGACAGCCCTTTTGTGGCTCAGTTGTGATTTGCCAGAGGTGGTCTATGCATGGGCCTGCACCACATAAACCAAACCACGGCTGGACCAGTTGTGGCATGCTATTTTACAAACAGTTCCTGTAGTGCCAGCTTAACACCAGATCTGGCCCACACCTGTCTGCTATGTAGGTATCTGCTCTCTGCTGGCTGTTAAACAATTTTTCCCTCAGGAATAATAAAGTTAACCATATCTTGTAAAAATGTTTCATAATGTCATTATATATTATAATATGTAGGTTATCATACAATTGTTTAAACACAGCATATGTTTACACTTTTGACGAGGTGCAAGATGGCAGGTCCCGAGGTTGTGACTCCAGACTCCTCTCAAGACAAATCCAGCCGTTTCTATGTGGTATCTTGGTGCAACAGGCTCCTGAAGACAGACTTCAATGATGTGCGAGAGATGAGTTCAGGTGATTCCTCACTGCATTATAAAAACAATTTATTTCATGCTCCTTAAAGCTATTTTAAAGCTTGTATACTAACATGAGGTCTGGGTGATCCAGTCACAAGTGTGCCTCACAAAGCACTGGTGCATTAGTCTTAAAATTTGGAGCCATGACACACTTTTTTCTGCTTTTCAAATTTGAGGGATTACTTGATCAGAATTGTTAAAATAAATGTTTGTATGCTGTCATCGAAGAGTTGTAAATTTAATAGGAATCTTTGTCATTAGGCTTATTCATAAGACAGCCCAGGTTGGGATTTAAGTCTGGGATATACTGTATTTCAACAAGACATGAGACAACATATCTGTCATAAAGTCATTTTGGCTTCATCTCATCAAGGGTTTATAGTCAGGCAGAAGATACAAGAACTAAATCATCATAATTCCTTCCACTGTAGCACATGTCACGTGCATAGCTAAGCATATAAACAACAATAGTTATAGTAGGGTAGATAAGTTGTGTTTTCTATTCGATAATGGATCAGATGTTGGGAAAGAGGCTCTTATTGGATGAGGAGAATGAAGATCTAGTTTTTCACGTGTTAGCTGCGGAGATGGAAAGAAGACATGGACCTAGGTGGCACATTTGCATGCTCAATAGGACCACACGTGCTGTTCTTCAAAACTGTCCATCTATAACAACCGACTTCTGGAAGCAGACTATTTTCATCAAAAGGACATGTAGAAGAAGCATGTACTGTTCCTCATTAACAAACACACCCACAAAGTTCTGACCAATCACACACCGCATTTCATAGCCTGCAAGTGAGTTCATTCATTGTGTTTTGTAAACGACGTTAATGATACGGTCACCTATTTATTGCGTTGCGCTCCAAGACAACCCAGCTGTGTACTGCTTCACTCCTCTTCTGGTTCTGCCAAATCTGCATCAATCTGTGAAAGAGATCTTAAAAACATAGTTATTTACATAGAATTTATTTGACATTTTTTCCCCCAACACAGTAGTGGTATCAGTGAGTTGTAGCTCATCTGAGAAAACTATCTTTCATATTGTTTCTGAAGTAATAACTGTGTAATATCAAACTGATGTTTTATGAAATAGCATTTACATGAATTGCAATAAAATAACATTTTGGAGACTGGATTAGCTATTAGCTCATTAGTCCTGTCATACTTCAGGTCTTTATTTTCTAAACAGGTTGTGTAATGAGCAGTGTACAACAGGTGAGGTATTAATTGTTCATAATACAGAATCCCACATCAAACTAACCAAAATATCTTTTTAAGCTTCAAACAACTTATGAACACAGGAGTTTTAGCTTTTATTTGCCTGAAACATCTTAGTCAAAATATGCATGTTTCCTCTTATATGTACTGAATATTTTGATTGGAACTGAAACTGAAAGTTTTGATTTTGCTCCTGATTAGACAGTTCTATACAACAAGCACCAGTTCTTTTTTCTTTTAACATCTTTCCTGCACTCTTAATTTTGTGTTTATGATTCAACAGGTGCATGTCACTGTCAAATCATGGACTGCACTTTTCCTGGATCTGTTGACTTGACCAAAGTAAAATTTGATGCACAAAGTGAGGAGGACTGCAAGCACAACTTCAGTCTTCTTCAGGATGCCTTCAACAAGAAGGGGATTACAAAGGTCAGTGCTTTTGCTCTAATTTCAATAAAATGTTTTGATTACTAAAGTAATTTGACAAAACCTGTTAATTATAAAGAAAACAGGATTAAACTGCATAAAAATGTATTTTTATCAGCATTTACAATAACTTCTGTATTGTTATAATAGTATATAATGCAATTAAAACTGTTGTAAATGTATGGGTGATTTATTAAAATTTCAGTTTTATCCACATGGTTTTGTTTAAATTAGATCAACAAGTTAAACCAAGTTTAATTATTTATGTGTCTATTGTATCTTTGCACAGTGGCTGACTGTTTATTCTGCTTTCTGGTCTTTATTTTATATTAACATTTAGTTACAGACATTTTGTGATCTTGATCTTCTTTGCACCTGGAGACAATCAACCCACACCAAAAGCCACAAATGAATTGTTTGGCTTTAGATCAATTAATTACAATGATACAATATGTTTGCTCATAAAGTTTTGGTGTAAATTTTATATTCTTTTTGTTTAATAAAGCTTAAGTTTTATTTTTACAGTGGAGATCATGTTGTTGATTAGGCCTTTAAATGTTGTTTTGTTTATTTTTGACGCAGACAATTCCAGTTGACGATCTTATAAAAGGGGATTTTAAAAGCAACTATGATTTCTTGAAATGGTTCAAAGTTTTCCACACAGCAAATCAACACAGTAAAGATTACGACCCAGTGAAAGCGCGGAATAGCCATGAGATCAGACCAATTGTGGTATCTCCCCACTCACGTAAGTGTGTTATAACTTCCTTTAACTTTCATTATAAACTACCAGTAAATCTTAGTTTTTTTAGTGTCACATTTACAGCACAGTGATTTGTTTTCTCTTACTTTGTCAGGAAACTCTACATTGGAATCAAGCTCAAACAATAACCATGATTTAACAGCAACTAAACCATTTCCTTACACTGAAATGTGGAAGAATGATTTTAATTGGGTCAATCCCAGTCCTCTTGGTGAGCAGTATACTTACTGCTCCTCTTGTCACACCGATCTTCACACATTTGAAAAAGGTTATATGGAGCTTAAACGACACACAAAGACAAAGAAACATAAGAAAAATGCTCAAAGTTTGCGGAACGGTGACCTAACAAGCCAAGTTAGTGAGCTGCTGCCTTGTAGTGATGCTGCTGTTCGTTTCATTCACAGTTACTGTTTCAATGGAATCTTTAAAGGGGAGGAGGCAGCGAAAAAATTTGTACGCTGTAAGCTGGGGTTGCAGTACCCCAAAGATATTAAATCTGTTTGCCAGCACACTCCCTATTGTGTTTACATCTATGGAGGGGTAACAATAGGACAGAATGACTCTGTCTCTGTGGTCCTTGTGGGGTATTTTGATGTAGAGGCTTCTAGTCACCGCATCCGATTTCTGGATGCTCTTCAGTCAGTGGAAGGTCCAGGAGATCAGACAGTAGCAGCAGTGGTGCAGACCTTAAAGAAATTTGATCTGTCCACAGCTAATCTCGCTCTTGCTGTTTCTTTAGGCAGTAGTGGGGAAGTCTCCGAGCAGATTTGCTCACATCTCAGGGAGCTCAACCCAAACATTCTAGACTTAGGAGGGCTGTACACTGTAGCTGATGCTGCTTTTCATGCTGGGGTTAAGGAGATGTCCAGTCAGGCCCAAGAATTCATGGTAGAACTTTATGCCCACCACTCTTCCTGCTGTACCAAGAATGACAATCTTAAGATGCTCTTTGGCTCAGAAATAAGTGAGAACAGCAAGCCTTTTTACCTCAACACCAGCTGCCTTAGATTTAGCCAGTTTGTCACAAAACTGTTGGAGATGTGGGCAGATCTAACATCTCACTTCAACACTTGTCACAAAGACAATGAGCAAGCCAAGTTACTCTGCTCCCAGCTGAAGGATCCCAAACTCAAGGCAACATTTATGTTCCTGGAGCACGCCTTAAAGCCTCTGCAAAATTATCAAAGGGAAACACAGGGGGCTTCCTGGGCCAGTATGCCACTCATCCTAGAGAAAGCTAGTACCCTGCTAGAGACATACACCTCATACTTTCTTCAGCCCCATCCTGCAACTCGCTACCTCAAGGAACACAATCCTCAAATTCTTCAAAATAAGAAGTTCCATCTGTCAAGCCGTGGTCTCAACCTGGGCGGGAAAGACGTTGAAGATCTTCTGAAAACATCCGAGGCTGCAAATGCCCCGACGCAGCTAAACGAAGAGGCACTGTTGTTCTACATTGCACTTACTGCTCGCATTGCAGAGGAGTTACCTTTGGGCGACACGGTGCTAAAACACATTGCTCAGCTGCTAAACCCTCAGAACAGACTAAATATGACAAAGACAGCAGTGGAGGAGCTTGGAACCAAGCTGGGGGTCTGCAGCTCCCCCGAGGAGGTCAAAGAGCTGAAAAGGGAGTTCCAGGAGTATCAGCTGGTTGAGGAGCAAGGAAGTGAAAATAAAGAAAAGGACAATGTAGCACTGGTTGCCCTAGAGAAGTACTGGACCAGAGTACTTAAAGACACCAAGCCCGACTCAGTCTTCAGGAAGCTTGTTTTGACCCTGTTATCATTTCCATGTCCTTCACTTGATACCCAGCAAGTTTTTACTCAGGTATGTGATTGAATAAGCTGTATCATGTAAGATCATTTGTAAGACTTTGAAGATTTGATTCATTTTCTGCTCTTGGTGGCTATTAGGCCTTTCAGAATGGTGACCCTGTGATCTTCTCTGAGAGTGAAGTCTTAACAGAAAGTGATGGTGACGTCACGTCTGACAATCCTCTCAGTGATGGCAACAACCACAAGGACTCCCAGGCTCACAGTGGTGGTATGTTGAAAACAAATAATTCATGAGCAGCAAATTTCTATCTAATTTGCAACAGTACACTTATAAAAATGCAGTTATATAATGTTATTATAAATTTATTTGATTTGTACAGGCAAAATATTACCTTTGATGTGATGCATATGTCCTTTTTTTAGGAATAAATGGTCTCAATGTAAAGTTGAAGCCTTGTGAAGTTCGCCTTTCAAGGATAAACTGTAAGGAACACAGTTCTAGTTTTTATTTGTACAATAAATTAGAGGTTTTAAGACTATAAACATTGTATTTATAACATATACATACATTTTCTAAAGATCCATGTGATGTTTTGTCTGGAGGAAATGGCATTTGGTCGAAAAAGGTAACACTTTTCATACCTTTGTTTTTTAAACATTTCTGTTTACATTCTGAAGGTTTTGGGTTTTATTTTATTTTTTTAAGTTAGTGACATTACTCTGACTTAAAAATGAAGTTCGAACTCTGTTATTTGACCACATTTATCATCAGCTGAAACACACCATTTTGTTTGTTGTGATTTTTTCACTTTGCAGCCTCATGTACTAACAACTTTATTGTCCTAATCTTTATGGTTGATGTAATCTCATGAGTGCATTTTTTCTACATTAAAGTGTGTGGTATTGTGTTAATTTGCATGTGCATGATACTTGGGTGTATAATGAGAGTGTGCTGTCTCTCAGGGGACCTGTAGGAGAGGTTCTGGCTTGGAGAGCAGCTTGCGTCAGAAGCCTCAGGCCCGTACAGTGTTTCAGGCTGGTGTTAACACCTGGTCCAAACCCATAGTCTCTGATAAGGACTGCAATGATCATGAGTCCAGAGATGAGGTGGTAGGTATACTTATGTATACTACCAAATTACCAGTGGCCCATGAAAGGATAATTTCAAAGAAACTTCACAATAAGTTCTGGGTTTTAAAATAAAATACAAACTGAATGTCATTAGTTTACTTGGAAAGTTCTGCTGTAAACATTAATCACTGCAGGGATTTTGTGATTGGCTGCAACAGATCTACAGCAAAACTCAAGACATTCATATTGAACAACTGGGATTGACAAACTGTTTACAGTGTCTGAATGACTTCCAGTGTCCAAAAAATACCTCAAATGAAAGTAAAAGGTCTTCAATTTGTATTTGAATATGTCTTCATGTTTTCCCTAGTTAGTAACCCTAGTTTTTTTTTTCTTTTTCTGAGTGGATATTCTAACATAGATTGTTAGTCTTTGAATTTAACACATTTTACTACTCTAAATCTCTTGTTATATTTAGATTTATTTGACATTTGAATCTTTATTTTCAGTTGGATGAACAATCACCATTAAATAAATCCACTCCAAGAAGAAAATGCAAACTATATCAGGTAATGTATCAACATTATTATCATCTATGCCCACATATTCACAGTAAATGTCTTAGAGCAGCAGGCAACTGACAGTTCCTGAGAAATCTTCCAAACTGTGATAAAAGCACCAAAATAGAAACGAATAGTCTCTGTGCATTACTGTTTTTAAAAATTCAGAGCCACTCGGATTTTAAGATGGCTGCTGGTTCTCAAGATGGCTGCCGTTTTTGAGATTATAATATAATCTTTCAATAGAATTGCAGAGACTTGTTTGATATGAATAATTCTGACATTTAATCAAATGTTCTTGACGATGCAGAAGGCACACATGGAACTCTAAATTCAAGCTGAAGTAACATTTTTTGCATTCGAGTGGCAGTCGATTTGAAATGGCCATTTCAAAACTTTCAGTGGCCCATTGGACTTTAAAAAAAGACCTCACAAGGACATTTCTGCCAATTCTGATTCTTATATCACCATTTGAAAAAAACATTTCACATATTTTGCCTAATCCAGTCTGTTAAATCTGTTCTACTTTTGTTTTCTAAAGGATAATAAAGGATTCCTGACAGGGGAGCTGGTTTGGGGTAAAGTGAAGGGGTTTTCCTGGTGGCCAGGCACGGTGACGGCTTGGAAATCAAAGTATTCTCCTCCAGGCATGCGGAGGGTGGAGTGGTTCGGAGACGGCATGTTCTCAGAGGTTACAACTTGGTGGTTGGTTGTTATATTTTATCCAGACACACATTCTATGCAGAGTCTTACATCATTTTTTGTTTTTTTCACAGACCTATACTGACAGTCTGCAGCCGTTTAGTGCTTTCACAAGATGCTTCTGCAAAAACTCCTTTACCAGTTTGCCAATCTACAGAGAAGCCATCTACCAAATCATTGAGGTATTCAAAACATACAGCATTGTGGGGCCTGCAGTTTGAAAACTGGTTTTCATTTCTGCAGATCCTTTCTGCCTTTTTTATTTTTTCCATCCATCTATACATTCATCCATCCATTTTCAACGCTTTATCTGTGGTGAAGTTGTGGATATTACAGGTCAAACAGAGAAGCCCAGAAATCAATCTCCCCAGCAACACTCTCCAAGCTGTTACCTGTACAATCCATCCAGTGTTTCTGGGTCTTTCATGTGTCTTTTTTGTGGGATGTACTCAAAACACATTCAAGGGAAGGTGTCTAAATGTACCGACCACCTCAGCTTAGTCCTTTACCAGCTCATCTCCTGTAACGAAGCTCCTCGTTCTAAAACTAAGCCCGGCCGCCCTATTGCTGGGTTGCAGTCACATGACCCAGATGAAGCGCAAATGTCAGATGGAGGGCAGGAAGTGATTTGCTCTGGTTCAAAACAGAGAGAAATGGATCACAGCGAGTACACTAACGCCCTAAATGAGCTGGTGCAGATGATGTATCACGAAACAATACGTTTACATTTAGGATCTGATCCATATTGTCTTAAAAGAAAGAAATAATCTGGAGGATTTACCTGCATTGAGGCAATTGACATAAACTGGTGCTGCAGACCTTGTATTGTATGACGAGCCAGATAAAAGCTTTCAAAAGCCTCAAAGCTACAATTAATTAGTATCAGGTTGGGTCAAACATTTAGGATCCAAAGAAGCTTTAAATGTCTGTCGACTTGTTTCTGCCCAGGTGAGTAGTGACTTGTGCTGTTTTACATAGTTCGCCTATGATAACAATGCTATCGCTAATGCTAACAACGAGTTAACCCGTTATTTCTATGCACTTGAATCTACTTGTAAATAATTTATTTAGCTTCTGTAAACCCAAATTCAAGTAACTGTCCAATAAAGTATCTGAAAATATGATTTAAACAATATGATCTTGTTAGAAAGTGGTCGCTGCAAACTCTTGCATTGTTCGTTTCTGTACCTCCTGCTTTTAGCTGTAGATTGTTGATCCACTTTTGACATTTTTTTCTGTAAGTTTTTTTTTCAAATAACTCCCTTGTGACACTCTACTTTAAGAACATAAAAAAATCGTATATCTCCCGATTAGAGCGGCTGCAACAACCGTACATGGCAGAATTTAGGCATTTTGATGCTGGATCAACAGAAGGAAACTATGCTTCGTTTACTTCCTGCCCCCATCTTCATTTCATGACATCGATACTACGTCATCTGCAACCCAGCAATAGACAAAGCTCATTTCAGATTCTTGTAACTGGGGTCTTATTTTTGTTATGATCCATAGTTGAAAACAGTAGATGAAGATGAGTTAAAGAAAATTGCGTGCAATTTTGTGCTAGAATCTTTTTGAAATGTTCTTTTTGCTCCAGACCAACATAACACTATTGTCTCTAGTTGGCAGGCGTGCGATGTGGGAAGTCATTTGTTCAGGCAGATGGTGATAAAGAGCAAGAGCTGAAGTCGATGGTAGACTGGGCTTGCGAAGGCTTTCTGCCTACTGGACCTAAGGGATTTGTACCTCCTGGTATGTGTCTCTTTTAAATTGTTTTAAAATCACATTTTGTTCTTTATGTCCTGGTGCATTTCAGTAATCCAGGTAGAAAAAGCTGTTTGTCCACCATGTGGAGGCAGTGCTGATAAGGCTGAGTCCACCTGAAACTCCTCAGACTGAAGAAATCTCTTGGAGGAGAGACGAAACGTTTCATTGAAGAAGAACCTGTCCGGAGGACCTACTTATTTTTTCTTTTTGATTTTGTTCTTTACATATTTTGTCTCCTTTTCCAATTAAACAGTACGGTTCCTGTCCGGTGACATTGGATAACAAAAAAGTTATCTCATGATAAATAACACGTGGCCATGTAATAATTTTGTTTTATCCAGTGTTACTGGACGGGCTCTGTAAAACAGGAAAGGTAGCTGTGTATGCAGATATTTTACAACAAGTGTCTTCATCAAAGGCCAGAAATTATTTTATACAAAAAAATACATATAATAATAAAATAACTTGTTCTTGAACAATTAATACTATTTACCATACCACTTTATTTTAAGGTTCATTTTTTTTCCTTTTTAAAATTTGATTAAAATGTTTTTTGTTGGAGCTTTATTTTTAAATTACTGTATATGCGTGGTAAATGTTAAATATGAACAAATTTTAACAAAGAGCTTTGTAAACCAACAAAATTCAACACCTACAAAATGATTTGAAGTGTACTTTTTTTATTTTTAGTTCTGTTGGTTTACATAGAGGTGCGACTAAGTCTTCCTGGTTAAAGGGAGTTTTTTCTTTCCACTGTCGCCAATGTGCTGCTCATGATGGTAGACTGTGATGAAGTGATTCAATGCAATCTGTTGGCTTCTTTAGATTGATTGTTTTTTTGTTTGTTTGTTTGTTTTGTACGGTGCCCTGAGATAACATTTGTTGTGACTTGGTGCTATAGAAATAAACTGAATTGAATCCATAATTTAAATCCTGTTCATAAGTTGTGTTCTTTTCATAATTTTTCTTTTTTCAGATTTTCAAAGCCCCCCTTCATGTCCAGATTCTCCTGAATCCTCTCTGTCTGACTATCAGCCCCCACCTAAAAGAAAATATAATTCTAAAAATAAGACAGTCACCTCTGCCTCCAGCCACAGCAGAGGTTAGTACCATTTTTGAAAAGTTCCTTAGATTTATATAAAGATGTTAGATATACCAGTTAGATTAGGTCCTCATTCTTCATCAGTGTCATTATTTTGCAATTTGTTTTTATATCTGTTTACAGAATCCTTAATAGAAAAGATCAAAGAGACAAACAAAACAATTGAAGGTAAGTTTAGAAATGTTATGTAACATTTTTAAGATCAACCCATTTATGATATTAAGTAAAAGTTTTATTTCAGATTTTTGCTTGTCTTGTGCATCACCTGAGATTGAAGTGCCACATCCATTGTTTGAAGGTGGTCTGTGTCTTAAATGCAAGGTAATCTAATAAAACAGCAATCTAATTTTGTTGATGTGTCTGCATGTCTAACCTTTACCTGAAACACAGCTTCAGTGGCGTATTTGTCTGAGAAAAGGCTGTGTTGCTGTTTGCAGGTGAACTTCTCAGAGACGCTGTACCGTTACGATGACGATGGATATCAGTCATATTGTACCGTGTGCTGTGCAGGATCTGAGGTCATTTTGTGCAGCAATGGCAGCTGCTGCAGGTAAATACTATCTTCTTATGCATCTATCCAGGTTTGGTGATGTACTTTATGGCTTACCACACTTAGTGTATCATTTAACTTTTTTAACATTGTTTCATTTTTTATTTACCTGTTGTCTCATGTCAGGCAAATTAGCCAAGTAGGGGTCTCTGCAGTACATGTTGTTCTGTGGGCAGAGATGGCCCTACCCATGATTGGCTGAGGTCTTAGTGTGGGCGTAGTTGACCCTAATCGTGATTGGCGAAGTTGGTTTCTGGGCTGAGTTTTCCCTAACCATGATTGGTCAGATTAACTTGTCTTGTGGGGCAACTTAAAAGAGGAAGTAATAAGAGTAAAAAAAATATGATTTATTGACTGTCTATGTACAGCTAAAACAGAACAATAACTCGCTGTGGAGGGCCTTATAAGCCACTCACCCTCGTACGTAATTGGTTTCAGATGGGACTTAATATGGCCAACCCTCCGCGGGCACACGCAAACGGAGTGTGTAAGGAGTAGGGCGAGGAAGTAGCCACTGACTGGGAAAGGCCCTCATTTTAGACATAACTTGAGAAAGGAAGGTGTTAGCTACACAAAACTTGAACGCCGTACAAATGGAGGGATGTGTAATAATTTGGCTTGGTCAAAACATTCCTAACCAGCCTGTAAAAAGATTGCTAAAAATCAATATGAATATAAATTAGTCATGATTTGAGACAGGAACAAGCTTGCCGCACAAAATTTGATATCAAATTATGTTTACATGTTCACAATAATTTTTATTTGAGTTAGGATCTAATAGGGCTGCTCGATTATTGTAAAAATTATAATCACGATTATTTTGATTGAAATTGAGATCTCGATTATTTAATAAAA
>JARVJO010000024.1:4054254-4071162 GCA_031762555.1 Cynodonichthys magdalenae
CTCAGCTGGCCTGGGAGCGCCTTGGGATTCCCCCAGATGAGCTGGCCCAAGTGGCTGGGGAGAGGGAAGTCTGGGTCCGTGACCCGACCCCGGATAAGCGGAAGAAAACGGACAGACAGACAAACAATATTAACCCTAACCTGCCTCATCCAGTCCACAAATATGTTTATGCTTGATTAGTTTTGGCACCATGAGGACATTTGTTCTTTGAAAAGCAGGTTAGTTTGAGTGCTTTACATAAGGATTATTGAAGTTTTATATTATGAGAGATGATGTTTAGACTGTAAAAAATAACTTAAGATGATGTTGTTTCCCAGGGTTTTCTGACTTGTTGCATCTGAGAAGGCGTTGGGCTCTGGTTACTAGGTTTTATGTCCAGTTTTGTTACTCCGGGCACTTCTTTTCCTTCCTGAACCAGCTGCATCACCTCTGCTAAGGACAGCTGTTTTGTCTCTGGGTGTGCAGATGTTTCTGTTGGAGTCTCTGAGTCTGAAGGTGACGGGTTCCTCTGGTCCTGCTGTTCCCCGGGGAGGTCTGGAGCTTTCACATGATGGGATGAAGAGCACCACGTCCTGTAGCTCTGCTGGTCTATGGGCTCCACAAACCTGAAGCCAGATAAGAGGACAAAATGGCAAAAACGTCAGGGCTTCAAGAAAAGTGACTTACATGTAAATATGCGCAAGATGCCAGCTCCCAGGAGGCTAAAGTTACACTTCATTATTTAACTTCTACATCTTTATAATTTAAATCATTTGTAATTGTAATAAAATAATAAGTTGCTTAGATATAAACTGAACTGCCTGGCGAAATGTTTAAATTGAACTATTTAATGTGACAATTCATTCGAGCCCTTTAAGCACTTTAAAGATCAGTTTTACTGCTAGTTTTAATACCTGACTTAAATTAAAGAGACATTTTTGCTGTAAAACATTCAACACACTAAAGTGGAGATAAACATAAATAATAAAAACGTTTACCTGTTATAATAAAAGAGTTTGAGGTTCAGCAGCTCAGTTTCTTCTCTGTTTTTCTCAGACTTTTCTAAAGTTTTCAGCCCGGCCGCAAACCGCTGATCAGCCTCGAAGTTATAAAATTCAAACCGCAGGAAAACCGACTCCATATCACTCAAATTTAGCAAATATTAACTAAAATACTCATGAAAATGCTCCATCAGTTGGACTTCCGGATGAATTATCTTGTTTACCATCAACAAGGTGGACAAAGAAGGTATCGAAGTGAAACAGCCGGGCTGCAGCGCCCCCACAGATGAGACCGAGTACTGCAACTAAACCTGCTATAAACCAGGAGAGAAAAAGACAGTATTACAGTTTAGTTCACAGTTTAGGTAAACAAGTCAAGAAAGAATAGTTTGTAATATTATTTTTTTTGTAATATTTTAATCTGTAATATATTTAGAATATTGCTATTGTGGAGTTAGTATTTCAACATAAACTGTGAAAAATACATCCACATCACAGCTGGAAAGCAGATTTCGTGTTTAAAAGAAAACCTGTTTTGTAGTTTGTTCATTTTACAGTGAATTATAAATGTGAACAAATATTAAAGAACATTTGGACAAAACCATGTTAAACCTTAAACTCACTCCACAGACCTGTGAGACATTTTAGTGCCTAAAAGAAAAATAGAAAATTAGCTTATTATTATTAAATACTTAGTTATTGACATTTTGTTGTCATGCACCTTTGTTTAACAGTTAGAGTTCCAGTCATAGATTAGAGGTTAATATTATGGAACTAGAAACAATATTAATAGTAGTCTTTCAGTTGGTTAAATCATGGAGTAGGTATGAAGTGACTAATGTTAGGTGTCTTCTTGTACTCACAAAGCTATGCATGTGTAACCAAAGGTATGAAGGGGTCATCCAGATTAAGTAAAACATTTGGATTTTGACACAGTCAAAACCGCAGTGGACTAAACATCTCAGGAAGTAAATTTAAGACATATTTGAGTTGTTTTTTTTTGTAATATATATTCAGGGCTGCATGGCATTAGGAAGACATGTATTCAAATAATTATTTTAAATTTTATAAAGACAGTATTTGTTGCAAAAACCTACGTTTTGTGATAATTATGTTCACAGCAGCACTCTCCATGTGTGGGGTCCACCTGATCACCAATTTTGTATTTTTACTTACAGTTTGTTTCTTTTGCAATATTGATATTTTGCACTGACACTGAAATGTTTATGCATGTTTAGATGTTGAGCAGCCTTATAGTTGTGATTTATTAGGCAGCATTTTAGATCTTTAGGTGAAAGTAAGTCTTTTTCTTTGAATCTTAAGGCTATAATTTGATCTCAGTCATGCTGATCAATCAGCTGTTTCTGTTCTTCTACAACTGACCTGATCAAAATCACAGACCACTCATTCATCCTTCACAAAGTTTGATTTTTTTATTACATCAAACTGTCTAACTTATATCTTTTGTTTGTTTTACTCCTAATCTTTTATTTTATTTTAAAACTTTTTTATTCTTTTTTTTCATGTGTTCTTAATGTTCTTTGATTTTACACTTTGTTGCGACGGTGGTTGTTTTAAAGCTCTTTATTAATAAACTAGAAGTAGTCTCCTTAGAATGAGATACTTAGAGTTTCTTTGAGGAATAATCAGGAATAATTGTTACACGTGTCTCTCCTGTAGCTGCTGTTTCAGCTCACGTTGTGTGAGTGGGTCATGGTGAAATGAAGAATCTCTGCCTGGAGGTCGTCCACATTTCAGAATGTTTGGTTTGAAACAGTGGAGTTTACCATGTGTGGCGAACAGAAACATGATCCCGTGTGATTGTTTCTCCTCTCGCTCTGTCCTTCACTACATCTGAGCAGCTGTGTGAGCTGCTCTGGGCCCAGTTTATTACACATTCATTATACACAGAACAAGATGAGCCGATTGTTTTCCTTATTACTGAAGCAAAGAGTCCAACAGGTAAAGAGGCAGAAAAGAAGGAGACTTCTAACAGGTGATTAGATCTAATCTTATTAAATACTTAAGAGACAGTTTTTCTTTTTTGAACATGTGATGTAACAGCTGCTACGTCCTGAGAGCCCCGACTGGAGAGGAAACAAGTTTCTGAAGGTTAAGATAAAAGTCTGACAAAAATGTGAAGCTTTGATCAGAATTTATGGACCAAACAACTTTATTTTCAACAGAATACCATACAGGAAGTAGAAAATAAATCATAAGTAAATGAAATAAAGGTGACGCTCATTTGTAAAAGAAAATTATGTGTTTTTGTTGAACAAAAAGAAAAATAAAGCTGCCCTACACATGAAACATTGAATCTGACGTTACAAATGAAAATCCCTCTTTTATCTGAATATGTTGGAGTAAAATCTCTCTTCTCTCCTGTCAGCCACAGTTGGAGTCTGGGCTCATGTATCTGTGTTGGTGGAGCTTTCCCAGGTTCGATGTTTGTCTTTGACTCGAGCGGCGAGAGAAGCAGAAGGTCAGCGTGCTGCTGGAGCTGCAGTCGTAGTTTCCATCCTGGCCAGAAACAAGACAGACGTGATGTTTATAAAATCACAAGCTCTCCTGCAAACGACTCTATAATCTGCACCACGAACTGGGTCTTTGGTTGATTTAATGTTTCAGGACAAATATTAGATGTTAATTGATTCCAACAAAACAATTCTGCTTCTTTTTATTTGAAACCCTGGAGCTGAGATTGTTAAATATTTAGTTAGCCAACAGAAAGATTATTAATGACAAAATCTAAAAGAAAATGATTTTAAAAAATCAACTTATAATTAAATAAAAGCTACAGTTTTTACATGTTTTTTAATAAATTTAAAACAAGCTATTTTGTGCTTCCAAAGTGATTATTTCTTGTTATTTTTATTAATTATTTTACGTTAAAGACCGTTCTTTAAACAATTTTTATGATGATTTGTGTAATTAATGAAAGAATGAAGTGACAGTTTGGTGAAGTGCAAATGTATTTACCTCCTTTTATATAAAGTTGCCTTCAAACCTGAAATTTAAAGTTGATGCAAACAAAGTTCTACAAAATAATGACCCTAAAGGTTTTAGGTTTTGTATAAAGTATTTAAAATTGAAATACGGTGTTAACACTCCCTTTGCTCGAAGGCCCAACCATAACCTTCAGCAGATCCACCGGTGAGTACTCTGAGTGTCAGATGATCTGAATGAAAGCTGCCTGTTCTGACAGCCCCACAGATTCACATCGCTCCAACACCTCAAAGTATGACAGTCTACCATCAAACATGCAACATCATGAAGACCAAGGAAACCTTCACACAGATCAGAACCAAAGTTGTGAAGAAGTAAAAATCAGAGTTGATTTATGAAAAAATATCCTAAACCCTGCATCCCACAAAGCAACAATAAACCCATTTCTGAGCAATGTAGAAACATTACCACAGTAAATCTGCCAAAACTCAAGGACAAGGAGGCCATTAATCAGAGAAGCAACCATCCTTTTCCTTTACTGGGTTTTCTGTGCAGAGTGGTGCTGATGCCCATCTCCAGTGATTGTTAGCAAAATACAGGTCAGATAAGTACTCAGGAGGCCAAAGATAACCCCACTCGTGCAGAGGAGGAAGTCTGTCCACAGGACCACGAGAAGCTGCAGAGAGCTGGGCTTCATGGAACATTACTTAAAGAAAAACAATAAGGCAAATCAGCTGGTCAGATGAGACCAAACTCAAACTTAATGAGGACAACACCATGTTGGACCGAGCAGTGAATAGATATGAACCCGTTTTTGGGTTTTTTTTGTCCTATTTTTTGCTTGTTTCACTATTATAATAAAGTGATATTATGTTAATCTCTACATGTGACAAATCACATTTTTACCTGTGAAAACAATAATAAAATATTATTTCTGTTATGTCCATGTGTTCATATGAAAAACATAGTAAATTCATGTGGTTTACTGCTTCTTTACAGGCTGTAAGGTAACAAAACAGCTGTATTTTTCACAGTTGTCAAACTAAAATGATATAAAAACACAAAAAAGCAGCACAAATCAAATCTAATAAAAACTTTTGTTAAATGGACTGCACTTTGACATCTGACCAAATATACAGTGGAATTGAACCACCAACTCTCTCATTAGAGGAACAACACTCCTAACCACTCAGCAATAGTTCAGTTCTTTCTTCAGGGGGCATTTAGGTGGTCTGCATCTGACCCACCCTGTGGGTTTATCAAGATTTTACCATTTAACCAGATAAATCCCACTGAGCTCACAGAGCTGTTTGTAAGTGGAGGTTTGGGCCTGAAGGCAGCCTAACATGTGTGTTTTGACCTGCGGGAGGAAACAGAAGTATCCAGAAAAAAAAACACGCAAACACAAGGAAAACACACTAACTCCACACAAAAATACACCGGGTTCAAACCAGGGCTGAAACAGAGGTCCCTCTTTCTGTAAGACAACACTGGTAACCACTGAACCACCGTGGTGCCCACACAAACTGAACCCAGATTAATTGTGTTTCTGGACATGTGTGGTTTTCTAGATTGTGGTTTATTTTTATCAGTTTGTTTAATTTCAGATCACACATATTGATAATGTGTGAATACTTCTCATCATAGCAGCTACAGGTGCCAGTTTGGCCTTTAAGATACCTTCTGCAAATGTGTGTGTGTGTGTACCTGGTTAAGGTTATCTTTTTAGAAACTTTTCTGGCATAAACACCTAACTTGTCAGGACCAGAAGTCTTTTTGGGGACCAAAGACCGATCCTAATATGATGGACCGCCAATGGGGACTTTAGGGTTTGTAGCAGTAGTTTTGGGTAAAGTTTAAGGTAAGGCTACAAAACTGACTGGAAAAGAATGGAAGTCAATAAGCAGTCCTGATGAAGAGAGAAATACAAACGTGTGTGTGTGTGTGTGTGTACTTGCTTCTGTTACAGCGTGAGGACCGTCATAGATTTGTTTTAAACCAACAAAGTGAGAACATTTTCCCAGTCCTCATTTTTTTGCAGTTCTACTGCGCTCTGCTAGAAAGGTTTAAAGGTATGGTTTGAGTTAGGTTTTAGTTCAGGTTAGGAACAGACTAGTAATGGTTAGTTTTAGAGAAAATGTCTGGGTTAGGCATAAATGCAGTTACAAAGAATAATGAAAATCAATACAAAGTCCTTAGTTTGATTGAAGTACAAGAATGTGTGTGTGTCTTCCTCTCACCTCTGCTGGGATGGTAGTCTGACTGTGTCGGACTCTCGGGGTCAGGTTGCTCCTCTTCTCCTCCCTCTGGACTCGAGCGGTCTCCTCCCTTTGCTTCATGAACCTCTGGTTGACGATCCGGGTCACGCTGTCGTTCCTGTGCAGCTGAGGGACCTGAGGTCTCGTGGGAACACGCTCCAGGTTCTTCAGGCCGCTTCTGGCCTTCTGCGCTGACCCCGGAGCGGCTTTGTCCGCCCGTCCACTCATCCTGCGCAGGAACTCTGTCACTAGACCGCAGCGGTTGGCGCCGGCGGATTTGCTGGATGCTTTGGATCCACTCGCAGAACCGTGGGTCTGAGCTGCACCTGATCTGGGGCTGGCTTGTCGAGTCCACGTGAGGCCAGAGTAGCTTTGGTGCGACCACGGTGCTCGGTCTCTCAGAGCAGGCGAAGAGGAGGTCATGCTGGAGGAGGAGCAGAGGGACGAGGAGTGTCTGCGGTACAGTTTAGGAGAGGAGGTAGAGGTTCTGGGCCTCTCCATCCGACCTGCTAACCCATCCAGAGAGGTGGAGATGTGGCGAGAGCGGGCAGAGACCAGGGAGGAGCTCGGGACTCTGGAGGGGCTGTTCTTCATCGTGATGGACCCCTGAGCCCCATCAGTCTGCTGACCAACACTCACCATCTGAGGCTTCAGGTGGGTCTGAGTACCTGAGCAGGTCACGTCCACCCAGCGCCCCGCTGGTCTCCCCCTCTTCTCCTGTAGGCCGCCGTGGGCCGCCTGCCTCCAGCTGGCGTTCATCTCCTTCATGTCATCGCTGAGGTTAGCAGAAGAGCCGAGGCAGAGCTGAGAGAAGGAGGTGGGGGGCGTGCACCAAGGAGAGAAGGTGTCCACGGACTCTTGGTCTGTCCTGGGGCTTTGCTTCAGCTGAGCCAGCTGGACTCTGCGGGCCGACGGGGGGCTGTAGTAGATTCTGAAGGCCGACTTCTCGGGGGCAGTGTGGCTCCTCTCCATCGACATCTGCTCAAAGTCCAGATCAGGGAAGCTAAGCGGCATGATTAGATGGTCCCACGTCTTAAAGGGGTCCTCTCGGTCCAGCTGGGCGGCCTCTTGGCTCAGATAGCACCAGTTTCTGATTTTGGAGCCACGGGGAGAAAACAGCTGTCTGAGTCGGTTTTCTTTTGCGCTGCAGATTCTGTGCAAAGATAAGGAGGAACATGAGCTGCAGATCTAGGAACAATTAAACAAGATGAAAGCATTAAAAAAAAACACTGACCTGAGCCCGTCGTAGAGCTGTCCATCATGAAAAACATCCCTGACGCAGCTCTGAGCCGAAAGGAGAAAAAACGTGTTACTCATATAAAAAAGAATTAGGTTCAAGTTTTTAAAACTTTATCGACTGACTGCTGGAGGAACAAGAATCTGAATGGAGTTAAGCTTTTCTATTTGTCTGCCTGAAACCATAAATGTGATAAATCACAACATCAGCTGAAGTTAAAGCTGAAATTCTTCAACTACAGCAGACAGAATGTTTTTCTCAGGGAAACGAGGGATTATAATCCACTGAATCACAAAAACTGAAACAAGAGTCCTTCATGTTAAAACTGTCTTTATTTGTTGGTAAAAATCAACAAGAAGAAGTGAACCGGACTGTTTATGGGTCTGAGCAAGTCAGTCTGCCCTGTTTGGCTGCAGCACCTACTACAGATTACCCTAAATACTCTGGCACGAGTCTCCTCATGAGGCTGGCAGGGAGAACTCATCAGTGGGACATCCCACTGTGTCACACACACAGTTAGTGGGGGGAGGACGGGACACACACATCCTTACCTCGGCTGTGGCTCCGGCCTCGCTGTCATCTCGCAGCTCTGCGCTGAGATCTCGCAGTAACCCGAGCAGCACAGACAGAGTTTGGTCTCTGCCCTGTGGGGGGAGAGGGAAATCAGAATTTGAGCTTTTTGTAAAATACACTTAGTGAGCAGATAGTTCCAGTAACAACTGTGATGAATTTGATTATCCTCCGCCTCCAAAAGGCTAAAGGTGGGCAATACATTTTTGTCTGTGTTCGTCTGTTCTGTGCACAAAACCTTGTATCTAATAAACCACTGGACGGATTTTGAAGAAACCTGGTTGTGAATCTCCAGCTGGTTTGAGAACAACCTGATTCATGTTGGCTGTCAACGTTAACCAAACTAATACTATAACTCGGTCAGTTTGACAGAAATGGAGCTGAAGTCTGGTGTGGTAGTAGCTGAGCCTCGTCCTTACTGAGGCCTGCTGACTGTGTGCTGCTGGAGCTGATTGGAGTCAGAGACAAGAAGAGATTCAACTGGTTTTCTGCTGCATTATTCAAACTTCCATTTATTGAGCATGAATTCCCTTCAATGTTGTTGCTGGAAACATTAGAAATAAATATTGGCCTATTCGCCTGTTATTGAACATGGCACGAATCATGAATCCATGAATCATTGGACAGATTTTATGAAACTCAGAAAGTAGTATTTAGAAGTTCTTCACGTAGCATAATTGGTCTGGCCCAGTTCTGCCCTACACCTGAGCAATAACACTCGGATCAGATACCACAAAGAATGATGGCCCTTTGTTGGTCCAGATGTGTTTGCCGTGGTCAGAGGTGGTCCGTGCATGGGCCAGCACCACATAAACCAAACATCATCTGGGCCAGTTGTAGTGCTGACAGATTTGGACCACATATACCAAACCACTGTTGGGCCAGTTGTGGCATACCATCTTAAAACAGTGCCATCATTGCCAGATCTGGCCCACACCTGTCTGTGGGACATCACCGACATTACGCTGATACAGGAATGAGTGCCCACAGGATGGTTTCAGGACATGTTTTAATGTCACTGTGATTGTGTGCAGGGGAGTAGGCAAGACTTCAAACCTCACATTATCAGTGTACAAATTCCTAAACACACAACACGGCAGCTCCCATAAACCAGGTCCTACTGGCTTCAGTTCCCAACCCTATTTCCTACACGTTGATGATGAACGACTACAACTGAATACATTTTGGAGTCAATTTAATTCCAAATGGTTACCAGAGTTAATCCACTTTAATGAACCAGAAAATAGCAATAACTAAGTTCTGACAGACTGTGTGAAATCTTGTGTGAAATTGTATGTGATGTTATTTTCAAGATTTGACCAAAACGATTTCAACTCCATCATTTTTCAACATAAGACCATCTTAGTTCAAACTCTAATAAGTGAGCTGCATTCCTTCAGGGAATGTTAGACCTTTAACTGTACCTGCTTTTCTTTGATGTTACACCACCGGTGAAGGATCCAAAGTATCTGCAGTGACAGTTGCATTTTTGGATCCTTGCAGCTGTTTATGGTGTCACATTGTTTCACTTGTTTTGTTTTCTGCTTCTCTTCTAGGTTCTCCTTTTTAATCTCCAGCTCCTTGATGTTGTTATTATTTGCACAAAGAAAAGAGGGCGTGCACAAATCCAACATACATTCCTGTTTGTGAACACCATTTCTGTATTCCTCCTCTCCTGTCAAACACGAGTTCATCTTTCCAATGAAGGCCAGCAGCATGACCTGCAAGAGGTCTAAAGCCTCGGTTAGAGACATCTGCGATTTGCCGTTTGAGATCCCGTCTGTCGGAGAGGTGAAAGCAGATGAGGGAGGGGGGCTGTGTTCAGTTCTGGATGAGGTCGCCAACAGCTGGATGGCTGCAGTCAAAATGCAGGACTGATCTCTGAGAGCAAGAAGAAAGTCATAGTCGACTGCAGTCATCCCTTTCAGTCCTCTGTCAGGTTTTTTGTTGTCGTTCTCCTGACAGTTTGAAGGGTCCCGCTCGCCCCCCACAGGACCTTCTCTGACGATCTGACACTCAGGAATCATCCGGTCGCTCTCTGCCAGCAAAGATCTCTCAGCATCAGCGTTTTTCTTTCCTGACTCTTCAATCTGTCGCTGCAGGTAGACTGTAGGTCTCAGGCTGCCCTCTCCATCCTTCATCCCTGAGGCCAGTGGGAGACTTTCCTCCAAAACATCCTCCTCTTCTCCTCCTCCCGATTTCTCTCTGAGGTCACTCATCTCTGCTTTCAGCCCTCGGTTCTCCACTTCCAGCTCAACAATGCGCCGGCTCAGAAGCGTGGCCTCCTCTTCCACTAGTTTCAGGTGAACTTTGACCTCTGACTCCCTGGTGTGGGCGGAGCTTTGCTTGCCTTCAGGCCACTGGGCAGCGTCTACGTCACCAAACGTCGACTGGTACTTAGCCAGCTCCTCACGCATGGCCTCGCTCTCCGACACCAGCTTGGTGAGCTTCTTGCACATGAGAGCCAGTTCTTCTTTGGCAAAGTGGAGTTGGCACTTCAGATCAGCACTGTCATCCTTTTGAGAACCAAACAATAATATTAGCCATCAGAAAACAGGAGAAAACTCATGAATGAAGAAACTGAAAGATCGCGGACCTCCATCTGCTGAGAAAGTCTCTTCTCTGCCTTACTGGCTGTCGATCTGATGCTTCTCCTCTTCGTTGAGCTCTGAGTAATGAAAACAAGCATTTCAATGAGAACCCAGAAAAAAAAACATTTCTTTAAGTAACTGTTATTTATGAGTCATGTAAAAAAGAATAATAAATGTCAAGAGTTTGCAATAGCTTAAAGAGCTTAGATGTTCTGAAGATTAGTTATGTGGTAAATTAGGAACTATAAGTATCTTATCTGCTGTGGATAGCTTCTTTAGTTTGGAGAAAAACTGGTGAGCTAACAGCCAAGTTGGAGACCAAAGACCAAAACAACTCTAATTGAAATTATTTTCATACTCATATTCATCATTTTAAAAACCTCTACACTGTTGTCAAACTTGCATTACACAACTATTTATATAGAATTCTGTTGGTGTTTGCTGCAGCAGCCACAAGCTGTAGCACTTCTGCTGCAGCCTTGGTCACTTCCTGCAGGAATATCATATTATTTCTGCTGAAATAACCATTTAATTTAAAACTGACAATGAAGTAAAGATTTTTAAAAAGTAGCATTTGCATGAATCACTATCAAAGTTTGGAAATAGAAACTGTTGTAAGAAAAACACAATCCACTTCAGTATCAACTGAGTTCAGGCTAGATGTTAGCTCATCAATCCAGGTAAATTAAAATAACACAGTGGTTCCCCTGGCCAGTCATTCTGTCTGTTAGCAAAATATCTTATGAACCACTGTGGAAACAAAAAAATTCACACCATCCTTCCTACTAATCCCTCTGATTCTGTTACTGTTTCGATTTTGGAGTCAACCCACTTCAGCCTTGGCAAACACAAAAAGGGTTAAACCTCAGTTACTTATTTAGACATTGAGCTAAATTCTGATGTGGTAGTAGCTGATAGTCATCCTCGACCCATACCGTGATAACTTGAAGCAGCAAAGCAGCAGCCAATAAACATCTGCACTTTCTGAAACACATTATTGTTGTTTTATTACTGCCAACTAAGCACTGAGGAGAACTTAAAAAGGCTGAGTTATCAGAGCTTTGCATGTGTAAAAAGACACAAACTGGATAAAACGCGCAAAACTGATCTACTAACCATGTGCACCGAGGATTGTGTCTGTCAAATGAGCAAATAGCCGACGCAGTCCATTTAGCTTGTTTGCCTTCATGAATATTCATGAATATAGATGAATTATGAAAAAAGTGGACATTATTTATTATTATGTTTTGTGTGTGTGGTTTGCATTCAAACTGTGATTATTTTTACTAAAATTTATAAACAAAGCCATGCAGGTGACAGGTGACCATGCATTGCTCTCATTGGACAGAAATGACGGGGGCAGAACAGAGTACAGACCCAGAAAGAAAGATGGTGCTGTTAATATGTTAATACAACTGCAATACCATTTAGAATTTCAAGAGCAGCTCATTCAAAGAAGATTTTGCGATGATATACTTCTAATTTTTCTGCAACCCAAAGAAGACAAGATGTTTTTGTGCCCTGACCCACAACGGCTCATTGTTCTTAGCTACGGTGGCTAATGAAGTCCAAAAAGGTGCATCTGTATTCACACCAGAAGTGAACTGCACCAAAGTTTGATTGAAAGCGGACAGAGACCACCTCAATAACAGGTCTTGGTCCAGTTGTTTGATGCGCACCATGGTTCACATGAATGTATTCACACCTGCATAGAAGGTCCGGACCAACGGGGGAAACGAACTCTGGTCCGTTTAAAGTGGACCAAATGTGTCAGGTGTGAATACACCCTTAAAAGTTTTAGTGCTCATTATTTGACATAATTGTAAAACAACTCCTCCATGTTTAAACAGATTAATCTGATATTTCAACATAAAAACATATATTTTGTGAGATCATCTGATTTTTATTGTTAAATAGTCATGTATCTGTGCTAAAAGCAACGTTTTCACTGCTCAGTTCACTTTTAAGTCAGAGGCTTTCTCTGCCTCTTCAACAGCAGACAGGATGTCGGCATGTTCATAAAAGGAGAGTTTTCACTTCAGCCCCTGGAGCCTCTGAGGAAACCTGACACATGATATTCCTGACACCTAAAGAGAGAAACACTTCTTTGACTGAATGACTGTCATATTTTCCATGCATCCTTTCATCTTTTGAGGTTGTTTTATTTCCAGTTTGAGGGTCTCTGGATCAGCCCTGACTGTGTTTTGTTTCTGTTTGACTCCCACAATCAGAGGTTCTGAAGTATTTATTCTCACTCACGTCTCTCCACCCAGTGTTTCGTGCTCCCAGATTAGTTGATCTAAGTGGATTTCCCTGCTGGGATCAAACAGACTAGCAGCTGTCTCCGATAAGCGGACCAGACTGAGCTGAATCCAAAGCCTAGAATCCTGGATTAAACCGAGCATGGGTCGGAGGGGAGAGCTCAGGGCTTCTCCTGGGTGCCTGGAGGAACTGCAGGGATAAAAGGTGGACTGAAGGTTCAGTCAGAGCTGAGGAGGGGTGGTCGCCTTTTGATGAAAGCAGGATTGTTGAAGGTCAAAGGTCAGCGTGTTTGCGCACCAACGCCTTTCTGAATGCCATAATATGCGCTGATCCCAATTTAGCAGAGCTTAATATACGCAGAAAGGCAGAAAGTCTATTTTTGTAATCTCTCACACCCTTTATGCCTTTTTTTGTCATCTCAGCCAGCGATGTCAGCTGTGCTCAGAGTTCAGGGCTCGGCATGCCAGGCTGCTTCACCCGGCTCCAGCACCAGGCAGCTGCTGGCCAAGCCCTGCTCTCATATCACTGGTCTGCACCGGGGTCGTGTGTCGCCTGACACCAGGGTGACGCGGGGGGGGGGACAGCTGGCTGCTGGGGTGCAGCTGTGCAGAGGAATGGGGAGGATGCCTGAGCAGGAAGATGGAGCATTCTGAAGGTTGCTTCTGTCATCAGGAGTCGCCACAGTGAGCTGACGCACACAAACATTTATCAGTTGTTTATTTTTTTAATGCCCTTCCTGACACAAACACTGACCACCAAGCTAGCACAGCCCACATGTGTGGAGCGGGGGGCTGGGGGAGCAGCTGGGTGGGTTAAGACCCAAGACACCAGTGAGAAAAATGCAAGACTGCACAAAAGAATAAGAATAAGAAAAGACGAGAAATTGATTCGGAACAGCATCAAAGTTCTGATTTTTGTTCTGTGTTTCTCATCAGAATCAAACAGCTGAAGCTGTTTTGTGCTGGTTTTTAAGCTGCTTTAAAGCCAGCATTGACCATAAACTACATCTCCCATAATGCATGTTGATTATACATGGGAATTTTCTGTCAGAAAGTGTTCAGAATTCAAGATTTACCTCTCTGATTTTCTCCACCTCACTCTGCAAGACCTCCCTGGCCACTTCCAGCTCCTGAGTCTTCTCCCTGAGCGCCTCGTTCTCCCACTCCAGCTGGGAATTCTTCTTCTGCACCACTTCCAGCTCGTTGTACAGGCGGAGGAACACGCTCTTTGCAACCTGGAAGCAGATCAAAGCAGCAAGTGAGGACGAAGTGCTCATCGTCATCATCATCATCATCATCATCATTTTTTACTGGGTGAGTGGAGTGTTTCTCTGCAGCTGCTGGTTTGGCTCCCAGACTTTACAAGGAAATTCTTCTGACGGGAATTTGCCAAATGAGTGGATGAAAGTGGGTGAGAGTGAGGCTGTCAGGAATCTCACACACACAAGCACACACACACACACACTACCAGAAATCAAAGAAAGCAAGTCTGGCTGCCAACATTCACTACCACTGACTGACCTTCAATGTTTTAAATAAGTATCACCCTGCTTTGCCTCACAGAGAACAGCTCACCACATAATTACACTGCAGCATGATCAAAATATAAACAGGATACATCAGGAAGAGATTTGACTGTAATGAAGCATCTGTGGTGCTGAGGAACAGCAGGAATGACTTTACAGCTCAACAAACAGCCATGAATCAGAACACAGTCAACCAGTGAAGCTGTTCCTGTGAGCCCCACGATGGCTGCTGCACTAAAACAAGAAGTCTGTGGCGCTGCATCACTTTGATGACAGCATCCGGTGAAGAAGTGACTCACTCACAAACCAAAATGAGCTTTTACAATTTGCCATTGATGACTTTCACCAAAACTCCCCCGCGGACCTTAATGTCGTGCTCCAGGCTCCGGACCAGCTCCCCGTCCACCTGTCCGGTCTGAGCCACTCGGATGCTGCGGCGCTCGGCCTTGCGGAGGCGGTACTGCAGGATGCGACACATCTTCTTGGCCTGCTCCAGCTGCAGCCGCAGCTCCTGCAGCTGGAACACCTCGTCCTCCTGGAACAGGTCACGCATTTCCAGCATCTCGCAGCGCAGCTCCTCCACCTCATCCTATTGCAGAAATACACAGAGGGAAATCCAGAAGGAGAAAATTAATTTTTAAAAATTTATTGTTATCAGCAAGTTTGCATGTGTAAAAACATTTAAGTTGAAACCGTTAAAAAATTCCAGGTAAAAGAAAAGTTCCAGACTGAAGAACAAGAGAAGGTGTTTTTTTAAACAAATAAAAGACAGGGTTGGTACAAACACTGTCCTTAAAAAGTTCTACACAATGGACAGTTTTGCAAATACCGCCGCCATCTTTATAGTGCAAAGCATCATGATCCAGTTTGGAGGCCTCCAGTGTGAGAACTGAGTGACTGAGAAAACAGGTCATGGAGATTACTGTGCTGTATTACTTATGTGCAACAATGATCGCAGATACATGAAAATAAGTTAGAATATATACAGTAGAATAATGAAAACATACGATTGTTGCTGCTAGGTCTAGTAGATCTCTAAATACACTATATTGCCAAACATATTGTCTCACCTGTCTTGATTCACATATGAGCTTAAGTGACGTCCCATTCCTAATCCATAGGGTTCAATATGATGTTGGTCCAACCTTTGCAGCTAGAACAGCTTCAACTCTTCTGAAGGCTGTCCACAAGGTTTAGGGGTGTTTATGGGGATTTTTGACCATTCTTCCAGAGGCACATTTGTGAGGTCACATACTGATGTTGGACAGAAGGCCTGGCTCTTAGTCTCCGCTCTAAGTCATCCCAAAGGTGTTTTATCAGGTTGAGGTCAGGACTCTGTGCAGACCAGTCAAGTTCATCCACACCAGAATCTGCATCCATGTCTTTATGGACCTTGGTTGTGCTCTGGTGCACAGTCATTTGGATGGGGAGCAAATACTTTTGGCAATATAGTGTATTTTGGTGTGGTTTAAAGTGATCTTGGCAAACGTATCTGCCAACTACAGATCATTTTGACCATTTCATATTACAAATATATGGGTATAGGTAATACTTGAATGCCTATATATAATGATGTACACTTTATTTATACAACATACAGAAGGCTACGGACCACAATAATAAATGTATTTACCACCATTACAACTAGAACACATACATTAAATTAATATTTATGCCAAATTGGATGTGTGGCCAAGAGGGACGTTTTATACTCAGTATTTAATAAATCATAGGTTGGCCTGCCTCAAGATTATAGATTACTACTCAGCCCCACTGGTCATAATGCATAATATGATCACTGTATACTGGGATTTACTCTGGCATTTGATATTGTGAGATACTATAGTAATTATATTTAGAGTGGAATTATTGCATAACCTTTATTTTGCATCTCCAGATTGTTTTTTTAGGCAATAAACCTAATATTAGAACAGTGTAAAAGTTCTGGACAAGTTTGTCCTTTTTCTGATTAGAAGTTGGTACCTCACAGGCCAAAAGAAACATTTTAAGATTCACGATGCCCTGATGGATCTGAGTAACCCATCCATCTATCCATCCATCATCTTCTGCTTTATCCAAAGATGGGTCGAGGGGGCAGCAGCTTGAGCAGGGAGGCCCAGACCTCTCTTTCCCCAGCCACCTTTTCCAGCTCTTCTGGGAGGACTCCAAGGTGTTCCCAGGCCAGCCGAGAGACATAGTCTTTCCAGCGTGTCCTGAGTCTTCCTCTGGGTCTTCTCCCAGTTGGACATGCCTGTAGCACCTCCCTAGGGAGGCGTCCAGGAGGCATTCTTACCAGATGCGCAAACCACCTCAAGATACTTGAACTCCTTCACTTAAGGCAGAACTTCACCCCCAACCTGGAGAGAACAATCCACCCTTTTCCGACTGAGAACCATGGACTCAGATTTGGAGGTACTGATCCTCATCCCAGCCACTTCACACTCGACTGCAAACCGCTCCAATGAGAGCTGAAGATCCTGGCGCGATGACGCCAACAGAACCACATCATCTGCAAACAGCAGAGATGAAATCCTGAGGC
>JARVJO010000024.1:4071262-4083596 GCA_031762555.1 Cynodonichthys magdalenae
GGGTCGGGCTCTCCAATCTCTGGTGCTGAGGTCACCGAGGTGGTTAAAAAGCTCCTCGGAGGCAGGGCGCCGGGGGTAGATGAGATTCTCCCGGAGTTCCTTAAGACTCTGGATGTTGTGGAAAAGTTGAATATTTGTTTTGTTTTTGAATGAAATGAATAAATCTATTAAATAAAAAATTAAATAAATAAATAAAAAAGTACTTGTGGGAAAAACAATAAAAAAATGTATAAATACATTTAAGAGACACAAATGCATCTACAAGTAAAACGAAAAACAAAAAAACATATTTTAAAACAGTAAAATTAAAATTATGTGCTAATATATACAGGACATTTTTTTCCTTCAACCTTTATTGATGAATGAACAGTTACAAACACGTTTCCCCCCTCAAAATGTTACAAAGACATTATATAAAAACAACAATAAAATATAAACAAAAAATATTATTTAGGGGATTGCATATACACATAAAATAAAGAATTTGGTTGATGTGATCGGTGTAGATCTTTCTGTCAATGTTGTAATAGTGTGTAGTGTATGAAAAACACATATTACATAGATAAATTCACATTAAGCCTTTCTAAAACCAAATGGTTAGCATTTCCTTTTTGTTCACGAGACCTTTAATTGTGAAGTTGTAAATACCGAGTTCTGAACGTACACAGTACAGAGCTTCTGTTCCTCAGCAACGGTGACGTCACATGAATAGCCAATCGAAAAATGCGCACGTACTGAACGTAGATATCGCGAGAATACAGCGGTATCTCGGTTGGTTAGCTAGCGGGCAGTGGCTGATCGTGTGGTTGGAATTTACACTATTTTTTTTAATACCGAAAACGTCGAGAGGACTGCTCTGTTCTAATTTGTTACTCGTTTTTTCCGACTGCTAGAAAGGAAAAATAGTCGGATCTTGAGTTTAACGGTGAGTTGTTAAAACGCAAACTAGCTGCTAGCTGTCCATCCATGGTTTCTCAGGAGGAGGAAATGGGTTTGTTTTGGACGCCTCGGTGAATTTCCCTAATGTTTTCAGGGACGCTTGTATGCGTGTAAACACTGTTGAAGCAGCAGAAATAATGTGTTAGTATGATTTTTTTTAAACTTCAACATGTAATACCCCTGTGTGTGTTTATTTATTAATATCTGCTTTAATAAGTTGTTGTGAGGTTGCTGCTCATGTAGGTGCAGAGTGTGGCCAAGCTGTGTCAGTCTTGCTCATGTTTTGCTGTGTGTCACTACACTGCAGGACCCCCAATGATGAGTTATGCTGAAAAGCCAGAGGACATCACAAAAGAGGAGTGGATGGAAAAACTAAACAATGTGCATATACAGAGAGCGGACATGAATCGACTCATAATGAATTACCTAGTGACGGGTGAGTTTAGCTCGAATACAGTAACCATATGTGAAACAGTCAGCCAAGAGGATGAGCTGATATTAAGTTGTTTGCCTGTGTCTGTTTTACATGTCTGAAGAGGGCTTTAAAGAGGCAGCAGAAAAGTTTCGAATGGAGTCGGGGATTGAGCCGAGTGTGGACCTGGACTCTTTGGATGAGAGGATAAAGATCAGAGAGATGATCTTGAAGGGCCAGATACAGGAAGCCATCGCACTCATTAACAGCCTTCACCCCGAGCTGCTGGACACCAATCGCTACTTGTATTTTCATCTGCAGGTATGATTGCACAAAGCTTTGATGTGTAATGTACCTTTCATGGATTTTACATCACAAAGTCTTACGGTGGGTTATGTAAGTCTTGGCAAGACATGGCTTGAACAGTGGCATTTCTTTTCCCATTCCTTTTTTAGCAGCAGCATTTGATTGAGTTAATCAGGCTAAGGGAGACTGAGTCAGCGCTTGAGTTCGCTCAGACACAACTGGCCGAGCAGGGGGAGGAGAGCCGAGAGTGTCTGACAGAGATGGAGCGAACGTTAGCCCTGCTGGCCTTCGACAACCCAGAGGAGTCGCCCTTCGGAGATCTGCTGAACATGATGCAGCGGCAAAAGGTGAGCTTGTCTTTATTTGAGTCATGATCAAATGCTTAGAATGGACTGTTATTGCTTTACATCTCTTCATCACTGCAACATTTAAAGGTTATTTCAGCAGTAATAAACAGCAAATGTTCATATTTGGAGTTTGACCAAATGAAAAACAGGTGTATGGGGACTAAATTGTTATAGATCAAAGACTTCCTGAGGTTATCTGGGAATGTGAAGGCCCCAAGAACTTATGCTGCATTCCATTTACATCGTATTCCCGGAACTGGTAAATGGTAGTGTGACGTAATTTCCCAACAAACCAAACGAAAGTGCATTCCAGTTAGCCGACAGGCGATTGTGTTGCTGCCTGTAATCTAGCTACAACACTGCTACAATATAAACAATGACAAAAAGAGAGCTCTACAACATACGGCATGCAAATAAACATTGGTTTTAATACGTAAGGTGTGCACAGAAAATGCCCTACTTGTGTGAGTGATTAAATACGCACAAAAAAATTAAGAAAGATAATTAACAGTCATAGTTATAGAGTTAACTTTCTAAAGCTGCGAGTAGCCGCCATCTTGAAATCGAAACTGGGGGCAGTTTATTTTCTTCCACTATACGAGTGGAATATTACCACTGGAGGGGGCGTTCCAGTTTAAATTTACCAATGGGAACAGGTAAATTACCACTCCCCAGGACTTCTGGAACGCACAAAAAGTTCAATGAAGTACTGAATGTATAATTGTGCCACTGATGCCTCCAGCTCACTGCTTTTTTGTTGAGAGTTAAAATCCTGTGGGTTTCCTTTGAAGTAGAAGGTGATGTGTTGTGCAACAGTAACAGGATTATTAAAAAGCGATTGTAACAGTACAGTACAAAACAAGAAAAGTGTTTTATCTGTCTGGGGTTCAGTGCCTTGTGAAACCTTACCAAAACATTTAAGATATGTTAGTTGTGTGTGTTTTTTGAATAACCACAAAACATCACTGATGACAAGTGTTCAAGTGCATTCAGTGTTTGCACCTCAAAGTAGTTAACCTCATTGACACTGGGCCTTCTTTGGAGCCTGAGTCAGGTGTTTTTTTTAGATGCCCCCGCAGATGAGACCAGTCAGTCCAAAAAAACCCAAAACAAAACAAAAACTGGTGTTAATTATGAAACTTTAATCACAAGAATGGGATCAACAAATACAGCAAAGTTTTAGGATTCAAAAGCTAAACAAGGCGATTCTTAAAAAAAAAAAAAAAAAAAAATTTTTTTAAATAAATGTAAAAATTGAAACATGTGAGAGGGCCCCAAATTTATTGTTTAGATATTCAGAAATCAAAAACCATTTGATTTTTGATTTTGTTTATAGACAAACTGGTGTCTGGCATTGTACCTATGAAACTTTACATAATACATTTCCTAAGCTTCTCATGAAACATGAGATACCGCTTGAAATATCAGTATTTCTAAAGCTGCTATTAGACATCGCGTTCAGGAGTATCAACGATTTATGACACCTGACGGCCACGGTAGAGACTCCATGGTGGTTGTGGGTGGGTTTTGTAGTTGGTTGCAATAAGGAACCTCGACCACTAGATGTTGCTGGATTTTACACATTGTTCCTTTAAATAATGAACAAGTAATTTCAGACAGCTTTTTCCACCACCCATCAGTGGTCATAACACTGAGGCTGATGGGTGTATATGATATGAGATTAGCATGTGTTGTTATTGATCAGGGTTATTTAATCATTGGGGATGTTTGGGGGAGTCTCGTATTAAATTGTTCTGTCTGCAGCTTGTAAGCTTAAAGAACACAGACAGTGCAGATGATCAACCATTTAGTAATGAATGTATTAATTTCAGTTTTACTGTCATCCATATAATGTTGCACAGGTGTGGAGCGAGGTGAACCAGGCTGTGCTGGACTATGAAAACAGGGAATCAACCCCCAAACTGGCTAAACTCCTGAAGTTATTGCTGTGGGCTCAAAACGAGCTGGACCAGAAGAAAGTGAAATATCCGAAAATGACCGACCTCAGCACAGGGACCATCGAGGACCCCAAGTGACCAAAATGGACAAGAACCACCACTTTCCACTTCTCCTTAACTTATGATCAGTCAGTGACTGTCTGCAGACAGGTTACATATATGTCTAAAACATAAGCTACTTTCTTTCTACATATTCCATTCACGAGAGACTCATTGTGCAAACTGTATCTGCTGTATTTGAAAAAGTGGCAAATATTCAGTTTAATTACAAATTCAAGATTTTTAAATGGATCTGGTTGACAAGAATCTTATTGCTGTTTTATATTTTTAAAACCTATGCTGTTATTATTTGTTGTGATCTTTTTTTTTGTCTCGAAAGAAAAGTGATGGTGTAAATGAAATATACAGACAGTGTGTGTTTGTGTGTGTGTGTGTGTGAGAGAGAGAGAGCAGCAGGTGTGTGAGAAGTGCTTTCTTGCTGAATATGTTCAGGTTGAGCTGATAGGTGGTATCAAATCAAAATTTCATAAGCAGAATATTTTTTTTTCCAAATGAATGGAAAGCTAGACTTTATTATTGTAATATAGTTTTAATTAATGTCTCTATGCGTTTTATTTCCGTTGATGTGAGGCAGTTTGCTCTAAAGTAGGGCCCATGCTTTCAAACAGTGAAACTACAATACAAGATCATTATATCCACAGGGAGAAATGTTATAAACTCATGTTTCATGTGTTAGAAGTTAAAATAAGTTTGAAAGGAAAGGTTGGAATACTTAGCTGAGCCTGCTGGGCCTTTTCTGAGCACTGCAGAGCTCCCATCATCCATCAGGTGACCATGTTTGGGTTTATATTACAGGGATTTGATTCCCCAGTGATGGATGCAGGATTTCTAATG
The DNA here is from genome assembly GCA_031762555.1 of Cynodonichthys magdalenae. Lineage (NCBI taxonomy): Eukaryota > Metazoa > Chordata > Actinopteri > Cyprinodontiformes > Rivulidae > Cynodonichthys > Cynodonichthys magdalenae. Next base: position 4,076,119 of record JARVJO010000024.1, read on the forward strand.
ACCCTGGAGAGACGGGACCGCTTTGATCAATCTGGTTGATCCGAAGCTTAAACCTGTTTTTTGAAATGACCTCAGACTGGATTCGTTTCTTTTTGTCACTCACTCGGTTTTTATAATCCATGAAATTTCCACTCTTTCTGCATGTATATGTTTTCCTTTTTTCTAGTAAGAAAAAGGTACTTGTGCTTTTTTTAAAAAAGATTTTGTGTTTATATATTTAAAAAAAAAAAAGAAAATCAAACTTGCTGCTAGTTGTTTATCATCTTTTTTTTGTTTTAGGCTTGGTCATTTCCTGAGAACCAGACACGTCCTTTTTCTGACTCCACATTTTTAGGATCCGATTTGAAATTATTAAAATAAACCAAACTTTTGTGAATCATAAAAACAGTGTTTCATCATTCTCTGACTTGTGAGTGTGCATGCTTTAAAGACAAACAAAACAAGTGTTCACTTTGAAAACACACCTTTGTCTTTTTGTTGATATGCAAATGTGTAAAACCACCTCTCAGATGTGTCTTCTGTCAGATAAAAACTCCAGGCAGCAGCAGAGTTTTGTCCCAACAAGTTGGATCAGTTCTGCCGGTTTGTAGCGAGGATATGAGGAACATCTCTGTGCGGAAGAGCGGCTCAGAGGAGACACCGGTGCTCTCTGATGGCTGGACACCACACCACAGCAGGGCAGCTTTTAAACGGTTCTCCTCTGGATCCTAGACCTGATGGAGATGTCCGAGAGGAGCCGGAGAACCAGAACCTTTGGCCCAGGTGAGACCGAGACATCAGTCTTAGGGAAAGGTTCAGTTTCTGTTCTGTTTTTGCTTTTATACCAGCAAGTCCCAGTTTTGGCTGAAGTTCGCCTGACAGTCAGCGCACTCAAAGGCGCAAATCTTTTTGAAGAAGTCCAAAAAGTTAGCGAGTAGGCGCTAATAAAAGCTGTTAGTTTCTCAACCTTATGTTGTTCTTCTGTTTTCTATGAATTATTCGTGCAAAAGCGACATTTGCGGAACTAAAGTCGAGAGTCGCTTTAACGACTGCTCATAAACCTGTTATTAATGAGGTAGATCATTTGAGTCAGACAGACGAGGAGCAGATGATTGTCTCAGAAGAACTGGTTTCCAAACCGCATCAGATCCCGAAACTTGACGTCCCTCTACCCGGAAGCAACAACGAGCCGCAGCTGCTGGGGCAAGAAAACAACCGGGGTAACCATGGCAACGCCTGCTACAGGGGACGCGTTGAACTATCAGTATCCGAGATTTGTAACTCGTGGTAAACAATACACGTTCTGACACAGAAGAGTAAAAATCTCCACATCATGAGGTCAGTCAGCTGTGTTTGACAAATATATGATCTTATTTTCTTACTGAACAGATCTGGAGCAGTGACGGATCTAGAGGGGGTTTTTTTGGGTGGCAGTGGGATGAGGTTCTGGCAGGAAGGGCAACAATCATTTAAAGAAAAGTTTACTTTTAGACAAAATATGTGTCTGTGCATATAAATCACACAAATTATAATGCACCTGACACCCACTGACTTTAATTTTCAACATCACTTTTAAGACTACTGTATTTGTTTATGTATAATGCAAAAAAACTAACCCCAAAAATCTTCCATGAGGATGAAGGGTTGCATTATACACAGGAGTAAATTTTGAAAGATTTTTTGCTGATGTACAACCCCAGAAAAAATGTCAGTATTTTCTCACATGAAATATTGTGTCTCAGAGGGTAAACCATAATTTCTCCCTCTGCCCTCCACCTGTATACATCACGTATAGCTAAGCAAACAACAGCAGTTTTTTTTTTGTAAATTTATAAGACGTTTAAAGAGAGTCTCGTGCTGTTGGACAAGTAATCAAAAAACTTTCATTTTCTTCACATCCTCAAAAGGACAAGATAAGTTTCTTTTGGTGGTGCATCTTGCTAATTTAACAACCCGCTTCTGCTCTGGTAACGGACTATTTTCAGTGACATGCAGAAGCATGTGCTGCTCCATCAACACATTCTCACTTCTCGTCATATACGACGCTTGGTCAGGCCCTCTCAGTGTCACATACTAATGCAGTGGGTACTTCTCTTGTCACCTTTTGCCAATTCCAGTTGCTCTTGTTGAATGCTATAGAGCTCCCTAAACGTTGTAAACTGATGACATGAGCATGCGGAGGAGGAACCCATTCTCATATTTTGAAAAGCAAATAAAATGTAGCCTACAATTTGTGCACAGCTGATGCATTTATAGCCTACATTTTTAACCATTTTGTTCATTTTACAGCTCTGATGAGCATGAACTCCTCCTGAAGTGGGAAGGTGGGGTATTTTTCCTGAAATTTTCTGATTTTAGATGAACTGTTTTTACCACTCACCACTCCACACTCCTCAAATTCTCAACTTATATTCAATTGTTCTCACAAGTGGAAAGAAAACGTCCAGTAAATTTCATCCACTTCTGTGTGAAATTCAATGTTTAAGGGCTGAAAGAAAAATCCAACTTTTAAACGCTGCTTCTGTCTATAGTCCACCAAGCGAGTGAGCATCCTCCTCGGCTTCCCAGGCCCACAGCAGTCTCCAGCCACGGTGCTTCGATCAAACGGTGGTAGCCGATGCTATCTCTGGGTGTTGCTAAAAGATGCCAACAGACAGCAGAGTATTCTGGGATGACCCGTGTGGCTGTTCTCGCTCTGCAATGTTTTAATCTTTAATCAGCTGTTCTCTGTGGTGCAATAAACATTACCTGAAACTTCCATGCTTATGCTTTTCTGATGGTTAGATTAATTTAAATCTCCAAAACTCAAAACCCAACTCTTAAATCAGACGTGATTGGGCTCAAATTTCTGTCAGCTGTAGCTCTATCAGCAATAAAATGTCCCTGCATCCAAATCAGTTCTGTGTATTTTTCCTATATTTACTTTACAAACAATAGAGGATAGCCAAATAGCAAGCTGAATGCTGGCCGCTCCCCCTCCGTCTGTCAAATCCAACCACCTGCCCTTCTTGGCCCTTCCTGTTTGGGAAATGCAGTCCTCTAGCAGGTTCACAACTGCTCCAGAATTGCTTAAGGGAGCGTTTTGCTCACCAAAATCAAAGTACAGCACAGAAATGGCTCAAATTTGAGTTTAGTTTTAGCCCCTCTCTCAGGCAGACTTTGTCCCTTGTAGGATGCTCCTAAAGGCCATGGGAGGTCACAAAGGTGGGCTCAGACTCCTGTCAATTGGGGTTGTACACAGTGTCATTTTGTGAAATTTGACAATTTTGTTTAATTCCAGACATTCTTTCAGTTCGATGGTCCTACAAAGCCCATGAAGAAAGTTGGCTTTCAGTCAGGAGTGTGGCCCCAGGCCTCAAATATGTTAAAGGGGGGCCCTGAGAGGAGGAATGATGCTAATCTTAATTTCAATCAAACTCATGGTTCCTGAAACAAGACCCTGGGAAATTTGAAGGTTTTCAGGTATTTTTGGTCCCCCCGCAGGCGAACTCAAAGGTCTAGAGCCACTTATTTATTTGCTATGGGGTCGCTGCGGCTGAGTGGTTAAGGGAGTCATCCTCTAATTAGAGAGTTGGTGGTTTGATCCCCGCTGTTCAGTCACAGGTCAAAGTGTCCTTGGACAAGACACCGAACCTCCTCTGCCTCTTATGTGTGTCCCATCAGTGTATGAATGTGATTTAAAACACTGGTTAGTCTCCATAGATGATTTGTACATTAGCTTCATAGAGACAGAGAGTGCTGAGTGGATGTGTGTGTGATCGGGTCAATGAGGTCACAGTAGTGTAAAGCGTTTTGAGTATCCTGGTTGGATAGAAAGGTGCTGTATAAGTGACGTCCATTTATTTGTTTTTTAGTTGGAAAATATCTTCATACAGTATTGTATTGTATACAGGGTTGTATCTGTTCATTTTTCAGCTCCAGGACTTTATTAACTTGAGCATTGCAACAGAATTTGAACCACTATTCAAAACATCAACTCTAAAAACATGCTGTGTCTGGTGTGCTAGAGTTTAACTCAGCCTGGAAACTTGCTGCTAAAGGTGACAATCACAGAACAGCAACAACCACAAACCACAAATGACCCACACGGCCTCAGCCTGGCGCCGTGTAGTTTTGACTCAGGGACAGCAGGATGTCACCAACAAAACCTCTGACAAATGCATCAAACTGCCAATAATCTTTAATACAGTAAAGAATAAAGCCATTAAATTTCATGTGGGAAAAGACAAGCTTGTTAATGTCTGTGTTCTGCACAGTGGGGACAGCTGTTTGTTTGTGATCCAGCAAGCTTCTTACTTGTCAGCAACAGCTTTACTGATGAGTCACCGTGCCACAAATAAAGAGCAAATGAAATTAATTTATCTTTGGCTATCAGCATCTCAAGTTTTTTAACACTTAAACTCAGATAACCCTGTTTGACATACTGCGTCTACTAGCTCATTTTGTCTTGTGTAATCTTGCCAAACTTTAAACTGGTCTGGTACTTTGGGTAATGATCCACGCTTTATGCAAAAAAACCCCAAAACTTTTATGCCAGAAGGATGCTAATGATGATACATGTCATTAAGCAGATGTTGTTTGCAGATCCCTGGCTCGAAAATGGATCCTCACGCTGTTTCTGGGCACCTGCCTCCTCTACTGTGCCCGGATGACCATGCCAGTCTGTGCCGTTTCGATGGCCGCCTCCTTCCACTGGAGTAAGATTGACGCCGGCCTCGTCCTGGGCGGATTCTTCTGGGGCTACTGTTTCACTCAGATCCTTGGAGGTCATGCCAGTGACAAGTAAGTGATTCATCCTCTAGAGCACACGTGGCTTTACTTCAACAAGGAGTCTGTTTATTTCTTTAGCACAGAAAAACAAAGTAGACCAACGTGATTTACAGTTTAGTTCAAAGAAAACCAAGAAATATTAAAAAGATAAGGAAAACTAAAATAAAATGGAGAAACTCAAAATAAAAGTCATCAACCCTAACTAGATCTCAAACTCTACCTCAATCAAAGAAAAATATATGGTCTTAAACACAGATTTAAAAGTCTCAATACTCTCAGTGGTTGGTCAGCAAATGCAAAATCTTGATCACCATTATTTTAAAGTGGATCTTGGAATGTGTAAGAAAAGAACTGGTTGGTTGACTGGAATGCTCTTACTGGACTATAGATGTTAAGAAGATCAGATAAGGATGATGGGCCAGACCTTTTAAAACTGTCACATCAAGCAGAAAAATATTAAAATAAAAAAAATCATGCAGCTTAAGATTTTTTTTTACTATTTCAGCGGTGAGTTTTTCTATGCCCTTTTACTATTTTTTGCTCTTGTACTTCAGTAGCTACACTGGTGGTAACATGGACATTAATCCTCGGTTTATAACTCCAAGCTGTGTAACATCTGTATCAAACTATCTGTATGGTAGTTTTGGGCAGCAGCAGCATGCAAATGTAGTTCTTACTGGTAGTAATAGTTATTTATAGCCTTTGGGTTTTGGTGATCTGCTATGGCCATGCTAATGTTTCTACTCATGCAGGTAAAACTCAAACTCTGTGTTTGAATACTTGTAATCATTTGTCTATTATAAAGATAACAAGGAGGGGCTGCTATGCTTTTACTGTTGTCATGTATCCAGCTGAATCCTGGTCCTAATTGTAATACATCTTCTGAGTTAAAGAATTTGTCAGGGCTACATATTTTGTATATAAATGCACATAACTTGCTTCCAAAACTCGACATGATTAAAATCTGGGCAAATTAATCTGGTGCTGATGTGATAGTTTGTCCCTGAGACTCTGGGCCAGTGTCAGACAAGGTGGAGATGTTAAACTGTTTTAATAAGCATTTTGTTGTTTCTAAACCCTTGTCAAATGACACTTTTAAAACTCATATTAGCCACACTCTCAGAAGCTCAACTTCTGGTCACCTTTGCTTTCTCTAAACTGTCTACCAGTGATGTTTGTAGTGATGCTTAAATATCTCGATATTAAAAAATCAGCTGCACCTGATAATCTTCCCCCGTACTTTTAGCAGCTGACATCATAGATGAACCTGTGACACACATTTTTAATTTGTCAATTCAACAGAACTGCATCCCTGTCATAAGGAAGTCAGCTTTTGTTTTGCCTTTATTAAAAGATGATGATCCGACAGCACTAAATTATTATAGACCCATTTCCACATTGTCCTTTTTAGCAAAGATTTTTGAAAAGATTATCAATGAATATTCTATCACCTTACCAGTCAGGTTTTAGAAAACAACATGGTACAGTTACTGCCTCAACCTTTAAGCCCCAAATTGAAAACCTGCTTAAAAACTCAAATTAAAACTAGGCTTCTTTTTTCAAAACAAGAATTGTTTCTCAAAAAATGCTAGAAAACATCTTGTTTCTGCCACTTTTATGAGTATTTTAGACTATGGGGATATTATGTGCATGAAAGCCTCTGCTTATTACATCTGCTGGATACCAACTACTTGCTCAAGTCATGACAACTAAATATTATGGTTCACAGCATCAAAGTCAGCAGAAAGGCCTAAAAGCACTAGAACAGCAGAGCTTCACAAATCAACCAGAAGATCTTTATAAACTCTTTGCAGGGATTTCTCTGTGCCGAGGATTGATTTAAAACCTGATCTGATCTTCTTCAGTGTTGGCACTTAAATTTTTTTTAAATTGATAAATAATAATAATAAAAAAAACTTTCTTTGAAAGTTTTGACATTTCTCAATTCTGTAGTTTGAGAGTCTTCTGGGTCAAGACTTTTCTTTCAAAGCAGCTGGAGCACAGCCTAATGAAAAGAACATGTTAATCAGAATAAAAATAACCGAGAGTGTAAAAAAATCTTCCTTAAAAAGACAACAGGTGAATATGAGAGCTAGAATTTAATGCACATTACTGTTTAAAGGCTGCTGAGGATGAAGAAGATAACGAGGTGTCTGTGTGACACTGAGCTGAAGAAGACCTTATAGAACAGAGATTTTCTCAATGAAAACACTTTAAAAACTTTTTACACAGTGCAGGAAATTCAGCAGCATGACCAGCATCAAAGACATCCAGAACAGAGTTAAAATATGAAAAAAGAACCTGAAGTCTGTGATCGTTGTGTAAAACTATGTTTGATGAAGATTTAGCAGCTTAACTGCTAAGAATGTTACTGTTTGTTAGAGCCGGTTAGTGTTTACTTTCAGGAGAGGTTTAGGGTTTCAGAATTTCCTCCTGTTAATATTTGTTGCTTCTCAGACTAGGAGGAGAGCGTGTCCTGTTCATCTCTGCAGCTTCATGGGCTCTGATCACAGCCGGTACTCCTCTCCTGGCTCATCTGGGCTCCCACACCCTCGCTCTCATGACGGTGGCCAGAATCCTGATGGGAGTCCTCCAGGGTCAGTGTTGCCTTACTGTGAAATTTAACAAGCACTTACAAAATGTTTATTTTATTTTATATCTATCTATCTATCTATCTATCTATCTATCTATCTATCTATCTATCTATCTATCTATCTATCTATCTATCT
>JARVJO010000024.1:4090590-4101835 GCA_031762555.1 Cynodonichthys magdalenae
GCTAGGAGGACCAACGAGTGGTCTCCCTTGTAATTAAAAAAAAGGGAGCCAGAGTTGGGGGGTGCCTTTAACTTTATGTGTTTCCCATCGAGAGCACCACAGCACAGAGGGAAGTTCCATCGCTCCTCAAACTGTTCCGCAATGGACCTCCACTCATCTGCTCCAGGCACAGGCATGAACTCCTCCAGTAGGCAGTCCCAGATAGCTGTCACCACATCTGGGATGATGGTGGAGACAGTGGAAGTACCCACTCTGAAGCTGCTTGAAATTGTCCTGTAGGAGTCACCAGTTGCAAGAAATCTGAATAAATAGAAACAACAGTAAATACTCAACTCTACAAAAGTGTCATTACAAATAAAACGCAGAACAGATAACATCTATTCAAGAAAATGTATTTTTCCTTAGTAGTTTAGTAACACTAATTATATATTTAGATAATGTGTGATTAAAAGTTGATTTCTGCACTTGGGTATCAAAACACATCTTTCACAGTGTTTTACAATTATATTAAAAACAAACCCATACTTTTTACTAAGATAAAGGTGGTGGAATACAAAGTATTGTGATTTACATTTCAAATACACCTGGTTGAATCAGGTCTACACCTAGTTTATAGCAGTAGTTTAGTTTAAACACCTAGGTTTGACCTACTTTTATAAAAAAAAAATAAAATACTAGCCTACGTCCACTACTGATCATTTTTAACAATATTAAAAAGTCTCCTGAATGATCCCAACTAACCTGAGACAGATGGACAGGCGCTCTGCAGCTGAAATTGAGCGCCTGCAGTTGGTGTCCTGGCGAGTGATGCGGGCACCGATGCGGATCAGCAGCTGGTCAAACTGTGCTCGGGTGAGACGAAAATAGCGCTGAAAGCGACCTTCGTCAGCTCGCAGCTCCTGGAGTAGGTGGTGAAACTCACCAAACTCAGAACGCCTCTGAATTATCTGGTGAATCCAAACACGGCGCCGAGGCGCCCGACGACGACGACGTGCTCTTGCTAGCAAACAAAGCCAAGCCACTCTCTCAACTTCATCCGCCATTGTACAAAGACCGGCTAGAACAGAGGCTCCGTCCTACTGGCTTCTTGAGGCGCTTGACGCGCGTCAAGCGCCTCAAGAGCAATTTTGACACGCGTCTGACCTCAAATTGTACAAGCGTCCAACTTCAAGCGTCAGACGCGATTTTGACGCTCAAATCGCGTTCAGTGTGAACGCAGCATAATAATGAAAGTCATGAAAGATGCTTGGCTCCCCCTTCAAATGTCTTTGAAAACAAAGAAAAAAGAAAAACCCTGAATGTGAAGGCATTGCACCAGGAAACACAAGTACTAAGGAACATAAGAATGACCCTGTTTCTACCTATTTTTTCAGGTACAACTGCAATTATTATTTTTTCATTTGTTTTAAAAAAACATTTAAAAGGGGAGCCAAACATCCTTCATGACTCATAATTAACCCCAGGACAACATAGGTACTGGGACACAGGTATGGACTTAACTGAAGACAACTGCCTTGACTTTTTAGTTTTGTTTTTCTTGATTCTTAGTTTTACTTTGTGCAAACTTTGATCAGAACAACAAAGACACCGACAACATATAAGTATATGTTTAATAACGACCATGATAAAATCTAAGAACGTGATAGTGACCTCTGATACAATACATATTTATCCAAGGGTGACTTAAAATTTTTTGCATAAATTTTCTTTATCCATTTTACAGTGTAACTCTGATTGCGCCAGTTACTCACTCAGATTCCAGTCACTCTTGCACACACGCACAAAACAGCAAGCTTTTTTTTTTCACAAACATATACCACATAAGCTAGTCTCTGAGTTCTCATACACTGGACAATAAATCTGTTAGGTATAATGCTAGTTGAACATTTTGAGGCGATCGCTGTTAGAAATGTTGGTACGTTAAAGCTTACACTTTGTGAGGTTGAAGTGAAAACAAAATGCCAAGATGACCATGATGTTAAAAAAATAATACAACTTATTGGCAGGTCTGACTTAAATGGTAAAGTAGTAGATGCTACATCGTGTTAGAGGAGAATAAAACAAAACATTTTCATGATAAAACCTAAACTTGAACCGCAGGTTAGATATTTTTATTAAATAAGAAGAGATAAAAACACCTTTAAAACGAATCTCAAAAAGTGTTTTTCCTGAATCTCTCATTGAAGCAGCTGAGGTACAGCATTGGAAACAATAAAAGTAATTTTTCATTAAAGGAACAGTTCAGTCATTTGTCCTGAAGAGGTTTAGTGAAAATAATGTCATAGATAGCTCTTTGAGCGACCTCAGTTTGAAGAAGCAAGAGTTTACTCTGACAGGACTGATGAGCTAAAGGCTAGTGTGAATGCTTAAAAACAAAGTTTTTTTTAATCAATTCACACAAATGTTATAAATGAAACTTTTACATTGTCTGTAACTTACTATTACATTGTTATTTACATAGAATAGCACAAACACTAACAGCAGCAGCAGCTAGCTGTAGCACTTTTGGTGCAGTTAGGGGTCAATTGCATAAGCGGTATCATAACATTTCTGTTGGAAAAATGTAACAAGTGTTTCCCCCTAAATCAGAGGTCTTAATGACAGATACTGCAGGGGGAGCTGTGAAATTTCTTTCGTTAGTTCTTTAAACTCATTGATAAATATGTCGTTTTAAAAATGTCCATACTGGACAGGCCATGCAACCCTGGTGTGTTCACTCTGTCAGGTTCACAGTAAGTGGCTGAGAGCACATTAGTGCTGTAACTTTTGCAATATCACTACAATACTGCAGCTCCTTAACTGCCAGTGTACACAAAGTTTTGACAACGGTGGTGGGGTGTGTGTCAATTTTCTTAAGCAGGGCACTCTGTTCTGATGACAGGGTAGGTCACCCTCCTTAGGTAATTCTAGGGGAAACAATAAATACATTATGGATGGCAGTATAAAAGTGATTTATAAAATCTTTGAGATTGAAACAATACCAATCAGTTAAAAGGAGACATATGCAAAACCCACTTTTTTTAGATGTGAAATACATTTTGTTGTACTTGGAGTCTTTGGCAGAAAAGGTTGAAATTCATTTCTCCTGGTCCTGCAAAGATATCTTTATAATCTGTTTGGGTCATATGTTTCAGCCTGTTCTGTTTTCTCTATTTTCTACGACATTTTCTGAGTCTATTACGTCAAATTATCTGCAACAAGACTGGACAAGTCTTCTGTTGCTGATATCTTTTAATTAAATTGTAAATAAAACATGTCTGCAATCTAGAAAACGTAACCCCTGCTCTCAAATCGGAGTGGAATGGTCTGGAAGCAGGAGGGGGGCGGGGCTTGAAGTGTCCTAAAAGAACAATAAAAAAACAAGCTGCTTTGAGACACACACCAAAAAAGTGGTGAAAGAGGGGCTGGTAAAGTTAAAATAAGGAGGAATTCAGACCAAACCCAACTGAATGATTCAAATGTGAAAAGGAAGGATTTAAAAGTATATGTCTACTTTAAAGGAACAGTTTGTAATATCCAGCAACATCTAGTGGTTGAGGTTCCTTATTGTGACAAACTGAATAAAATCATTCCACAGACTAGCCATTAACTCATCAAACCTGTAAGTATGTTATTTCTATAAACTCAGGTTGTTCAAAGGTTATCTACAACATGTAAGATATTAACTGTTAATAACTTTCTCACAGAATTTCACTTCAATAAGTGAGTTACTTCTTAAAATAAAATGTAACGATTCATTCGAAGGGGGCAAAAACAGAAATTCCATCAATTTACTTTGCTTAATTCTGCTTTCCAGGTCACGGTGACCTAATGTGTCCATCTCCAGCTGTCACTACGTGACAGACGTGTTACACCCTGGACAGGTCGCCATCATGGGGACAGAGACAAACAAGACAAACAGTCACACTCTCACTCACACTTAGGGACAAATTAGAGTTCCAAAAATTCAAAATATTAAATTTATATCAGATCTAAGCCAGAGTTGACATAAAAAAAAAACCTATTTAGAGAATTCAAAGTTAAGAATGCCACAACTTTTACCTTTAAGTTTATGCAGAAAGATACTTTCAGTTTACCAAAGTAAAGCTTTCCTCACCTGAAATAAATGGGGGTGCATTAATAATATAATTTTGTCTCCTGATGATATAAACACAACTGGCCACACACAAAGCAGACATTAGTCAGAAAAGTGTTCACTCATTAAGATTAACCGATACAAGCACTTCAACACACAAACCACAAAGTGAACAGTCACCGAATATCAGCAGCATTTTGTCAAGAGATTTCCCAAACAGACGTGCAGATATTTAGATTTAGCTCAGAATAACTACATTTCTGGGAAGCAATAGATATTTATAAGACTAAAAAATGGGAAAAAAGACTGAAAACAAATAAAGAAAATAGATGTTATTGAAAAAATTTAAATGGAAACTAGTTTAATCCCTGCACGTGTTACAAAGTCTAGGTAAACCCAGAGCAAAGTGGCTCAAAAGTTTGACACGGGCCAAAGTTGTCAAAATTAAATTAAAAAAAATTTGTTTTTATTTCTGTATGTCCTTGTGTTTCCTGTTTTAATCTAAGTTTTATTTTGTCAACCCAAACACATGTTGATAGACCTTTCAGGAGCCGTCTCGTACAGTTCACTTCTGACGATCCTGAAAAAGATGGAGAATAAAAACAGATAAATGATTAGAAGTCCTGTTTCAACAAGTCAAATCTTATTCAGCATATTAATAAAGTAACACGAAAGTTCTTATGACATAAAAATTAAACATTTAATAATTGTTTATATATTTTGACAAACAAATTTTGTTTTTATTTAACTGTATTATCCATCTGAGTGAAAATAGGCGACTTTACCTGATCGATTCTGGATCGACTTTGTATTGAAACAGGCTCATAACTCTGTTAAAAACAAAAATATAAATACTTTAAGTAAATGCACACAAAATGGTTCCAACATCCTGCTCCACTATTTCAATATATTACTTAAAAGTTTTAAAAAAGGAACAGAAAATAAAAATCTGCTTTCAAACTAGGTAACTCAAACATGAATCTTCATGAGTTTTCCCATAGAACACCAAAAAAGATCTGAGTCCATGGTCCTCAGTAGGAAAAGGGTGGACTGCTCTCTCTGGGTTGGGGTGAAGTTCTGCCTCAAGTGGAGGAGTTTAAGTTTCTTGGGGTTTTTTTCACAAGTGAGGGAAGAATGGAGTGTGAGATTGATAGACAGATCGGTGCTGCTTCTGCAGTTTTGTGGACTCTTTACTGGTCTGTTGTGGTGAAGAGGGAGCTGAGCTGTAAAGCAAATATTTGTTTACAAGTCGGTCTACGTTGTTACCCTCTCTATGGCCACAAACTTTGAGTAGTGACCGAAAGATTGAGATTACAGATACAAGCCATCAAAATGAGTTTTCTCTCATAATTTCAGGGTGTTTGGACTCTCCCTTACTGACAGGGTGAGAAGCTCAGTTACCCAGGAGAGACTCAGAGCAGAGCCGCTGCTCCTCCAAATCGAGAGAAGCCAGTTGCTGAACGCCTCCCTGGAAAGGTGCTTCAGGCATGTCAGACTGCGGGGAGACCCTGAGGAAGACCCAGGACACGCTGGAGAGACTATGTCTCTCAGCTGGCCTGGGAACGCCTTGGAGTCCTCCCAGAAGAGCTGGAAGAGGTGGCTGGAGAAAGAAAGCTTTGGGTTTCCCTGCTCAAGCTGCGGCCTCCGAGACCCGACTTCGAATAAAGCGGAAAATAATGGATAAATCCCAAAAAGTGTTTTTTGTTTTGTTCACATTTGTCAGAATTAATTACATCATATAAATACAATTTAAACAGTCTTAAGATACTTTAATTCTGTTTTTATGCTTAATGGTTTTAATTAACAGCCACTACTGAAAGACAAGAGGTGGGCAATAATGTACATTTACAACTGATTAGCAACTAGAGCTAACTGTCCTGAGCAAACACAAAAATAACTTTAACTCAGTCAGATTTACAGACTGAGCTTTAATTTGATGGTATATGGAGTCATTTACAACACAAACTTAATTGTGTTACAATAAATAAACATTTCAAATAACTCTGTCATTTCTCAACATAAGGTCTAATTTTGGGGACTGCAGATAGAGATGAACTAGTGGATAAATCCGGTGCAAACATGTTTTGTCTTTTTTGATCAATGTAAAATGTAGATTGTGCTCATTTCACAAATAAACTGTTAAAAAAACTTTGTTTTACTTTAAAAGACACATGGATGGTATTTAATAAACATCTATGTTTTAAGGTACATTTTATTCTAGCCTTACTTTTATAGAAGGTAATTTTGTGTTTTTATTATATCTAACAAAAAAGTAGTTTCAACCAAAAAATTTTTTCCAACCAAAAAAATAATAATTTCAACCAAACAAAAAAGCAAGTTCAATAAAAACAAATCCATTTTTTTTGCCAAACAGAATCTTCTTTTCGCACGTCAGAAATCTTTAGTTGAATGAATCTCACACTTTTGGTTGATGCTCTAGGTTTTTGGTTGAACTCAAAAAAGTTATGAACTCAGAACAAGAACATCCGGGGCGGGGCCTAAGGACAAACTACTGTAAGATGTGTCCCTATTGGTTAGTGAGGACTGAAGCAATATGCTCGTGAACCTGCTTCAAATGGAAAGTTGTCAATACATTAAATGGATGGCCCTTATTAGAGGTTATCACTCCCATACTGTCTGCTGACTGTCCCTCCTCTACCTCCTAGTAGGCTGGAAGGCACTTATCATTTGTATGTCTGATAATATGCATTCAGGCTCAGTGGGTTTGGCTCCTGCCCCGGGACGTGGAGCTCAAGCGACCTGACTGACTCGCTGCCCTTTGACCGAGTGAAGCACTCGATCTGCGGCATGAAGATCCAGGCTGTAGCCAGTGGTCGCCCCAAACATTGCTAACAGCAGACAGCTGAGTTTTCCAGGTCTGTTCAGACATCAAAAGGAAAAAAATAGTAGGTCCTCTGGACGGGTTCTTCTTTAATGAAATGTTTCATCTCTCCTCCAAGAGACTTCTTCAGTCTGAGGAGTTTCAGGTGAACTCAGCTTCCACATGGTGGACAAACAGGTTGGTCACATGCAAAAGACGACCATCAGCCAAACAAGAACATTATCATCCTCTCAGCAGACAAAGGAAGGTGCACAGTTATTTTGAACCAGAAGGACTAAAATGACAAGGTTATTACGCTCCTTAGTGACCCTCTTTTGCATGTGACCAACCTGTTTGTCCTTCATGTGGAGGCAGTGCTTATAAGGCTGAGTTCACCTGAAACTCCTCAGACTGAAGTCGTCTCTTGGAGGAGAGACGAAACGTTTCATTAAAGAAGAACCTGTCCAGAGGACCTACTATTTTTTCCTTTTGATTCTTTTACCTGGATTACTGAGATGCATCAGGACATCTGCTCAGACATGTTTCAAACATTAATCAGCTGATGTCTGTGGTGTGTTAAACAGTTCCTGAAACTTTTGTGTGACGGGGGAAAAATATATTTAATCTTAGAAAACCAAAATCCAACTATTAAACCAGCCGTGCGATTTGGCTCAGATTTCTTTCAGCCGTAGCTCTACGTGATAGAATTTCCCTGAAAGGTTCATCAAAATGCGAGGTGGATTTATTATTTTTATTTTCATACTTGACAAGCAATGGAGGTTAGCCTCCTCTGGCTCCGCCCTCCCATCCCATCTTCTGTTATCCAGGAAAGAGAGTAAACATCTGCGTAATGCCTGGAGAAGACCTCCGTGCGGCTTGTTCTGCAACCCTCACCATCCAGACTGCAGCAAAACTACCCTGTTGCCCTCTTAGGCTTATATCTCAAAAAATACTGAACAGATTTATATGAAACTTTCAGGAAATGTTCAATACACCACAGAGAACAGCCAACTAAAGTTTGAAACACAGCAGACTAGCACAAGCGTGCGCAAGCCAGCCGCTCGGAGCTCCAGCGGTTGTCAGATGTTGATGATCCAAGCGGCTGGCTCGCTCTAGTCTGCTATGTTTCAAACTTTAGTTGGCTGTTCTCCGTGCTGTTTGGTTGAAATAATTGTTTTTTGATTGAAAAAATACAAAAAAAGGAGGACTTCAATATTAGACAAAATTAAAAGTCATATCCATTTTCAAAATTAAAAAAAATTTGTATCTTTGGAAAATTTGCATGTTTTAAATAAAACTGGACCTAAAAAAGGGGAAGCAAATCTGGAATAATCTTTAATATCAATGAAGAGACATTAAAAAGTAAAAACATGCAGAGACTGTGTTGTTTAAATTAAAACAGATTATTTTGACTTCCCCTTGAATAAAATATAATAAATATCACAACAATCCTTTTATAGTTACCTTTTTCACCACCTCTTCCTCCTCCTGCTTCTTCTCATAGTGAGAAAAGTCATCAAAGATGGAGGTGGTGTGTTTGTACTGGGCAATAATCTTAAGCACCTGCTTGGCCTTTTCCAAAGGAACCTCCTGAGTGTCACGTGAGTTGGTGACCGGCTTGTTGTCGTTGTTTTCCAAACGGATGTGGCGCAGCTGGCTGTTAGGCACGTCCTTAACAAACAACCAGTTTACGTCAAACTTGCCCTTCCACTTGTCCTGTGCCCAGACTCCAGCGCTGGTGCCGTAGTCCACAGGAGAACACATCTCTGCCACGCCGCAGAAATGGCCGCTGCCGTTCACACTGTACAACAAGTAGACGGGACCTTTAGAGTTCATGGCCCTGAAGGCGGAGTCCAAACGCTTGTTGCCGTGCTCCGTGCTGCACCAGATGGAGTACTTGATGGAGCGATGGATGTCGTCCTCGGAGTAGCTCTTGATGATGAACACGCGGGCGTTTTTCAGGTTCCAGTCAAAGTCCTTGGGGTTGTAGCTGTGGGACGCCCGCAGCTTCTCCAGCACTGGATGGGACTCTGATCCCAGTTCTGAAGGTACAACCCCGCCCACCGCAGCTCCGTTACCCACACCGCCGCTGTTGGAGGAGCCGCTGCTGTCCAGGCTTCCACCGCTGTAGCACAAGTTGCGGTTGCGTGGTGCTACCCACCGGGTCTGAGGTACAGGAGCAGAGTTGTGGTTCTGATAAGAATGAGGGGGTACCGGAGCAGGACCCTGCATGGTCATCTGCTGCACGAGGGACTGGGCTGACTGCAGGGACTGCTGAAGGGGAGGGATGAGGCTCTGAACGTGGGAGTGAATCTGGGACGGGTGCTGTTGAGGTAATGGAGGGGCCATCTTGGTGGTGATCCCTTTATTATCCCACGTGTCAATGTCCATGTTGTGTTTAATTGGAGGTGGGGGCAGAACTCCTCCTGCTGAAGGAGTAAAAGGCTTGTTCTTTGTCTTTTGTTGCTGCAGCTTGGCAGGTTTACTAGCAATAGCCGCCCACGATGTTGGTTTCTGAGGGGGCATTCCAATTGGTGTGCCACTGTTGCCTGTGGCAACAGCTGCAGCTACACCGCCACCTATCACAGAGCCTGCACTCTTCACACCTGAGCCATTTCCTGTCACATCCCCACCAAGTTTTAGGCCTAGCATGCCCTGCTCCAGGCTGTTCATGCCTGGCGCCTTGTTCAGGGTGTCACTATGGAAACCTGTCTGACCATCAGGGACTAATGTGCCTCCCAGAGAGCTGGGTGGGTAGCTGTAGCTGCCCCCATAGGCTGAACTCTGAGTCTGCTGGCCCTGAGAGCCACTGGTGCCCCAGGCTGAGAAAGCGGGATTCTCTGGGAAAAAGTTAAACCTGTGGGGATAAATGTTGCTGCTTAGCCCACCGGGCTGCCCAAATACTGTGTCAGGCATGAAATGATGGTCTCCATTACTGAGGGGGGCATATGGTGCCAGGTAGGGTATTGGTGGGTCACCTCCTGTAGACCATGGAGCTTCATTGAGAGGGTAAGGGAATCCGATAGAGGGGGCATAGTAGCTGGACAGGTAAGGATCTGTCATTGATTGATAGCTGTTATTCTACAACAACAAAAACAAAATGAGAGCAAATTTTAAGTCCCACCATCCCCAACCCAAAAGAAGAACGTTGTTACAAAATATAAGAAAATCTTCAATTCCTACCTGACTGGACTGGTTGGTGAGATATGGTTCAAAGTCATTATCATGCACGGTGTCCTTCTGATGGAGGGAGCCATTCTGCACTGACACTGGAAAGGCTGCAATAACAAACTGTTGTCAAAAATGCACATAATATACATAAAGTTCCAGCCAAGAAAAAACTGTGGTTATTATATACCTATAATTATTATTATTATTATTCACATTGTACAACACTGACTTATCATAACATCACATGTTTCTATGTGATGTTATGTTTCATCATTTAACACTGATATGGACTCAGCACCAGGAAGTGAACAGCTAAAATATACAAATAAAATCTGAACTTTATAACTGGGATAACTGAACAGACCCATAAGAACTCTCAGCTTATTCTCAGACATACATATAGACCAGAAAAACCTATATGTTAAAAATACATAAAAACACTGGTAACTGGCAGAGCTGGTGAAAAAAAATAATCACAAACTGACTTCGTATGCTCCTGGTTCTGAGCCAGTATCTAATATTTTACCAGTTTTATTTAATTTTGAAGTAGCAGTGTATGTTTGACATGTTCCAATAAGTCATTTTTTTAATCCAGACAATTGAAGTCTGTGAAAGTTGACCTTTGGAAGAGAGATTAGATGTTATCATCGCTGTTGATGTTAAAACACAGTTTGCATAAAGGTAGTATCTCACCGGGCTGCGACTACTGGAAACTAATCACGGACTCTAAATTGCTATATATATAAATTTCTGTTGCAATTTTACTTAATCGTGAGGGTTTGTAACCAGCGATAATAATTTGTAAAACACTAAAAACAAAATTGTTTATGCTTTGTCAAATAGCTCTTCAGAAATATACACAATTCATCTAGTAATATTTGGGGTACAGGCTCTGGAACATCTTTTTGTGGGTCAAAAGCTGAAAAGTTTCAGACCCAGTGATCTCAATAAATGGCATCTTTAAAAGTTGGACTTTTGACATCCACAAAGATGCAAACATATAAGGATCCAAACAACTCAATCGTAATAAGAAACATGTTTTATAGTTTAATGCAGGTAAGTGTGTGACATCTTTACACAGAGAAACACCTGAAAGTGCATTATTCTCTTACCCTTGCTTGCATCTTGTCCCTTTGATGTCTTCAGAACCATGTTAAAAAGAGAGAACAGAGTGAGAT
>JARVJO010000024.1:4112158-4123096 GCA_031762555.1 Cynodonichthys magdalenae
GCAGGTGCATTTATACAGAGACTTGATTACACACAGGTGGATTCTATTTATCATCATCAGTCATTTAGGACAACATTAGATCATTCAGAGATCCTCACTGAACTTCTGGAGTGAGTTTGCTGTGCTGAAAGTAAAGGGGCTGAATAATATTGCACGCCCCACTTTTCAGTTTTTTATTTGTTAAAAAACTTTAAAAGATCCAATAAATTTTGTTCCACTTCACGATTGTGTCCCACTTGTTGTTGATTCTTCACAAAAAAATTACAATTTTATATCTGTATGTTTGAAGCCTGAAATGTGGCAAAAGGTTGAAAAGATCAAGGGTGCCGAATACTTTCGCAAGGCACTGTATATACCTCTGGCTTTTCACGTCGCCGAGCACTGCTGCCAGCAGCATGCCCCGTGGGCTCCGCTGTGCTGTTTAGTTTTTAATGCTATTGTGACAAATATAAAAACAATTGCTAGATAGATGGGAACTCTTGAAATATTTTGAAAGAAAGATTGGCCTTTTTGTAACAATGTGAAAGAAATGAAAATGTTTTCAGACAGATGAGCAGCAGGGGGCTGCTTAGGACTGGAGCTCAGGTTTTCAACATTTGTACTTTATGGTCCCTGCAGCTCTCAGTCAGTCGTTACACAAAACCTCATGGTTTAAAACAGTTTTCATCTGAGATCTATAACAAGAGGATTTTTAACTATAAATTTATTGAACTTTAGCATGAATTCCATAATTGGTTTGTCAAACAGTCTATAAATAAATATTTCAAACCTGTTGGCACTAACTGGAAATTGTTGGCGTATCATTTAAAATTGATTTAGCAAATAAATTTACTCTTTAATATTAGTAATTCTATGTTTGCTGAAGGTTATCAATTATGAGAGAATCTCCTTTGTACCAGTTCGTCCCCAAACACCACATCTATTTCTCACTCTGAGAAGTAAAAATAACACCCACCAATACTCAGAGAACAAATTGACAATCATAGTTCACAGCTGTTTATTTACCAGCCAATCAAAAACAAAAAAGCTCTTGTTATTTACAAATTACTTCTTAAAGAAGTTATATGATCGTACTGCTTCAGGATAAAGAGCAGACAGAAGCAGAAAAAGGCCCTCACTATGAGGAAGCTGAATCATGCTGCTAGTTATAAACAATACAACACGGACCCAGAGGCTGAAACAGATTACAAGCCTTAATATAACTTCAAACAAAGTCCTGAACACCTGAAGTTTAAAAGTTACAAATCCAACATTACTGCAGTGGCTGTCTATAAAAACATGAATTAACAAGATGGTGTCATGTTTAAAATTAATATCTGTTTCAAATTTCATTTGTGGAAACAATCTCTGGTGTGTGTGTGAGCTGTTGTCAGACAGGGCCACTGCATGATGGTCCTAACTCCCGCTTACGCCTGGTTTGTGGTTTATTTGACAGTATGCCCTGCAGCCACCAGATTCAGATCACCATCAGGTGGTGATCACTTGGCAGTTCTGAACCTCTGAACGTTCTTGGTTTGGTGGTGCAACCATGCAGGTGGTAAACCTAACCCTAACCTTTGACGGACCACCCTGTGCCAAGTGTTTGTTATACACAACAAATGCCTTGAATAAAAGTACAACAGAACACTCCTCAGACTTCGATCAGGGAGGCAGTTCATCCAAACTTCATTGGTACTAAAAAGGTTAATTATAAATATTCAAGCTTTTTGAATGTTAGCATACTGGTTTTACAGTTCAAATCATTAATTTTGGTTAAAGATGCTAATTATTTACCTGTGAAAAGTAATCCCTTTTGCTCTTGTAAAGGTCACAATTTTCGCAAATTTTGGCAAAGCATTTGCACATTTATTACATGTTTGTTTGTGCCATGCCATGTTCTGCACATTGATTTCAATAGTTAGCATTAGCTCAATGCATAAATATCTCTGTTGCGTAGCATGCCCAGGTCACGTGATGCCCAATCCAGTAATATAGATCATTGCTTAGAACTCCATGGTGAGGTGGGGTCCTGTGTTTTTCCTTGGGTAGGCCTCTAGAGACCAAGGAACCAAGTCTTGATCACGTGTCTTGACGTGATCCAGGTGGGGATCTGGCTTTACTTATTCCAAGAATAAGATGTATTGTTCTGAGACTTTGCTTTGAGTTATAGCCACATATTGTCAGCTGTCTGTGGTAGCTGTCTTGATTTGTGTTTACTCCAAAAGTTGTTCAGAAATACATCCAATGATTACTTTTTGAAGGTTTCATTCAAATCCATTGAGTTCATGAAATATTTTGCAAACTCCCTTTCTATCTTCAACGGTTTATCTGTAGTCAGGTTGCAGAGGCAACAGGACCAGGAGAGAAAACCAGACATCCCTCTCCCCAGTGAGACTTTCCAGCTCGTCCTGGAAAACCCCAAGGCATTCTCTTACCAGAGATGATACATAATCTCTCCAGCGAGTCCTAGGTCTTCCTTAGGGCCTCCTACTAGTGGGACGTGGCTGGAACACCTCTAAAGGGAGGCATCCAGGAGACATCCTAACCAGATGAACAAGCTCAACTGACTCCTTTCGATGTGGAGGAGCAGCAGCTCTACTCCAAGCTCTCCCCAGATGATGGAGTTTCTCACCCTATCTCTAATGCTGAGCCCGGCCACCCTACGAAGGAAGCTCATGTCAGCCGCCTGTATCTAAAATCTTGCTCTTTCAGCCATGATCCACGTCTCATGACCATAGGTGAGGGTTGGTGTTGTAGAAATCTTTGTTTAACAAGGACAGAAATACGTGATCCAAAGAATAAAGATACTCCGTTGAATGGTCATCTGAGGTTATTTATTGCAACAACAGGAACACAGAGATCAACATAGAGCCATCAGACTGTCCCCCTGCTCTCTGCTTACTGCTCCTGCTCTCACTCCCACTTCTTTGAGGCAGTTGAGGCCTCATATATACAGTATACTGTTTAACAACCACCATTATATCATCTTAATAAAGCAAGATTTCATCCAAAGGAAATGCTGGGTCAAGGGAAAACACAAAGATAATGTTAGCAAATTTTGTTCTAGCTATAATCATTCTATCTACTGATAAACATGGTGCCATGACAAACCAGGGCTGTGTCTCAATTCATGGGCGGGGTCCTCATGAGTGCGCATTTGTCGGCCGTATATGTCACTGCCCCGCACCGAGTACTGTCCCACTTCATAGGCTGTGTCCTAAACAGGAGGCTGCGTCCTCCGAAGGACCCGGCCTACCCGGTCTAGGTGGGCTGGGTCCTTGGTAGACCGCGAAGACAGGAAAAAAGTGACTGTGAATTTGGTTGGTCTAGCCTCCCGTCCTTACCTCGACGTATGGCCTGTCGCCTAGCAACCGTGATGATGCCAAACAGAAAAAAATTAGATCCAAAGTAGGAAAATATCAATATATTAGCTTTGTTAATATCACAAAATAATAACATTAACTTAAAGGTAACATTTGAAGAACTAATGGACCTCTGAAGGTTCATGTTTATTTCGCTATACAAGATTGTTTTTTTCTGACAAAAATATTTAAAAACGTGTCTATACACATTACAAAACAATTAACAACACAACTGCTTGAAAATTGTAATTTTTATACCGTCGTATTTTAAACGTATTCCTTTCTCTCGCTTTGTCCACCATTACTAGCAGAAAAATAATCTCCAGTCGGCCCGCAATGCATTATGGGATATGGTGGGTCAGGAAGGATCCATCGAACCAGTCCTTCAATTCGGGGCAAAGGAAGGACGTATTTGTTGGCCTCATTGGAGGACTCTTTGGATTTGGACAGCCTCCGTCGCGGCGCTGAGACGTAAGCGGCCGACAAATTTGGCCTTCCGAGGACCAGGCCCCTCATTTTGGACACAGCCAATGACTCCTCTTCATACGGCTGACAAACTGTTGAAATCCGAGGATACATGCGAGTATCCTCAACTGGCTACGTGCTCATGAGGATCCAGCCCATGAATGAGACACAGCCTTGGTCATTAAAGTCATGAATTACAAAAGTATTATTTCTTTTACAGTTGGAATGTAGACAGACCAGTACATTGAGTGATTTGCCTTTCTTCACCAAGACTGATCAAAGCAACGCCCTCATTACTGAGGACAAGGTCCCAATCAATGGATCCATCTCCCAGCCCATCCCACCCTCACTCGTGAACAAGACTACCAAAGACTTAAACTCCTTCTTTCACTTGGGGCAAAGTTTTGCTAACATGACAGATAATTGAACACGTGCACACACAAAAAAAAATCAGTATCGCCTACTTTTTGGTTTGGTAGGTGATAATAACTTTTAAATATACTTTTAAATATTTATGAAGCTAAATGCACACTTTACCTGGTATTAAAGCATCTATAAAGAATCCTGTACTAAGGTGTATACACACAGAAACAATGGATGAAAATAAAGGAAGAAGGCAACGTCAGTTTTATCAGAATTTAGAAAAAATACTGTTTTTACAAAGCACAATCTTGCTAGACACGTCTCACCACACACACACAATCTCACATGAAAACACAGATGGTGTGATTTTACAGGGATTACATCTATTTGTTTGGTCTTTTTGGTATAGCTGTTAGTTTTTATTGTTTGTTTAAAACCTTTTACAGAGCCAAATGTGAAACTATCTGGCAGGCAGCAAGGAGTGAAGAAGGAGAAATGTTTCTGTGTGCTGATTCTGTTTTCACACTCGACTCCTTTAGTGTTTGGGCTTCCTCTTGCCTGCTGGTAGGTTCAGCTCCAACTCATCGTAACTTCCTGGTTTGTTTGTTTGTTGTTTTTAGAGTGGTTCAAAAATGAGAAAATTTTTGTTTACCCATGTGCACCACCAGCTATGTCACAAACAGAGCTGCGCTGGAGTCATAAAAAAATGTGCAATTTGCTGTTTTTTTCCTGGCTTAATTGAATAAAAGTGGAATAGAGTTGGTATATATGTTTTTAGGCCTCTGTTAGTCACAGCTTCACTAATATAGAAAGCTGAGAGTCAGGGGTTGTGAGCAGGTGTGCTGCTGATGTCTGTGTAACTGTGGCACACAAAGCTCGGTAATCCCTCAAACAAGCTAAAGCAGAAGCACATGCCGCAGGCAGAATGTCTGCTCACTTCGCTGCTCCTGCGTTGGATGGGATTCCACACTGTCTGTCTTTTCAAACCACTGCTTCTGCCTTCTGCTCTGTAAATGTCTTCACTCCTGGTTCTGCTGCTGTGTTCACCTCCTTAATGCTACTTTTGTAACGAAGCACCACTCTGTGCCCACAGATCCCAGTGAGACAGTGGCCCCTTCCCTGCGTGCATGAGTGTAAGGGTGTGAGTGAGTGTGTGTGTGTGTGTGTGTGAGCGAGCAAGTGAGCGGGCGGCGCTCCCACATGGCCTCCATGCAGGACGGGCTGAACTTCACGGCTCCTCCCTACGGCAAGGTCCTGCTGCTGGGTGCCATCGCTGCTGCCTCGGCCTTCGTGGTTACCATCCTTATTGTGGTGCTCTGCGTGGGCTGCCAGAGGTGAGAGCAACGCCCTGAACTCGTGTGACCAAACACAGATTCCTTCTGTATTTAATGTCAAATCAACAGTGGTGGGAGAAATATCCAAATCTTGATGTAATGTGAAGTTTGTCGTCACAAGTTTGAATCAATAAAACTTTTAGCTTAGTTTTTATTTTATTTTATAAAATCTATGTTTTATGGCTTAACCATA
Organism: Cynodonichthys magdalenae; assembly: GCA_031762555.1. NCBI lineage: Eukaryota > Metazoa > Chordata > Actinopteri > Cyprinodontiformes > Rivulidae > Cynodonichthys > Cynodonichthys magdalenae. The sequence continues at coordinate 4,117,855 of JARVJO010000024.1, forward strand.
CTTGATCCAATACCAAGTTTTCACTTATGATTATTAAAAGGTCAACAAACAGGAAAACATCCAAGATTTTATGAATTTGGACAAGTCTGAGCAAAAGATGCACCAAAAAAAGTGTTCAAATATCAGCCTGAAAAACATAAATATAAAAGCTTTTGATTGGTCTGTAAAATTAATTCCTTACTTGTGTGAGTTTTGTTTTTCTTTTTTATGAGAGCAAAGACACATCCAACATAGCAGAATTTGTCCATTGAACCAACATATGGCCCAGATACTGCAAAGAATGGTGGCCTTTTGGTGACCCAGATGTGGTTTTCCAGAGGTGGTCCATGCATAGGCCAGCACCAAATAAAACAAACCACAACTGGGCCAGTTGTGGCATGCCATCTTACAAACACATTCAGCATTGCCAGACCTGGCCCACATCCTGCCTGCTACATGGAAGTTTTTCCTTTTGTCGAATAAAAGTGAAACATATTAAAACTCACACTACATTTTTCAGGTATTAGACTAAATTTAATTGAAAACTATAGTAATTGTGTTGTTTGACTCCATTTTTTTTATCTGTTGTTTAGTTAACTACCTGTTTTGTCACCAGAGGTCCTGCTGATCAGCCCTGAGCAGCTTCATAGCTGTTTTAATTTAATATCCTATTCTGCTCACAAATCTGCAAAGTCTTTAATAAACTCATGTCTTATGGTGTTTTTAATGAGATGGTGAAGGAATAGGCTAACATTAGCTTCCCTCCTTTTTGTTCTGATGTTACTTTGATTGTTTAGGTTGTTAAATGCCTGCAGCAGACTCCTGGCTCATCCTATCACTTTCTTGAATCACATCACACAGACAAGAGACCGCTGCAGTTTGTTGTGAACATCACTGGAAAGCGTAAAAAGAGCATTTATTATTAGAAAATGTATCATTAATATCCATTTAGTAACAAATTCTTCACCGTTCTTTCTTTCCGTCCACACTTTAGTTGTTATTCAATTTTAGGATAATTCTTACTCCTGACAAAACATTGGAGTTACCATTATTTAATGTGTTTATTCTCATATTTACAACTTGAAAGTGAAAATAAATTCTCTGTTTTTGGTTCCTGACAGTTTTTTCTCACCACTGTCAACAAGTACTTTCTCATAGGGTTGGGCAATTTTGGCAAAAACATTAATCATGATTAACTGTGGCATTTAGCTGATAATGATTAAAATGATGGTTAATAGAAAACAACTGCACTTGCATGTTTTTGACTATAAATGAGTCACTCTGTTCTAAAATTATACTTACACATCATCAGTAAAACTAACTTCTTCATTAAATAGCCACAGCCCACGTTATCTTCTTCCAGCTGCCCATTGCTGCTCGTCAGAGACAGATTGACTGAGTGCGTCGTTTTTTCAAAGCTGAGTAGATTTGTTTCCACCATTCGCTGAAGGAAAGTTTGTTGTTGTCAATGTCGACTTGGTTTGCATTCTTTGGCTTTTCTTGTTCTGCAGTTTATGGTGGTTTTTCAGATGATTAAATGGATTTGTAGTGTTAGCATTAGCTTCCACCACACACGCATGCTTCACAAAAAATTGCAAAATACCAAATACCAAAATACCCGCCTGTCAGTCTGCCCCAGGGCAGCTGTGGCTGGAGCTTACGTGTGTGAATGTGAATGGGTGAATGCATGAAGTGTAAAGCTCCTTGGGGTCCATGTGGACTTGATAAGGCGCTATATAAGTTCAAGTCATTTACCATTTACCAAATATTAATTGGTGACAGTTTTTCTGACAGTTAATTGAACATGATAGCATTTTGTCCATCCCTACTTATGCAAACTGATCAGACTTTTTATTCTAAATTTAAAAAATGCTTATAGAACAAAACTGAACTGAACTCCATACATACTCCAAAAATGTAACAATACCTGGGTTACTTAATGTCAGCTTTACATCCTGTGTGACAGAGTGGTGTGTGTTTATCACAGGAAGGCGAAGACACACAATGTTCCCGGTGAAGGAGGGAAGCATCGTCTCATGGATATGGTAAGTATCAGCAGGAACACTTTTAATATTGTGATAGTGCTGTAGTAAATGTTGCAAAAGCAGCTTGATTCACCAGGGAACATTAAGACCTTTTCAGTCCTAATTAGTGTTTAACCGGTCTTGTGTGTGTGTGTGTGTGTGTGTGTTGTCAGGGAATCCTCAAGCAGTCAAAGCTGCGGTCCATCAGTAAATCAGACACTGAGATGAACAAGATGAACTGCAATGGCAAAAGTGAGTGCATCTTTCCCATAGAAATCATGATTAAAGTTCTGTAAAAACATACCTATTGTTCCTGAGGGGAACTCCTGAGCCACCAAAAATTCATTTACTGAAGCCGTAAAAACTTAAATTTTTTTTTTTTTGCTGCATGACAAAATAATTCTAGCAATACTGAAATGGAATTTTTTCTTTTTTTTTAAAATTTGAAATCATGAAAATCGCTGAAGTTTGAAAGTTTTTACTCGACTTTTAACTGAGATCTAACCTGGCGCTAAATTCTCTCCAAATTCTCTGTACGGTAAAACCCGAGGAAACACAAGAGAAGAAGTTTACCCTAAAACAGAATTCACATCACATTTTACAATTCAGCATGATTCTGCTCGGCTGGAAAGTGATTTATTTCATGATTTCTGAAAACGCATCTCTCTGCCTCTCAAAGAGTAATAAAAAAAGCCGTGATGAATCCTGGAGCTCGTCGCTGCCAGCCACCAGGGAGCTGTATGTGGGCGCTGTGACAGTAACCCGAGAGGTTCTGAAGACGTCTAAACATATGTCCTGCTTCAGACTTGTCCTGCTCCCGCTGCAGTGGTACCAAGCCAATTTGGATCCACAAACTCAGACATCTATGTTAGTTCCAGCTTTAGTCATTTTCAGTGAACTGAAGAGAAATTTGTTTAAATTCTCCAGTTCAGGAGAGAACCGATTAGTTGAGTCTTACTGAGCTGAGACTGATCGACTGTAGAGAACAGGTGCCCCGGGTCCAGCAGCCGTGCAAGGCGCTACCCTTATAGAAAAAAGAAACACCACATGAGGATAAAAAAAATAACGTCATATGTCCCCCCAGGGACACAATATGAGATACATAAAAATATCTCTGTACAGAGCAAAGATAAAGCTAGGGGTGGGAGATAAGGGAGAAGGGGTGAGGAGAGAGAACACATGGGGAGAGCCAGTGAAGACAGTGAGTTTAAAGGGTGTGTATCTGCAGCCGTGAAGTTTTTGTATGCACATGTGTGAACATCTGTAAAATGAAACTGTGTGTAACCAGTCCATGAAAAGCCCCGCCCAGCCATAGTCTCAGATCAGTGATGTCATTGTTCATTTGTGCGAACTTCAGGGTTTGTTTCCAGATTGCAGTTCACACACGGGAGTGTGAGGAGAGAAAGGAGGTCAGAGCATCAGTTGACAAAACATCCATGGAGAGTTTGAGAATACCCAGCCTTCAAGGCCACGTAGAGGGTGGCCAAATCAACAATTCAGCATTTTTAGACTGAAGTTTGAAACAAGTTTCTCACAAGGTCTGTTACTTCTCAGAGTAAGCCTATGTAATTGACTTCCAGCTACTACCACACCACATTTTTAGGTCAATTTCTTCAAAAATTATGGAAAAAAAATAGAGAGAAAGAGTTGTAGCCTTTTTTATGTCTGCAAGAGCTGTCACGTAACATCCAATTATTTTTGAGCTGTATGACAGAACTCTCTCGTAAAAACTAGAAAACCAACTTGTTATATAGGATGATCACTTGTTTTTGTGTTTGTGCTAAGACTGTTGGGATCCTTGAGTTTTTGTTATTGAATTAAAGGTTTTTGCAGTGTTGTATAAAGTACATCAAAGTGATATTTGAGTAAAAGTACAAGTGTCTTATCATAAAATTTCTTTGATAAAAGTTAAAGTCTCCTCTAAGAATATTATTTGAGTAAAAGTCTTAAAGTATCAGATTTTTTTGTACATATGTTTCAAAAGTAATTTTCTGACATAAAATGTACTTAAGTATTAAAAGTAAAAGTATTGAGTAAAAATGTTAGATGTTAGACGGTTAGATTTTCCAAAATTACATTTATTGGGAGGTGACCTCTCCAATAAAATATTTTTTCTAAAGATGTGTAGCTGTGATGGACTGTGTACAAACTAATACAGTATCAGAGTGGTATATATTTATACTTCCCAACCAACAACAATTAAATTCACTCTATTCTGGAGGCCCAATTTATCAGGACAGCTTTTTTTTACAATAACAAGCCAGAATGAAATAGAAGTAACAACTTTCTTCTTCTAACCTTTTTAAAAAATAGGAGTAGAAAGTCTCAATAATAAATATAGAAAGGCTGCAAAAATCTTACAAGGTTCTTCGAGAAGACAAAGCACAAGGAACACGGGGAGAACACCACACTGCCTGGTAGACAGTATAATGATCCAACAAGACGCAGAAGGCAGAACACAGAATATAAAGGCAGAACTTAATGAGACAACAAGAAACACCTGGAGGTGAGCTTGGGCGGGGCTGGAGGAATGACGGACAGCAGGGCAGAGATACACAGGGAAAACACTAGAAAAACCAAAGAAAGATAGATACAGACCATGACATTTGTACTTAGTGACTTTACAACTCTGGGTTTTTGTTATATTTTGGTTCTTAACCGTTTAATTTCAGTCCCGTGTCAAATTGATTCATTGTAATTAGTTGCTCTGTCATCTCTGTTTTTTTTTTCCTGTCGCCCTACCATTCACCTGTTGTCACTTATTAATCAGCTGCCTCTCATTCTCTCGTTAGCCCAGTTCCTCTTTATTCAGCCTTTTTCCATCTCATTCATTGCTGGTTTTCCTCCACCGCTCTCAGTCCCCCTCGTGTATCTTCCTTGTAAGTATTTGTTGCCATGTTGACTTTTTTGTTTCGTTATGTATTAAATTACATTTTACTTTCAACCCCTTTGTGTCCGCCTGTGTTCTGGGTTCCAAACCTTCGGTGACCTGGTTCAGCCTTATCTAGCAGTTCAGCTGAATGCACTCTGTGTCTGCATTCACTTTTGATTCAAAAATAATATCTAACAACTCATTTTGTCATTTTTCAGTCTAAAAACTTATTTCTCTTTCAAGTTAGTAAAATGCATGAAATGGCTCAGTCTCCATTTTCTGCATCACACTTGAATGAATGAATGAATGACTTTTTTTATTTCAGACAATTAACAAATTTAAATAATAAATAAATCAATTTCAGAAA
>JARVJO010000024.1:4165442-4177478 GCA_031762555.1 Cynodonichthys magdalenae
AAGCTTTTGAGAGAAATCCAGTGGATTCCTGCAATTATTCAGACATACCATTTTTGAATATCGCAATTTTTCTACAGCCCTTTTACATTTATTTAATTATGTTTCATTTTTCCTATTAATATTAATATTATTATGCTAATTTAATACTAACTGATTTAAATAATTGATGAAAGACTGTCTGGTTTATTGCCTTTTTTTTGTTTTTTAATTTTCGGTGGAGGCTTTATATAAGCCTTTATGGGCTTTTTGCCTCTCCCTCTTCCTGTCATTATGTTTTTGTCTTTGAATTGATTTGTATTTTTTATTGTGCAAATAAACTAAACTAAACTCAGTTAGTTTTATTGACAGTGAGTTCAAATGTGATGTGGTAACATTGTCTCTAGGCCTGTCACAATAAACAAATCAATTAATCGTTAAGATAAATTAAAACAATAATTTTCATTTGCCTGCTTGTGTGTTTTCTTCGTGTCTCCCTCTTTTCTACTCCTTAGCAAAGGCAGGAGTGAACTCAGGCATCAGGTCTTTGCCAGGAGTATGGTCTCCTAACCTCTGTAGTATGAGAGCCTGTGAACAGACATGTAGCCAGAGTAGCGTATTCAGTTTTCTGACGTCTTCATACAGTTGGCGACGCCTCAGGACGCCCTCAGGACACCGTGCCAAACCTTGAGATTGTTGACACTTGTTTTTTTAAACAGGGGAGCTATACATCATTTTATTGGATTAAACTGGTCTCCAACAATATTATTGTTTATCAAAAATATTTTTGAGACTATTTATTGTCCAGAAAAATTTATCGTGACAGGCCTAATCGTCTCCAACACAAACTCTGAACACTGACTAGCATCAGCTACGCTCTCAAAAACACAGGTTGTATGCATTTTTTAGGGCTGCAACTAAAGAATATTCTAATAATCGATTAATCTTTCAATTATTATTTTTTTGCCAAATAATTGATGACTTGGAAACAACAATTTTTTAAAAATCTTGACCACTTTACTCCAAAATAGAAAATTTGGACTGACATAGCAAATAGCACAAAAACAGATTATATATAATATTAAACTGTAATGCATAAATAAATATTTCTCAGATAGCTTAAGTAAAAAAATTAATGCACACAAAAATATACACAAATGTGTGCTTTATGCTTCAAAGTCTCTTCATATTTTCTCTCTGAGTTTTGTAAAATGTGTCTTAAGGGAAGAGTGTAACCTGAAATAAAAGTGTGAACTATTACAGTGAAGTGTTTATCTTTGACCTTCAACAGAAGCCTCATGTCAGTAACGATCATGTTAAAGATACTTTCAGTCAAGACAGCAGTTTATTACAATAATTCAATAAATACCTTGTTTCATTTGCAGTTTTAGGTTAAAGAAAGTGTCTTCACTCAGACATTGTCAGTAAATTAAAACTTAAAGCTTAATCATTAAATTAATACTATTATAAATCGTCTGACACAACAAATCCATAATGAAATTTGTTGCTTTTAATAATCAATTTGTATCCATTTTTTCGATTAGCTGTTGCAGCCCTAGCATTTTTTTTTAAAGACTGCTACTTTTATTATTATTATTCCTTCTCTCCAACTCAAAGACATGACTAATACCATAAAGCAATGATCCTTAGAGACTCTTCATTCATCCTCCAAACAAATAACTAAAAACACAAACTAATAAACTACTGAACAGTTTCATTTCTAAAGTCATCCAATCTTGAAAAACTTTACACTGACTATGAAAGGATATCTACATTTTCATTACCAAAACAGAATATTTTTCTTGTCTAACCTGACATTTTTACATATTTCAAGTTTTCATGATTTTTAATCTTTTTACCTTGTATGTAATGGTGCAACAGGTAAGTCAGTAATCCTGTCTTGTATGGGGAGATAAGCAGATCAGCTCACCACAGCTGTGGATCGGCATGGCTCATGGGGGAGTTAACCTCATGGCAAAATTCAGAGTCCCTAAGATGTTCAGATACTGAATTTCAGAGCTTTCCAGTAACTCCTGTGATGCACGGTGTTGCCTTCTCTCTGGATCGTAGCAGCAGTGTGGAGAAGTGGGACCTTCTGCCTGCTTGGGCAACAACTGGTCCTCTATATTTTCCTGGCCAGACCTTGTAGTTCCTCTGGAAATCAGGCTCCTGCTACACTGAGGACGAGCCTCAACTCTTGAGCCTGATACAACAGAGATCGTCCCTAGAATTAGTCTGTTCAGCCACAAACAAAAGTGCAGACAGACACTGACACCATCTCCCAGAGATGGATGCAATGTACCTTCATCTGCCTTGTGACTGGGTGTCAAATGTGGATATATGGTATAAGTGGATATTGGACACATTTTAATGAATATTAAGCTGCCAGGAAAAAAAGGAAAAGAGGAAGATCAGAGTATGCAGTGAAGGAGGATCACCAGAGGGACAGAGGTGAGACAGACAGAAGTTCTGATGTTTGAAACAACAACAACTCCACCTCAGTTCAACCCTGAACACAACAATCAGTCTTAAAACTGATGTATTATGGCTCATTATTCACATCACAATAACTAATTGTTTTTTTCAACTGCAAGGGATTTTTCTCACCTCTGTTCACAGTTTCACCTGAAACCTGAGAGGAAACACCTCATATACTGAAAACATAACAGGAAGTTATCAATACTGAAAATTAGGGCTGAGCAATATACATTGCAATGGACACATGAACAAAATCAATTGAAAATTTGTCCAATAGATTGCTGATATTTTCACTGAACCTTAATCAAGAACCGCACGGCATTCTGGGGGATGTAGGCAGATGAAAGACTTTACTCAACCTCTCACTAAGCAAGGGGGCATCAACTCACTCACTCTTTAGTGAGCTAGCAACAACCTGTTGAGTAATGTGCAGTAGCAGTTTCATGTTTCGCCTCAGAACTGCTTAAAAATAAAAAAGTGGAGTGAAGAGAAAATGAGTGCAACAGCTTGAGAGGAATTCATGAAAGAGGAAAGGTCACATCACCAGTTTGGATTAATCATCTTTTTCTCCTGGTCCTTACTTCAAATAGGTAAAACAAAAAACCTAATAATTTATTATCAATATTGACTGATATGAAACACTTTCACAGTATAGTGATACATTTTTCAGCCAATATTTCCCAGACTTACTGAAAATGTATTCACATTAGAGGCACGCTCTTTTAAACTTTAAAAGACAATCATAACAGCTGACGCTGACTCAGCTTGTCTGTTTGTGCCTCTTTTAGCAACAGAAATGTAAATAATTTTACATATATACATTTTTGCAAATCTTTTTACACGTTTTTTGGGGCACGTCCAACTGAGAGGTGAACCTGAGGAAGATTCAGGAGGACTCGTTGGAGAGCGGGCCTGGGAACGCTTTTTAGTCCTGTCAGAAGAGCTGGAAGAGGTGGCTGGGGAAAAGGAGGTCTGGGTCCACGCTGCCCCTCAAACCAACTCCAGAACAAATGTCAGATAATGCATGGATGGTGTCACTTTAAAATAAAATTACAAGAAAGTCTTGTTCCCTGGCAGCAGAATATATAATGAAAATTAAAATGTTTGTACAAACATTAGGCTTCTTCTCTGAAAACATAGTTGTCATTAGAAACTTGTTAAGTACAATGATTACAAGCTACCAAAGAGTTGGAATATTAAAAATGTACAAGTTTGAGCTACTTAAATATGTTAAATTCATGCTACCTAGTATTTGTAATAAATCAACATCTTGGTAGAGAAAACAATGAAAATTTTTGTGATGAAAAAAATATTTGATGATGCTGCCTAATAAATTGCTTAGCATTAAAATAATATATAGTTTTTTTGTCATTCTGATTATTTGTATATTATTTTATTTATTATTTTATATGATTATATTTTTATAATAATTTTATAATTATTATTTTAAATTGTGTAAATTAAATAACAGCATTAATGCTTATTTCACTTTATTAAATCTTAAATCTTACTAGAGTTAATATACCTGTCTGCTGTTTTATATATAGATAGATAGATAGATAGATAGATAGATAGATAGATAGATAGAGAGATAGATAGAGAGATAGATAGATCTACCTCCATATTAACTCATTTCATTTAGAAAACAGGAAATAATTTCAGCAGAAATGCACACTATTATTAAAAAACAGTAATAGTTTCAAAACGAATATATTTTGTATATTAAATAAATTTAAATCATATTAAAGGCGCAGGTTTTACAAAACACTCATCGTAGGTCAAGTGTGACCACACACTCAGTTGATGTCAGTCGCTCACGCACGACGTGACGTCATGACGCTCACCTACTTCTGATGAAGTCGGTATTTAGCCTATAGATGTGTTTAATCAATCTGTGCTCAGACAGGCTTTCAATTAGCAGTAATATGGTGCAGCTGTGTTACAGGTCATTATGTTCGCACAATGAGGAGAAAGACTCAGTTTTACAGGACGAACATCCGGCCGCGGACTACAGATACTAAACAAACGAAGGTGAATGTTTGTGACGAAGAGTTTACTGACGGATAAAACACAGAAAGTGAGTACCTGTCGGAGCGGGACGACATTATTTTCACTCTCTCTGCATTCGACGGGATCCTGCAGCGGCTGCTGACAGCCATGGATGGAGTCCTTCTGGAGCGCGCTGAGGAACTCTGGGTAATGTAGTTTATCATCGTGTGACCTATCAACATGGATATTAACCGACACTGACACAGCTATAGTTTTTATAATTATTTTTTATGACATAAAAAAGCTTTAGCAAAAAAAAAATAAACGTACAGACGCTTTATAATTAAAAGACTAGTTCAGACATTTTGAAGTGAAATTATTTGTAAAAATTATGAAAAATTAACATCCCACTTGTATCTAACTCTCAGCCTCAGTGTGGAGAAATGAAGGACTGATAAATTAATCATCTGAATGCAGCAGACAAAAATATCTCATAGCTTTACTTGGACTGCATGTTGCCCGCCACCTTTTAGACCGGGGTTTTAGGCTAACATTCACATTTTTTATGTTGAAAATTTTTTTTTTAAATAAACAAAAATGTCAGACTATGTCACAAGATCTTGAGCAAGTTATTAATTTATTCATGGCAACACGACGCCTCACATCAAGAAGGTGGGTTCGATTCCCGGTTCAGACCTGGGATCTTTTCTGTGCTTGTGTGGTTTCCCCCATCTCCAAAAACATGTACAATAGGTTGCCTTCAGGTCCAGGCCTCCCTTGAGAAAGAGATCTGCGACCTCAATGGGACTTGCCTGGTTAAACAGCGGATTAAAAAAATAATAAATTACACCAATTGGTGTGTGTTATGAATAACTTTTAGCTGTTACCACTTCAAATGTTAGCATCATATCTATGAAATATTTTGAGACATATTTGCTTTTGCTAAGACAGCTTAGCTTTTTGGACTGAATATATTCAAAGATGTCAAACCTTGCTCTGGATGTGTCAGAACAAAAATAATAAACTAATAATGTTAAACTCACTTCTGAAGTGAATTTTGTTGTCTTAAACCAACTAAAATCCTTAAAATTTTATGTTTTTTCATTTAAATGCTATTTTATAATCCTTTACACTCCTAAGTTTATCATTTTGCTTTTATTTTGGCAAAATACTGTCATATTTCAGCAGGATGTGACCCTAAGCTGCACAGGAAGTACATTTAGCTACTGCGACTATTTGCTGTCAAAATATGATTAAATACCTTTTTCTATGGTCCCTTTTAAGAAAATGTCAAAAATATTGATTTAAAGAATGTTTTGAAGACTTTTCTGTGCAATGCCAACATTTAATGTTGCTTTTTTTTTTTTTTTTTTTTTTGCTGTTTTCTCTGGATGCTAGCAAAATTATTTTTATTACCAGCTGGGAAATCCTGTTATCTTATAGTTTAAGGTTTCCTTTTTCAGATGAAAATGGAATGGATGTCAAGAAATTCTCTTTATAATTATTATTTAGACTGATTTTACAGGGATTTTTTTGATTAGTAAATGAAGTCAAGCCTCTGGTACCACTCATATCAGGGGGATTTAAATTTAAAAGGCAGGCATTTAAAAATGCACTGAGGTTTGACCAAATTTGACATCTCTGATGTGATGGATCACAAATAACTGCAGAATTCTTTGTAAATAATCATAAATTGCAAAACTAATAGAGGTGTAAATATTTATAAAATGTTTGCTTGAATTGGTATAAAATTTCAGAGATTGGAGCTAAATTGAAAGCAACTCACTTTGGCCTTACTCGTTAGCATGAAACTGTTCTTCCAGTCAGAGTTTAGCTGAATTATTACTGCGCAAGATTCTAAGAATTCTAGTCTCGTTAATGTAATTTCATAACAAAAATTGTTCTTGAATAGTCAAAACTTTGTGGGCATTTTTATGCAGAAAATCTGAAGATCTACAGTTTTTTACTTAGCTTCAGCTTTGCTGAAGAGAAGCTGGCCAAGGCTGTTGGAAAATACAGCCATCTTTACTACTGTTCCAGCAAAACTTATAGAAATACTCAAATTTTATAAAGATATTTAAAAGACTTTTGGTAGGAGATATTAGTTTTTATGAACAGACGGTTTCTTCAGTTTCATCATGACAAACATTTAACTGTTTAATAAAGACATGCAGTTTTAAAAAGATTTATTCTTCTTCTGCTGCCTTTCATTTTATTTGATTTTATTTTTTGAGTGTGTGTGTGTGTGTGTGTGTGAAAATTGTTTTGAATGAAATGAATAAATAAGTAAAAAACCTGGACAGGAGGAGTGGAGACCTCAGGGGGAGCAGACCTCTTTACTCTATGGAGTATAGAGAAGTCTTTAAATTCTTTCTCTAATCTTAGACAGGCAAGATATTATTTATTAACTTTTCCCACTTCAAAATGTCTGAATTACCCCGTTGGAACAGAACAGAGCAGAACATCAATGAATAGGATTGTCACAATGCTTTTCATCACAGTTCACAGTCTGTACAGATAATATCTGTTGATCATATAGATGTGGAACAAGAAGCTGCCAGTTAACATCTTTCTGAGGGTCCCTGCTGACTTGATGCATCTTTTCTGGACTTGATTCAACTTGGAGGTTTTCCAGATGGCGTGTCCCACAATTCTTTAGAGTCCACTTTCTCCCAGTTAAGATATCTTTTCAAAAGTACCTGCAAGAAAAAAGCGTAAACTGTTTAAGTTTAAAAACAACTGTAGCAAATGTATCCAACAGAACAAGAAGATATCAGAGGTGCTCATCTCCTCACGGAGGCTGCAGCTCCTTAAATCACCTTAATGACTGGAAACAGTCTGACTCAACACAAGTAACTGAGTCCACTCCACGGCAGCTCCAGCATGTCACAGCTTGTTTGTAAAGTTTGTACAAAATCTAAATGTAACAACAATTTGCACTCCTAGAAGGGGATTTTGGTCTCTGAACAGTTGCCAGGCAACCAGCAAAGACTCCAGGAAGTTCCTGCTCGCGGCGGAAAACAAACAGTTCAGCACACGTCGCTCCAGAAAACAGCAGAATGCCACTTTTTCATCCATATCTATTATAAAGTTTAAACAAAGACGCACAATAAGAAGACAGAACTGTTGTTCTCACTTGTTTTGATGATTGTCATTTGTTCTACCAATCATGTACAGATGAAGTCAACTCGTCTGATTTTATTTTCATATTTTTTAATTAAGAGTGTTTAGCTTCTAGGCACAAACTGCAGCAGAGGAAAGACATGTTGGACTGTTGGAGGCACCACTTGTTTTATTTTCTTGATTTTCTGCCCGTTAAATGTTATAATGTAAATGTTCTTTCTGCTTTTTCTGCCAGATTCAGAATTCAACAGCAAAATAGAGTTAAAAAATAAAGAGGAAGAAATATTAAATTATTAAATGGTTGCATATTCTAAACAGTGTTGGCTATAATTCACACAATGTAAATAAATATAAAACTGATGTACTGAACTGTTATTAGTGACAGTACCATGAGCAAACTCCTTGTTTCAGAACCACATTGACTATCTCAAGCATAAATTAAAGGGTTTAAGTTTCATAAAAACACAATTATTCAATCAAAACGTGGAGCTGTTTTTACAGATGAACAGCAGAGATTTTCAGGTTAATGTGTGATGAGTTTAGTTCAGGTTTTTCCCTGCAGTTGCTGTTCACTCCTGTACTTCACAGCAGGAGGATTCTGTGCTGAAGACGCTTCCTCACAGCTGGAGACGATGGGAAGGGGAGTAAAGTGCAGCTATGTTCATCTCACAGAGTCACAGGAGGAGAGACGAGTTGCAAACAGAACAAAGTGGAAAATGCCACGTTTTATTCTCTGTATGATGAGAATGGCAGACGAGACTACATGATTGTTTTCACTTTTATCCTTTCAAAACATGTATTTGCTAAAACACAATATGCAGTTCAGCAGAATAAAATGAAACAAACACACCTACAGTAACAACTACTGATTTAGCTGCTACTTTCACACATCAGCTCACTCAGATTTTACTGAGAGGCTGGCTGATAAGGTCTGGAATGAACAATGCAGACTGACAGACATCTGGAGCTGCTTTTTTTCTATTTGCACAATTGTTGCAGCTAACCAAAGAAAGACCTGATTTCTGTTTATTTTGAATATATGCCAACCAAGTTTTTGAACTTAAATTTGGATTTCCTAAATTTCAGCTCCTTTTTAGTTTACATTATATTTTGAATTCCTAATTGCACTCACTGAACAAGTTAAACTTAGTTTTTTTTATACGTGTTCAACTAAGCTTGTGAACAGTTGGTTTATTTAAGATTGATTACTCTACTGGTGCATAGTTATAAAATAAATGTGCAATTCAGTAGTACATTTATTGCAGTTTTTATTTTTAAATGGGAAAGAAGTGTTCCAGTCAATTTATGCTGTTTCAGTGTCAGATTGGATCTGTATCAGCCGATGATAAACCTCAGATATTGGAATCTGTATCGGGAGTAAAAAAAGTGGATCGGTGCATCCCTATATAAAACTGGCTTTTTTTAAAACATTCGACAGTACAAATAACCAGTACCTTGTTAAAAAAGGGAAACAAAATATTATTTTGCGTGATACAATCCAAATTTGATCAATGAATGAATGAATGAAATGTTTCAAGCCACATTAATCCTACTTGAGGCTACTCGAGGAGGCATACTGTTTGGTTGTCAGTCTGTGTTACCGGGTGTCCGTCACACTGTCTTGTGTGCACTGTATCTCCTGAACAGAGATTTTGATTTCAGGCAAAACTGATGACATTGTTCTTGGCCCAATGGAGGTCTGAAAACATTTTGGGGTCAAAGCTGAAGGTCAGGTAAAGTGATGTTTGTGGTTTGAATCCCCTTATTTTTGATAGTACATATAAATGGTTGGTCACTGAAATGAATGATATGGTAAATAAAGAGGAATCACGTGTAGACATTGTTGATATAGTTACATACTTAGAATATTTAAGTCCAAAAACAGTGGTCAACAGGTAACTGCAGACCCAGTGCTTTAAATGCAGACGAGTCTAGGACAGGCGGAGGTATACCAGACGATGCTTTGGCATCAAGTTTTACCTTGTTTTTCTCTTGATATTTGCAGAGATGAAAAGAAGACGTGGTCATTAGTTGCATGTTCATTAGTTCAACTTGCTAATTTAACAACTGGCTCTGGAAGCAGCAAATCATTTTCATCAACGTGCACAGCTACAAACATGTCCACAAGTGTGTATTCCCAAAATAATGTTTCCCCACCAGACTGCAAGCCTGAGAAATCCTGAAATCTGGATGAAATTAGGGGTAGGGTTATACACAAGGATTGGATTTTTGATGCTTTCTAAGCTCACAAAACAGGCACTCTAATATACTCGTAGTGTAAATACAATAATTGTTTTTGTGATTGATTAGAATAAGAATTTAAACTACAAATTTAATTTCTGACACCGCTCTAATGCAGATGCCTGCATTTCCTCCTCCAACTAAAAGATTTGATGTGAAAATGAATAAAGTTTTCACCTCTGCTGAGCAGCTGAAGGTTGCGTCCCTCCTCCTGCACCTGCAGCTGCAGCACCTGCTGCAGCAGCTCCTGACGAAGGGTCTCTTGCACCAAACCCATCCTCTCCAGCTTCTCCCCATTCAGACGCAGCAGAGCCCGACCTGTGGAGCAAGAGCACAGCGATCAGACTCGACCTCTGTGTGAGGATACAGATCATGAGCCTGTCAAAGATGCGGAGCGACCTGTGATGGCGTGCTGGGAGAACGCCTCCACGTAGGTCAGGTAGTTGTGTGGACAGTGTTTCTTCAGCCATTTGCAAACATCTTGTTGTGTCCAGAGCACAACGGGGCGGATCAGGTTGGGCTGAGTTGGACTTGTGTTATATATTCCATAATTGTCACAGGAGCGATACTGCGGATAAATGGAAAGACAAGATGAGTGTGCAATGAAGGAGATGCTTTGTTTTCATAAGCTGTGAGTGTCTAAAGAAAAGAAAAGGAAAGAAACAGGCTGGTTTGTTTATGTCTCTGAGGTTGTTAACAAACTTCCTCAAGAACCAAATTTTACAAGTTAATCTTTGAATATACATCTACAGCTGAATAACGTTTGGAATAAACACAGTTCAACAAGGCCACCACAGAACTCTGTTGTAATATTAGTCAAAAATAAATGTGGCTGAGAATCATTTCCTACATGTACTTCCTGTGCTCCATATTCTGCTGCAGCTTTACCTGCTGTTATCTAGAAATGATTTTAGAAATGATATTTCTAGAAATGATATTTATTGAACAATTTGAACATAAAACATACAGAGAACACAGTATAGATTGTATATCCAAACAAAGTGATAACTGTATGCAAACACCCCAAACATCCACCCTATAGGCCCACCTGGTCCAAGAGTGCCCACTTATACACACACATTCATTCCTTACAGTACAAGCACACGCACATACAAACGCACGCACAAATGTGCATGTGTATACATGCACACAGAGACAAAGAGAACAAAGAAAGCAAAACTTGGGAAAGCAAAAACAAATAAATAAAAAATTAAACTAAATCAAACAAAATAAAAACTCTAAAACAAATGAACCATCTCTACTCCACCTCATGACTGTAATCAAGTGACTGCATGCCGTACAAACAGACCCCAAGTGGTGTTAAACAGTTCCACAGAGCCTTTAGGTAAAAACCTCAGCCTCTTAAGATTGTAGGATGATGTTTTAATGTTTAATTCATGTGATGCAAGCACAGCAGTGCATCAGTGGGTTTTAGGTGCAACTTTGAGCTCTTACTAAAAATGTAAACAAAACCATTGAATGTTTTACAGATCACAATAAAAAACTGTTTAATTCAAACATGCATTCAAAGCCAGTCCTGTTTTACTTTCATGTGTACAGAAATCATGTGACACATACATGTCAACCCCTTTGGACATTTACCTGTATAATGAGATTCAGAAATCCGTAATTTTTGCAAAAAATCTGTACTCGCACCCGCGCCTGGAGATGGGGGTCATGATGGCTGCGGAGATGAAAGCTCCTGCTGCAAAGCAGGAAGGAAGGCTTGTGGAGGAACTTTTTCTAGTCTTATTTCTATTGGCAGAACAGGTTATAAAATGGTTATTTGATATTTATCCTACAGGCACATGTTAAATTAATTTGAAACTTTAGTTTAGAAAAAATCTGTAAAACTTGAAAAAATCCATGAGATTGCTCTATAAGCGAAAATGATGGGAAATTCGAGTAAATTACGGACAATCCGTACAACTTGACATGTATGTGTGACATCATATGTTCAGATCCACACACAAAAGTATTTTTACTGCTCACAAAGCACAATCTGCTCCGACTGCAGATTTGTCTGCTTCAAGAATCAAATCGGTTCCAACACTCAGGATACTACAGGTGCACATATGTGAGATAGTAATTTAGACATAAAAATATTTCATAAGTTGTCTAAAACATCATAGTATTATATATATATATATGCATATATATATATACACTCACCGGCCACTTTATTAGGTACACCTGTCCAACTGCTCGTTAACACTTAATTTCTAATCA
>JARVJO010000024.1:4184822-4196899 GCA_031762555.1 Cynodonichthys magdalenae
CATGACATTGACCTTATGTGTCTTTTTTCAAGGAATGTTTTCACAGTTTTTGCTCTATGGCAGGATGCATTATCATCATGAAAAATGATTTCATCATTCCCAGACATCCTTTCAATTGATGGGATAAGAAAAGTGTCCAAAATAAAAAAAGAATAAGCATCTCCCCAGTGCCTTTACCTGACACGCAGCCCCACATCATCAATGACTGTGGAAATTTGCGCGTTCTCTTCAGGCAGCCATGTTTATAAATCTCATTGGAACGGCACCAAACAAAAGTCATCATCACCTTGCCCAATGGAGATTCACGATTCACCACTGAATATGACTTTCATCCAGTCATCCACAGACCACGATTGCTTTTCCTTAGCCCATTATAACCTTGTTTTTTTCTGTTTAGGTGTTAATGATGGCTTTCATTTAGCTTCTCTGTCCCATTTCCTTTAGGTAGTTTCTTACAGTTTGGTCACAGACATTGACTCCAGTTTCTTCCCATTCGTTCCTCTTTTGTTTTGTTGTGCATTTTCTGTTTTGGAGAAATATTGCTTTAAGTTTTCTGTCTTGATGCTTTGATGTCTTCCTTGGTGTAAAAGTATGTTTGCATTTGGTCCAGATTTTAGACACAGCTGACTGTGAACAACCAACATGTTTTGCAACATTGTGTGATGATTTACCCTCTTTTAAGAGTTTGATAATCCTCTCCTGTGTTTCAATTGACATCTCTGGTGTTGGAGCCATGATTCATGTCAGTCCACTCGGTGCAACAGCTCTCCAAGGTGTGATTACTCCTTTTTAGATGCAGGCTAACGAGCAGATCTATTTTGATGCAGGTGTTAATTTAGGGAATGAAAATTTACAGGGTGATTCCATCATTCTTTCCTCAGAATTGAGTAATTCCATATTTTTTTCCCTCTGTTTGGTCTAAAAAAATTAAATGTTACTGACTACCACATTTTTTTCTTGATTTCTTTTAGTGTTTCTAAAAGCCAGAAAGTTGTAATTTGAAATGACTTTAGTTTTGTGTCATGTCTGTGATCTGCTTTTTTCTACAAAATTAAACAAATGAATGAACATCCTCAGAGGCAGGTGATTCCATAATTTTTGCCAGGGGTTGTATAGGTCATGAATGTAAATTTACACTGAGACTGATCTCTGGCTGAGAGACTGAAATAATCTGAATCCACTACACTCAGTTGATAGGCCTTTGATCAGTTGGGTTCCTTATCTGAGGTATTAAAAAACATCTTTACAGTCCTGACAGCGGCCTGCAACCACAGCTCAGTGACTCGACAGGACTGTCAGTCTGGGCGTTGTGCTGCTCAGAGCAAACCGACAGGTCTGATAAAGTAGGAGGAAACAGACCTTCAGGTGTGGTCTCAGACCTGCCTCCCAGGTCTGGATTTACTGTTGGACCACACATGACAGTTTATCTCCCAGGGTAGGGTCACATTTAATTTGTACCCTTAGACTAGTCACCTAGAAAATTTTAAATTATCTTGCAAATGGCTAGACTAACACTGATCAATTCCCTGACTATTTGGCACAGCTTTGTTAGGAAAATAAACTGCTTTGTTATAGTTATTTTTACATCTCAGAGACCACATAAAGGGGTCGGTCGGTCGGTGTCGGTCTCTCTCTCTCTCTCTCTCTCTCTTTTTTTTTAAAGAACATCATTTAACATAATTATTATCTTCAATAAGTGCAATGTTAAAATTTCTCTCTCTCCCTCACTCATCCACACGTGCGCATGCATGCATGCACACACACACACACACACACACACACATCCTTGTACTTACATCAAACTGAGGACTTTGTTTTGACTACCATTTATTTTTGTAACTGTATTTATGCCTAACCCAGACATTTTCCCTAAAACTAACCATTGATAGTCTGTTCCTAACCCTAATCTGAACCAAAACTTGATTTGCACCATACCTCTAAACCTATCTAGTACAGCGCAGTAGAACAGCAAAACAAAGTGAGGACCGGGAAAATTTAATTTACCAACAATTACCTCACTTTGTTGGTTAAAAACATATTATGGTCCTCATTCTGTAGCAGAAACAAATTAACACACACACACACAAACTCAGACCAACTTCAATCTTGCCAGAGGCTCACACAAGCATTTGTTTGAACTGAAGATTGTTGAGAAATGATAACTAATACCTCCTCACTGATTTAAACACTTTAATTTGCAAAATTCCTGTAAAATTAGGTAGGTCTGTGGATCAGTGGTAGGGCCACCAACTTCACAGAATATTTAATGCCCTTCCATGTTCACGTAATAATGACCTTGAGCAAGACACTTAATAGCCCCCAACTACTCCCCGAGAGCTTATAGCTGATCACTTGGGTGAATGGTTCAAATGTGGAGCACAAATCTCATCATTGTATTGTAACATGCATTGATGAAATAAATATTACAATAACATTTTATTTATAATGAAATTTAATTTAAAATGCCATTTTATTTTATTTTATTTTCAGGAGACACCAGCTGGTAAAACCAATTCAATTATTCTATTTAATTAAAAAAACATGAATAAAATACATTTGTTCCTAAGGAAGAGGTTTTAAACTTGTTCTATAGTTTGCTTTGAGTTAGGCATGTCTGTAGGGGGCAGATAACTCAGGAGGTCGAAGGCTGGAACTGGCGATGAAGGTTCTGGAACAGGGACTCGAAGACTAACTGGCGATGAAAGTGATGGTTCTGGAACAGGGGACTCGAGTGACTCTGGAACAGGTGATGACTCGATGGCAGGAACTGATGTAGAGACTTGAACAGGAACCAAAGACTCAAGGACTGAACTCTCCGAAGACCGGAACAGGTGATGGTGCAGAGACTGGAACTGATGGTGGTGCCACAGAGACTGGAACTGATGACGGTGGCGAGTATTCGGAGTACTCTGGACAGAAGGGGTTGTCTTTAGGATCATAGTCTGGATTGTACTCTAGTTCACTCTCAGAGTCATAATAGGACTCAGGATAGCAAAGATCATCCTCGGGATCAGACTCGAACTCGGGATACTGGAACTATGAAGACCAGATCAGGAACTGAAGATGGAGCTGGACCAGGCAATGATGAGGATGGAGCTGGACCAGGCAACGATGAGGATGACGCTGGACCAGGCAACGATGAAGAAGACGCTGGACCAGGCAATGATGAAGAAGACGCTGGACCAGGCAATGATGAAGAAGACGCTGGACCAGGCAACGATGAGGATGATGCTGGACCAGGCGATGATGAAGATGGAGCTGGAGCAGGCAATGATGAAGATGGAGCTGGGCCAGGAGATGATGAAGATGGAGCTGGACAGGGCAATGATGAAGATAGAGCCAGACCAGGCGATGATGAAGAAGACACAGGATACTGAGAGGCTGAAGCTAGCATAGGATACTCAGAGGCTCCAGCTGGCGTGGAGGGCTCGGCGGAGCACAACGGAGAGGCTGCGAGAACCTGCCTTGAAGAAGCTGCTGCTCTCCTCCGGTGGCGTGCCCATGGATGGAGCCTCCATCTCAGGCTGCAAAGGGGGTGAGGGGGACTCAGAGGAAAAAGTAACTGCTGAGGTGAAGTTGATTAATTGTTCTTTAAGTTCTTGGATGGTGGAGGAAAGTTGAGCGAATTCAGAGATTAACAAAAGTCCAGGTCGGGATGTGAGTATTGTTTCTAAGGTTGAGTAAGTGACGAGCAAATAACTGGGGTTAAAATTTCTAGCAGCAGAAAAAAGCAACTTTTGGACTTGAGCATTGATCTCTTTAAGTTCTATAAGGGTTATTTCTGAAAAAGCAAGCTGCTCGAAAAAAGGGTCTGCCGGGTCCATGCTTGAGTCCTGCCTTCTGAAAGGTTTGCCGGCGGTTGGACCCAAGAGCAGACCCACAGCTGCCATGCAAGAAAACGATTTATTAAAATAAACAGAAAGCCGGAGGCCAGTAGGTACTTACAAAGGCTTGGAACACACGAGGGGAACAGAAAGAATGCAGGACTGAAGAGTGGAGACAGAGAACCAAATGTAAAGGGCAAGAGCTGATGAAAACATGGGAAGCAGCTGTGCTGATTACAAGTAACAACAGGTGAGAGTGGAAAAATACTCTGGAGCTGACTGAGGAAGGAGTGATAAACACAGAACACCAGAGGGAGACAGAGACAAGACACAAGATCCTAACAGATTCTAAGGTTTTTAGCTTTTAAATTCAACTTAAGATGTTGATCTTTTCAGACGTTTGCCAAAAAGCAATTGGTTGAATCACTAGTTATTAAAGTCAGGGTTTCCCACAGTGCACTATAACAACTAGGGCATTTTTGAGATTGGAGTTTGTTATGTTTTGAGGTTTACACAGAGACTACATTTATGTTCTGTTTTGTTGTTGGTAGTCTTTCTTGTCAATAGAGGGTGTTGCTGTGACGACACAGGGCAAAGGAGTGTGTTGAGAAAGTAGGATACCAGAAATATGAGACAACATTGTATTCTGTTATGGCATATTCATACTGTAATGAAATTAGAGTGTTTAACTGTCTCCACCACAAATGTGGTTTTAAGACAACGGAAATCAACTTTGGCATTGGGCCCACTTGGACTAATCATTGGTTCATTAGTCAAGTCAGAACATCTTAAAGGAATACATTTCGCCCACCAAAATATTAAACAGAAACCTCTCCTGAGCTTGGTGCTCTGAAGATGATTCAGTCATTGTCACAGAAATTTTAGGTGAATATTTGTAAAATTGATTGCAGTCTCTGTGTTGGCTAAGATCGGTTATCTGTGGTGACTATCTTCAATCAGGTTGACTCCAAAAGTTAATTAGTTGCAGACGGTTAGGTTTACTCTTAGAGGGATCTGGGATCACCCACCTTTTATGATAGCAGGCAATATTTAAACAACTTTCCTTTAAATTAGGTTCTATTAAACAGCTATCACAACAGGTAAGCCACATAGGAAAATTTGTCTAGCACGGTTCTGGCCAACACAATGTGCTAAGACTTGGCCTAGATACAGCAAATATTTATGACCCAGTGGCCCAGATGTGGTTTGCCAGAGGTGATCCATGTTTGGGCCAGCACCAATATAAACCAAACCACAACTGGTCCAGTTGTGGCATGCCAACTTAAAAACAGTGCTGTCATTGCCAGACCTGGCCCACATCCAGTTGACAAACTACTTGCCATGCCAGCAGCCAGCCAGCAGTACCAGCTGAACATTAAATCTGGCCCACACACGTCTGCTTTGTGGGAAGAATATTGGTAATGTTCATTACTTTTCCACAAAACTCCACTTCAAACTATATGAACCATGGCTTTAGGCATAATAAATAAATAAATCAAAGTACAAGGAATACACCTACCAGAAAAATGGAAAATTATTAAAGAGGGATGGTGGAGATGGAGTGGTGTGTATGTGCCTGTGTGTTTACATGTTTTGATACCTGGTGGGGATGATTTTTGACAATTTACTGATACACAGTGCCTGGTGAGGACATACTGTTCCTTATGGGGACAAAAGACTAAGGTGTGAAATGAGGTTAGGTTAGGTTTTGGGTTAGGTGTGTACTGGGTTGATTAGATTTAGGGTAAGGGGTCAAGGTTAGGCTGTAGAAATGACCAGTAAATGAATGAAAGTCAATGCAAAGTCCTCATGAGGATATAAGAACAAACGTGTGTGGTACTTTGAGTCATCAATAACATTCAGTAATATGTTGATCCGTTTTCCTCCCCCTCCCTCTCTGACCTACCATCACTTTGTGCTTCCCGTTGCACATCAGTGCGACTCGGTGCATGTCCACAAGGATGAAGACTCTCAGACACTGGATGACGAAGCGAGGGTTTGTCCACCTGGCTGCCTGCACACATGTGCATCAGCTCTTGAGATGAGGATACCTTGAAGGGACTCTTCAGTGTGAGAGAGAAACAAGTCCACTGG
The DNA here is from genome assembly GCA_031762555.1 of Cynodonichthys magdalenae. Taxonomy (NCBI): domain Eukaryota; kingdom Metazoa; phylum Chordata; class Actinopteri; order Cyprinodontiformes; family Rivulidae; genus Cynodonichthys; species Cynodonichthys magdalenae. The sequence continues at coordinate 4,190,741 of JARVJO010000024.1, forward strand.
CCCCTCCCTCTCCTGTTCTCCCACCATCTCTCCCTGCTCCGTTTCTCTCTCAGAGGCTGGCTGAGCTCCTCTCCTGTCTGCCTCCAGCTCTTCACCTGGCCTTCATGAGTTTAACTGAGGACAAGCCATTCTTCCCTGAAAGGTAAGCATCACAGTCGCGAGATGTCAGTTTCCAGAGCTGAACATTCACTTTAGATAACTAATATAAAGGGCATCACTGATGACGTATTCGTTCGATCCCTGCAAATTTTTTTCAGACTGTTTTAAACAGTGAATGTGTAGTTATAATTTTCTTGATTCTGATATGACTTAAAGCAAATCTGTATTTTTTATCTATATTTTATTTTTTTTTTCTTTGCGCAAAGTCTGGTGTTTTATTTGTGACCACAATGTTCTCTTGTTGTGCTATATATTGTGGAATATTTCCTGAAGGGCATTCAGTCATACAATGTTTAAGAAAGTGACTGCTGTAATGCTGATGATTAAACGAAAGCAGAGACTTCACAACAGACTTGCGGGATCCCAAGCAGGATTAGTGATGAGATCATCTGATTGTAGCTCTCTGTAGCAAACAACTGCTTCTTTTAATCTTTTGGTCCGAGTGGAAGTCATAACAATGATGACCATTTTCCAAACAACCTGTTGACTTCATCTCAAACAGATGGTTGTTAAAAATTTAAAGACATTTGCCTGCATGAACAAATTGCTTATTGTTTCTTGCACAAACATGTAACATCCTTTTGTTTGCGGCTTCACAACAGAAGATCAATATGTTTGAACAAAGAACAATTGTGACAGAAAAGAATGTCTTTGTGAGGGACACAACTTCATTTAATAAAGTGAGTCCCCTTCAACAATCACCTGAGGATTGAAGTCAAAGGTGAATAGCAAATAAAATCAGCCATTTAGGGCGATACTGCATTCAAAGGATTTTTTTTTCTTTTGTATGGTCACACTGTTCTTTTGTTATAATATACATTTATATGAAAAACATTTTGTCCATTTATTTTTGGGTTAGCTGTAGTCCTAATAGGAAGGATAGAAAATAGTAAAAACCACCATTTACAGATTGATTTCTCATGACTTTCATGATCTTTTACAGAACTGTGCCACAATCAACAATCCCCCCTTTAGTCTTAATTTGTGCTTTAAGTCAATATTGTACACTTGTTGAATATTGTCAACACATGTCAAACAGGAGTAAAGATTTGACAGGTACTACTGGTTTTGGGTCTTAGATGACTGAAATCAATCGGAAACTAAATGCAAGGTCAGATCACTTGACACCATCTCCATCTTCAACATGTTAATTAAGTGCAACTGTGTGCACATATCCCATAGTTATTATTGTCTCTGTCAGTGCGCCCCAGGGCAGCTGTGGCTACAATGTAGCTTACCACCATCAGTGTGAATGGGTGAATGACTGTAGTGTAAAGTGCTTTGGGGTCCTCGTGGAGCTTGATGAAGCATTGTATAAGTTCAGTCCATTCACCATTTTTACCATTATGTGACAGAATGATTAAAGATGTTAGAAGCGAGTCTTCCTCATCCAGCTCACTTTGTCCTCTGCATATCCTGTTCTTACTCCAACTATCTTCATGTCCTCTCTAACTTAACCCATACACAATGTCTCCTCTTTTATCCCTGGCAGCTGCATCTCTAACATCCTTCTACCAATATACCCACTGTCCCTACTCTGGACATGTCCAAACCATCTCAGTCTGGCCTCTCTAAATTTATCTCCCAGTTGTTCAACCTGTGCTGTACCTCTGATCAGCTCATTCCTGATCTTATCCATCCATGTCATTCCCAAGGAGAACCTCTACATCTTCAGCTCTGCCACTTCCAGTTCTGACTCCTGCCTTATTGTCAGTACCATTGTCTCTAAACCATACAACACAGCTGGTCTCACTACTCTCTTAAAAACCTTTCTTTTAACATTTTCTGCCACTCTTTGTCACAAATCATTCCTGAACATGTCTCCATCCACTCCATCCTAACTAGACTGTTTTTTCACCTTTTCACTGCACTTCCTGTTTTCCTGGACAGTCAACCCTAAGTACTTGAAGTCCTAAACCTTTGTGACCTCTAAAGAGGCAATCTGGGTGAATTCAGCTGGCTTAAATCTCTCAGAGGTCTCTGTAGATCCTGGGAGTAAGGCACACAGTGCCATATATGCTGCTGCAATGGTTTGCTTTTGAAATTTTCACAGTAGCAAGTAAACTCAAGCCTATATTGAAGAAGGGATGCAATCAAATTTGAAATTGTAGATTTGTTCAGCATCTATGTTGCTGAATGTGTCCATCATTTCTTTAGGCCAGACCATCACTAAATGACTAGTTGGGCATATTCACTCAAAATTGGCACTAACATCAATTAATTCATCCATTTTCTTTTATTTGCTTCTTTTCATGCAGGGTTGTGGTGGAGCTGGTGTCTATCTCACTATGTGAGAGGCAGAGTACAACTTGGACCGGTCACAGGTCCACACTCATATTTAATACTGAAATTTATTAACAATTAAATTTGTTTAGTTTTTTTTTTGTATAAGAACAACTCCACAAAGATCATTGAAATAATTTAAAATTGAGTAAATTTTAAGAGGAAAAAAAACACTAAAATACTCAACTAATGAAAATTAGTAATTTCTTTTAAATTGTGGTTCACCAGAATTAGAAAAAAAAGAAAACTAATGAAAGTGGCCTTGACAAAAATGATGGAAACCTTAACTTAATATTTTGTTCTTCAACTATGAGGCAATCACTGCAGTCAAGTAATTTATGTATATATCTGAGACGTGTGCACTTTTCCACAGGTGTTTTGATCCATCCTTTATGTGCAAATTGCTCAAACTGTCTCAAGTTTGAAGGATTTTTTTTCCAGACTGCAGGTTTCAGCTCCATCCTGAGATGGTCAATGGGATTTTCATTAGTGCTTATAGAAAGCCAATTCAGAATAGTCCCATGTTTTGTTCTTAGCCATTCTAGTTGTTTTTTATCTGTGAGTTTTGGTTCATTAACCTAATGAAGGACTTATGACTCATGATTGAGACCAAGCTTTCTAAAACTAGGCAGCAGATTTCACTTCAGAATGCCTTGATAGTCTTGAGATTTTATTGTACTCAGCACATTAGGTTAGATGCAGCAAAGCAGCCTTAGAGCATAAAGAGCTCCTCCACAGTTCACTTCTAGGAACAGTGTTTTTTTTTGGTTTTTTTTTTGTATGTTTCACTTCTGGGTCTATGAATATTTGTAACATCTGTCTCTTCAACTTGTTATCAATGTTCCTCTTGTGGCCACATCAAGGGAGGTTGGCATTTGAAGACTGAAGACTTATATTTGCAAGACCAACATTAGTTTAACATGTCCCTGTGGTAAAAATATTTTTAAGGGCTACAATATTTTTAGTCAAGGCATTTTTTTTATTCCAAATTCAAATAAATTGGCTGATTTTTATCAGTTGATTTTAGTATTTTTTTGTAAGTTTTTAGTTTTTCAGTGAGCTTTGTGGGTTTTGTTGTCTTTAACAAAACGGTGCAAACAAATTTGTCTGCATCAGTCTATTCAGTGTTGTTCAGTCTGATCAAGCCGAGCGTATAAGATGCCATGTGGCATTTGATCTCTCACAGCATAACTTTTAAACAAATGAGTAAACACAGTGTTTGCTGTGATCATGCTGCAGTATTACAATGATATCCTTGATTTGTTGCTAACATTATTTAGGCCACAAAGGCAAAATACACATCTGGTAACAATAGTATGGAGAACAGGAGTGTGAAAACTGCGGGCTGTTTAAAGGACAGATTCAAACACAAGTCAAACACTGATGTTAGCGTCCAGTGACTGAAAATCATAGACTCTGACATTGCTGCTCATGCATTTGGTCACTTACTGTAAAGCTTGACTCCCAGCCTTTAAATGGTTGCTCATCTCTGCTGACTATAGACATTTAATGGCTATGAGTGACAGTTCTATTTTCAGTGCTGTCACAAATGTCACAGTATTGATGCCGTGCAGCAGGGAAACAAACCCATGCAGGAAATTACATACCATGTTGACAACAGCGGCTAACAGTAAATAATGTAAAGTGATTCTACATATTTTCCCAGGTAAAGTCATATTTCTGTGGGGTCAGGGTAGGGAAGTAAAAAGGACACATTAATAAAAAAATAAAAGGATGACTGCTTGAGCCAGGTCAGCAGGCAATATGGTTTATCTCCAAGGCCACCATCTGGAGGTCATAGTTCTTGTCTCCCTCCTAAGTGTCCAATTATTTTGAGCTGAACAGAAGCGCACAATGACACATTTGGAGAATGCATTGCAGCGCTGTTATAGCTAAGACTGTCATAAAATATGTCTCAGTTGGCTGAAGGTGGAGTTTATCTGCTTAAGCTTTTCGTCCTTCTCACTAATTTCTCCCTTAAATTTATATAGTTAAACTAACGAGATACACTTCGGGTCTAGTTATTATGTTCATATATGACGATATGTTTTTCCCAACACCAAATCCTGGCAATTTTTTGCTTGTGTGAGGCACCTAAATATGATCATTTATTCAATTAAATCTATGAAAATGCTGCTCTCTCAGAGACAATGGAGGAGCTGAAGCTTTAAGACAGTCAACTTGAAAAAAAAAAGATAATTCACATACTCTGTTCTGAACAAAAGCTTTGATTCATTTAATGCAAGGTTAAATCATTCAAGCATGACATTTTTTTCTCTCAGGACTTGCATGAGATTCATATTTAGTATTCATTTAATAATTGTGCGCCACCAATGCCAGGAAATTGTGCTCATAGATAACGAACACTTTATTAAGCAGATTGTTATTAAGTGTTGATAAATGATTTAGAAGGAGGTGTTTTATACTACATGCTTTACTGCACAACTTCAGTTTTAAATGCAAGCATTCACAGACATGAACAAATTATTTTAAAAGGGTGGTATTATGCAAAATCAAAATTTTTTGAGTTGTTTACCCTATTATCTCATTCCCTCATCAAAACCATACCCAGAGTGGGCGGGGTTAAGTAATCTCATCAAACTACTACAACAATGTGTTGATCAGGTTTCCCCGATGGCGTACACAAAATTTGTTGCAGATTAGATCATGTATGTGTGATTTAGCGCTAACTGTTTGCAAACGGCGAGGCATCAGGATTTGCCACTCTGCCACACCCACACCATCCCACCTCCAGTCAGTGTTGAGAGAGGCAAGCAGCATGTGATGTCTGCATGTTCAAAGCTGTAGGGGGAGTTAGCTCAGATACATGTGCAAGAAAAGAGACAAATTGGCAGCTTTGATCCCAAATGGCTGATTTCCTGTGAGGATTTGACCATAACTACAAGCGACTTTTTTGTAGGTCGTGAGACATTCCACATGTGTACCAAATTCCATGATTCCAGGTCCAAGCATGGCTTGGGGATCATTTTTAAAATAATTGTGGGGGGTGCTGTGAAGTAATTAGGCCACACACCCCAAAAGTTGGACTGCATTTCTGTAGTGTGATGGATTTTGATCAACCATAGCAAATTGCATGCAGATTGGCTGAAATATGTAGAATTTAGAGCCAAACATATGTCAATAGCGAGATGTCTAATAAGGCCACACCCCTTATAAATTGGATTGCATTCCTGTAGTGGGGTGGATTAGGATCGACCATAATGAGTTTGATGCAGATTGGCTGAATTATGTGGAATTTAGAGCCAAACGTATGTCAACGGCCTAATGTCTGACAGATGGAGGGCATTTCCACAATAATAGGGTTTTCGGTATTTTAGGAAATTATAAAATACTAAAGCTAATAAAAGTAGCATTCCTTTAAAGAATGCAAATTGCCTTAAATGCAACATTTGTGAAAAACAAAGATCTTCCATGATCTGTTATTTCTTAGAATGTGTTGTGAATGACTCTCAATACAATATTAAATTGATTTGTTTGGATGACGATACAATGTTTCTCAATATCAGTCTTTCATGATACAATTTGGATTCCATTCAGTTCATAAGTCTGCAATCGATAAGATGTGACATGTGCACATCAAATACAATCATTTAATGTTAGATGGGCATATGATGACATTTAGGGGTGGGTAATAAAATCGATTCAGCAATGCATTGCAATTAATTTGTTTCCAATTCAATATCGATTCAGGAAATC
>JARVJO010000024.1:4285092-4296613 GCA_031762555.1 Cynodonichthys magdalenae
GCTCCTGTCTGTTTCAGGTAGCGGGCAACATTCAGGAAACTGTCACGTGAAAAAATGAGTCTCTCTGATTGGTTGATACGGCGCCTCGAGCAGCCAAAGTTCAGATAGTTGAACTCGAGTGTCGGCTGCTTTGGACGCGCCGCACCCACGGAAAACGCTCAAACCGCCCCTAACGCTTCATTGCGTGCTGCTCGAAACGCTCTGAACGCGCTGCGAGAGACCTAAACGCGCGTCCACCATTGACTTTGCAGGTAAACTGGCTGCTTCTGCTGCTCAAAACGCGTGCGGTGTGAACCCAGCTTAAGTTGGACAGCAGTGCTGTGAAGCTGGATACTCCTACTCAGTGCACCTCGCCTCATACGGAGGCATCTCAGCTGCCTTGTGTGAAAAACAACATTCTCCATGGTTCCACCTCATCCTGCTGAGCTCATTGCTGAAGGCTATATGTCAGGCACATTTGCCAAAAACAAAAACTAAATCCTACAACCACTAAAATCTGACGTTACTCCATGTTTGTTTACATTTTGTGAAGAAGGAAGTTGCGTTCATTGTCTTCTTCTGAGGATTTTGTGTTTATTCCTTCAGTGGTTCTTGGTGCAGTGCCACCACAGGCGAGGTGGGGGGGACAGGTTCTTCACAGGGTTTGGTCCATTTGACACTGAGCGGAGTAAATGTGAACCGCACCAACTGAAAATGTAAACAGATCTTGCAATTGTGGTCCCCAATCGATAGATGTCTACCTGACTATCAGGTGTAAATACAACCTTAGTCTCTCCCACTGCTGTATAGATATCTTTATATTCTGTTTGAGTCACTTTTTCAACCCGTTGAGTTTTCACTATTTTCTTTGACAATTTCTGAACCCTTATGTCAAATTATTTGCAACAGAACTGCCAAATAAGGTCTGGACTTACTGACTATAAGTTTGTCGTCTTCATTCTCCTCTGGTTCTGGGTCAGACTCTGGATGGACAAGTCTTCCATTGTTGACATCTTTTATCATTTTGTAAATAAAACATTTTTGCACTGCTATATAGTTGCAAACCCCTCTAACAAATTATAATGAACTGCTTTGGAAACTGGAGGGGGCGGGCTGTGAAGTGCCTCATTTGAATTTAAAGAGACCGCCACAAAACAAACTGCCTTGAGACACCTCAGAAAAGGGGTGAAAGAGGGGCTTGTGGAGTTAAAATGAGGAATTCAGACAAAAGAATTGCAGTTTCACTTTATATAGCTTCCAACTCAATGATTTAAATGTGAAAATAAAGCATTTAACCATAATATGTCTCTTTTAAAGGAAGCCTATTGTTGTAGCCATCAAGTCTTGGCCAATTTATCCAGAAATCTGCCCTGAACTCCAGCCAAACAACTTCAGTTGCTGTTGACCAACAGTTAGCCGCGAGGAGAGAAATGTACTAGGAGGCAAGAGGAGAAGAGGAAAGTCAGGAGTTTAGGACAGAGGGTTGAAACTCTAAATGTAAGGACAATAACATGTAAAGGTATAGAGACACAACTCAGAGATAGGAGGTGAGATGAATTGTGTGTGTGCAAGAGACCAAGTGGAGGGGCACCAAGGCTCACAGCATTGGAGGAGGGCTTAAGCTGTTTTACCATGATGTGAATAAGAAGAGGACTGGAGTAAAGGTTGTCCTGAAGGAGAATTTGCAAGGAACTTAGTAGAAGTGAAGAGTGTCAGAGTGATGTGTCTGAAGGGAGAAGTAGAAGGTCTGATGTCGAATGTTGTCAGTGCTGTCAGTCACTCCACATGTTTGGGAGTGAGATGGAGATGGAAGGATCCAGATTAAATGATAAAATATTACCATGGAGGAGAGAGTGATGATCAGAACCAACCTGAAGAAACATGTTGGTGAAAGAGACAGAGGAGATGAGGAGTGATGGGCACGTTTGGTGTCAAAGAACAGAATTAGTAAGGACAGACATTGGTGAAATTTGCCAAGTGGATAGAAATGGTTGTAGTCAAAACAGACTTCCAAAAGAGGGACCAGCACAGGGTGACTTATTAGAGTGGAGGCAGTAGTACACAGACTACATCCTGAGTGAAACAGGTAACCTGAGAGAGACTAGGGACTGCAAGCCTGGAACATACTCGTTCCGAAGCCGAACCCACGTGGTTTTTCAGCTTTTGTTTTCACACACATCTTTCATAGCCCTGGTGACACACCGCGCCGAGCTCCTGGGGAACCCCTCCCTCTGCAGCATACATCACTGCATGGAGTTTGTTCCTGCTGGAGTTTGATGCAGAAAAAAATAGTCAGAGACTCATAACTCACCCGACGTTATCATCCACAAATCTGTCGTGGTTAAAGCTCCACCGTTTTTATCAGATTCGTCCGTGCACAACGTCTGTTTTATCTCCACTCATGAGTTTTTCACATTTTAATAAACTCTCTTTATAAATGTCTGCTTCCTGATACAACCGTTGGCTCTAGAAGCGAGTCTTTTTAAAACAAAAAAAACGAGTGGTTGAAGTAAAATGTAGCATCCAATCACTTTCAGCACAAACACACACACCCACAAACTTCAGACCAATCACACATTACCGTCATGGCAGGAGGGGGGTAAAAAGTTCTGCCGGAGGGGTGTGCCAAAAGGGGCGGCCGAGTCAACGATGCAAACACAGGTGATGTCATTTTCGTCATGAAACTGTGACAATCTGTGCCGACTTCAGCAGTTCGGAGGGAGTGTGAATTTGGCTTAAGACTGGGACGGTGGAGAGTGTTGTCAGACAGCATAGAATGGTGAGGTGTAGAACGGCTGTTGTGTTGAAGAAGTGGTAAAGACTAAAGACACAAAAGACCAAATGGTAGACATAAAGGAAGCATTTAGAGAAGAGCTGGTAAATTAAAGTGAATGAAATGGTCAGAGGTACAGCACAGGTTGATAAAGTTAGAGAGGCCAGACTGAGATGGTTTGAACATCTACAGAGGGACAGTGAGTATATTTGTAGAAGAATATTAGAAATGCAGCTGCTAGGAAAAAGACAAGGAGGACATTCCTAGAGGAGACATGTGAATCAGAGGACAGAGGATGCAGTGATGGAGACGGATGACTCACAATTCAAACTCCTGAAAAGAGAAAAGCCAAAGAAAAATATATTTAGTACTTTCTAGGGCTTCAAGGCTTCTCCTGGTTACATGGAAATCCACTGTGAACTCTAGCTGTACAACCTCAGAGTTTAGCATTTACTTCCATCTCATCTGTTCTTTAGGCTGTGGTCTTCACTACAAACATCCGTAGATTAATTCAGAAATGTGCCAAGAGGGCTGAGGCAGGTACTGTGGTGGACATGAACAACAAAATAATACAGACAGCTCACTGATCACCAACAAAATTCTACATATTTGTTTTACATTTGTGTCTCCAACTAAGAGATGCACCTCTGTGAAATATCAGTTTAAAATGTGTAACAGAATGCACTGGATGAGTGTAATGGTGGAATTAGAAACTTTGTCAAATGATTTGAAGAATTTGGAAAGATTAAAGAGGTGCTTCATGCGTTTAATCAACTTAAAACTTCAGTCAAATTTCTTTAAAACACATTGACCAAAGTGCTGTACATGTAAAATAATAAGTGTAAACACAAATACAACAATCTGTAACAAATAATAAAGACTATAAGACTGTAAAAAGTTAAACTTGTTGAAATATAAAAAAACATATTTTTCTAGCAGTTTTGAAGTTGAGTGTTTGTGAGGTTTTAATGTAAAAGAACAAGCTGTTTAAAGGTTTAAGAGCAGCCACACAAATGACTTTTTTCTGTTTGTTTACATACAGTTTGTCTTTAGTCTATTATAAAATACATTCTTTAATTGACTTGTTCCTGAATGAAAATGTAAAGCATATGAGGCACCAAACTTTTAAAAGCACATTTCTTACTGCTATGTGTTGTTGTTTGTGTTTTCTAAGGTGTGTCATGACCTTCTGGATCATCCAAGGTGAGACTGACTTCTGCATGTCCAAATGGGAGGAGATCATCTACAACATGGTTGTAGGTATCATCTACATCTTCTGCTGGTTCAACGTAAAAGAAGGCCCGAGCCGCTTCCGTATGACTCTCTACTACTCCGTGACACTGGCTGAGAATGTTGCGCTGATATCCGCCTGGTACACCTATCGTGGCCCACAGACCACAGACTCCTCTGCTCTGGTGGTGGTGTGCCTTGTAGCCTGCAGCTTTGCTCTGGGAACCTTTTTTATGTTGGTGTACTACTGCTGGCTGCACCCAGATGGGCCAGTTCTAGGCTCCCAGTGGGGAGGATGTGTAGATGAGGGTGTGGTGAGTACAGCAGGGGTGGTGGGAGTTATTGATGCTTGTCTTACTCCATCTGAAGGGTCCCAAACAGATATGGTAATTACCAGTCCCCCGAGAACTCTACCTAGGACTAAAGACACGGGGGAGCTAGTTTCAGGGGAACGGGACAGGGACAGCTGCCTGCCCGTCTTCCAAGTTCGCCCATCCCCTTCATCCTCTCCCGCCCTCCTTCACAGGACCTCCTCCTCGTCTCGCGCACAGGAAGGTCCTGTAATCAGGATCGACCTCCCTAGAAAGCGATACCCAGCCTGGGATGCACACTTTATTGATCGGCGCCTCCGGAAGACCATCTTGCTCCTGGAGACCACGTCAGCCGTCAGCCCTCGGATACAATACAGGAGTAGCCTGATGGGCAGCAAGGAGGTTTTAGAATATGAGACGACTGTTTAAGTCTGAGGTGGCTCTGAAAGTGCAGTCTGGGACCAAGGTTCAGCCTCGGATCAGTCCTCACCCAAGGACTACCTCTGCCAAGAGTACATTAAAAAAAGCAGTGTGGGGCAACTCTTTCAGACAAAACAAGCTGTCAAAAGTGATTGTAATATGTGACGTGCAATCTGGGACCAAAGTTGAGGAATAAGTAGCAAGACTGAGCCAGTTGTCTTGGAACCCAGAGACACAACAGAGACTTGAGGAATGTTGGAGAAACTGGTTGTTAGAAGGTGTTTGGGACATGCAATCATTTTGGGTTGGGCAAAACAAGACACGATCATAATCTCATGTCCAATATTAGCCAAGGGACAAAGTATTGGTAAAATTTCTACTTCAAAACCAGATTTAACTCACATTTATCTATTTATCTACACTTTTTTTTTTTCAAATCAGCATTTATTTGACTTGTTCTTTATATTTTGAGAAAAATGGTGACTTTGAAGATAATAGATGTGGAATTATTTTGTTTAGATTATCTGAAAAAAAAAACAAGTTTTTTCTTTCTTAATCTGGTCATTCATACTTAAAAAAGCTAGAAGTCCCAAGCAAAATTTCTTTTACTGCTTTACTTCATCAGTGAGAGGTGTTCAAAGGAATGCAGAGTTCTATATGTTCATAAAAGAATTCAACTTCATGTAGGTTCAAATGACTCATGAACAACAGAACCAGTCATCCATTCCTATGTGTTACAATAGCAGCCATATCACAAGTCTCAGTGTTTACATCCCCAACTTGTGAAAGGACATGTTTGAAAACTCTGTTAGGACTTCAGGTAGGGATGTAAGAGACTTCTGCAATCACTACCATCATATGGCATGCTCCAACTCGCAACAAACAGGCCTGTGATGTACAGTTGAATAAATACAGATGTCAGCTATTGTATAAGCTGTTAACATAAGTTGTAGTTAGATGATGAATACTTTTTGAGAGACAAAGCATCATTTACTCTTAAGAGTCTTAGTGTAATCCAGAGTTGTCTACCTTTTCAGAATTCATGTGTAGAATACGAGGGAGATCATATTATCCAGATCTAATTATACTATGAACATGTTTTTCAGGATTAGACTTTGAGAGAAAGTAAAGCTGTGAATAAAAACATAAAACATCTGCGCCAAGCAAACTGTCAAAGACACAGAGGAAAAGCAACGGTTCTGCTACCTACCTAGCTAATTGCAATAGTTTGTGTCTTTTGTAAGAAAAATGATAAAAACAAGTCATTGATATTTTCTGAGAGGTGTTTTCTCCATCTGGCAGTCAGACTAATATAAAAGCCTTTTGGAACTAGAGTTTGTACATTATAAATGGATGTAACCACTGAATCACTAACAACAAGGAAGTGCCTTCAAATGCTACAACTCTAATGATCAGCTGGTTCTAAAACACCAGAACCTTTGCACATGTTTTCATCTTTCTGACCATGCATAACGTGGAAATAAAAACATAAAAAATTAGTTTGTGAAATATGATATTTAGGAGAGCATGATATCCTCAAATTCATAAAAACCATGATGTTGGTCAAGAGTCCATGTAGGTGTTAGAGACCCTGTTCAGATGTTATTGGGTTGAAACATGAAATAAATGCTTACATCTGGTTTAAGATCTTAATTTAAATGGGATTTAAAAACATTCAGAAACAGTTTTATGCAAATATCAGATGTTGTACATTTCACCAAACAATAACATCCATGGACATGTTGGTCTATTTTCAATGTTGCTAACCCAATTAATGACACATTTACAGTGTGGTGTTGGTGCAGCTCTGGGTATCTGAGGACCTTCAGACCTGTCATTGCTCAACTGTCTGTCCTGTTATCTGGTGAGGCAGGAAGGCTGGGTGCTGTAACCTGTGCTGGGATGACTGGAGCTTGAGGTAGTTCACCTATCGTACCACAACACCGGTTTCATCAGAGGAGCTCAGTGAGAAAACCTCCTGTGAAGCAGAAACTTTTTTTTTATAGCATCAGAAAAAATTTAAATAACAAAACAAGGGGCAATTCACAAAAGACACGGATTGATTGGTCTATAATTTCAGAAACTACACTAAGTTGTGTTTGAGAAGAGTTCAAAATATCTGCAACAAATAATTGTAAATATTTTGAGAAGGAAAAAAATTATTTTTGCTCAAACTCCAAACTTCTTTGACATGAATGAGAGGTCATGTGACTCGCAGAAAGAAACTAAGAACACTGACGAATATTTTTTCAGAAATTTTGGAAACTTTTCCTTTAGGGCTGGACAATATTCAACGATATACTGTATATGGTGACATGGACAATCAATATGTAAAGAAAATAGGTCCAATAGAATGTTGATAATTTCACTGAACTCTGATCTGCACAGCATTGTGGGAGATGTAGGCAGAGGAAAGGCTTTAGCTGCTCAGCTAAGGTTGGTGGCATCAACTAACACTCATTCTGTAAGCTAAACAAGCTGCTAAGTAACATGTAGCAGTAACAGTTTCATGTTTCACCAACACGCCTCAAAACTGCTTTAAAACAAAGAATGATGTGGAGAGAAAGGAGAAAATGATGCAACAGCCTGAGAGGAAACTGTGGATAAAAGAGGAAAGGTCTTCTCACCTGATTCTTTACAATGAATCATTTTTTTTCCTCCTGGTCCTTATTTCAAATGGGTAAAATAAAAAAATAATAATTATTGATATCAGCTGACATGAAAAACTTACTGATACATTTTTATCATCCAGCTCTGTTTTTTTGCAAATGTTAGCAATTTTGTGGAGCAGGTAGTGACTCATGTAAACTTATATAAAACATCAACAAGTTAACTGTTTTAGTAATAAAAAAGTTCATTATTACTTCAAATTTAACCTAAAACATGAAATATTCTAAAAAACAATCTAGCCTTCTTAAATTAGAGGAGTCTCAGCCTGTTCTGTCAGTCTGCTGATAGTTTTTAAAAACAATACAAACATTTAGATGTCAGGACTCAAATATATTTTTTCCGTAGGACTTTAAGTGTGACTTTTGAACCCCATCTTTTTTTTTTAGCAAAAATGTCTGTTGATTTCAAAAAGGTAAAGATCTAGAAGGCTTTATGTGAAGTGGCTACATCCATTTAATAAACCAGCCTACAGATGGCAGCACATAACTCTGTATGAAGCTCAGTCTTTATTTCAAGCATCAGAAATGTTCTGAAACACATTTTTAGTTCTTCTCTCATAAAAACTACAGTTGCTGAAGTCTAGTTAGTCATTGTTGAGAAGAATTAAACACCAAGCTGACAGTTGGTCCTATCTGCTCTGCTGCATGATGTTTGTTCAACAGCTGATCAATGCAGTAAACTGCTGAACAAAGAGGGAGTTGGAGGAAAAAGAACTGAAGGCAAGTTTTCACTTTTTGTTTTCACTCAGACCAGCAAAGTGGGCCTGTTGTTTGGTAAACTACATCAAACTCTATTAGCTCTGGTAAACTGAACATACAGGAAAGGATGAAAGAACAGTTTAACATAAATTAAAAACAGAAAGCTAGCATACAACTTCTTACCTGTTTCATATTACAGATTACAGCCTCTGTAAAGTTGAAAGATCTTTCTTTCTTTAAGGCCTTTAAGCTGACTCTTCTTTCTGTTCTAAAACTCTGGAAGCAAAGGAAACTTTTGTTTACCTCAGCACAGTCAAATGTTTCCTTTGTGATTAATATCAAACATTTCATAAGGTTTTAACAGGACCTCTCTTTGTTTCACCTCTCATCTTGTCACTCAACACACCCTGGTCCTTACTGTGGGCCAACAGAGATTCAGAGGAGTTAAACACTAAAGGTTACAGTCTTTAGTACAAGAAAAGCATAAAACAAGCAAACAAATTGGTTTTACAGCTTTTAGGTGTATAGTACAGAAGCTGAGAGCAGACGATTTATATAACTAAAATTATTTAGAATTATAATTATATTGCCATGGTTTTCTGGTAGAAATAAATAACGAGGAACATTTTCTTGAAATAACGAGTTAATTTCCAGATAGATTACCACTTGTGTATCATTCAGTAACCATAGAGACGGCCTGGTCATCGATGAAGTTCTCTCTCTCTCCTTATTGTTCAGAATTTTCTCATTTTTGTATCATTAAAAAGGCTGAAGTTGTCTACAGATACTGTAACTTTCATATCAGCCCTCATCATCAAAGTCTGGCCCGACTGGAGACACAGTGATCTTGATGATATAATAAACCTTATTAGTCACCAGCTGAAGGGATTGGGCCGTCTCCATGGTTACTGAATGATACACAAGGAAAACCATAAGTCGTTATCTCAAGAAAACGCTCATTGTTATAGAAAACCATGGAAGATAATTATAAGCGGGAAAATGGCCGCTCTCAGCTTCCGTAGTACAGGTATGGAACACAAAGGCAAAAGTTCATATGATGTTTCTACCAGAGTTTTGAAGCTTTGGTTACTTTGTTCCCACTGGGTACAAAAAGAAGCCATCTACCAAAGGTCTCTTTGTAACCACCTCCAACAACATTGTACCAAATGAGGCCATTATGTACCCACTTCTATTTGTTTGGGACCCACCCTGTCAGCTGCCTCAGCTTTAATCTACGCCAGTAAAATTATTAGATACACATGTGTGGATTTATATAACAATTATTAATGTGTTTAAGTACACAGAGCGCTTTCGTACAAACATTACCTGCTTCACTGTGGATTGTCTGCACCTGGCATGTTCACATTATCCTCCCCATCATTAAATGATAACAGGAGTTAGAGAACTTTGTCTTGTTGCAGAAGGAGGAGGGATCTTTAATCAGCTGTCAGCAAAGATAAATGTATTGATGCTAATAATAATACACATCACAACTATATTCATCCATCCACTGCCTGAGGTGTTGCTTCTGCACCTAATCTGAGCCATTAGGTGCACAGGGCAGGTGATTATTATCACAGCATGTACGCAGTCTTATTTTAACAAGTGTTTATTTATTACCAATATTTGTTACAACGAGGAGCACACCATACTTTAATTATCTAATAATGTTAATTATGAAATAAAGAACAGTTTGTTCCTGATCAGGGTCACATGGAGCTGGTGCCAGTACACACACAGGTGCATGCAAGGTCACATGCATGTGAGGAAATGTGCAGTGCATGGGTGCAAAATGGTCATTGTTTAAATGCATGGATGGTACATGGCAGTCACTTTGTACCCAAATGGTATGAAACACACTTTAAACCACAGAACAGGTATGATTTGATGTAGGGATGAATTTACCAGCTTGTGTCTGAATCCTATAGTTTATTATCATTCTCTGTGGTTGGCTGGATCAGCAGAAACAAATTCAAAATGAACTCATGTTGTGCACATGTAGAGTTTCAACAAATATTATTAAAAACAAAATATTTTAAAAATGTGTACATTAAACCAAAAAAGATCTGGGAGGCCCTGAGGGCTGGATGGTCATCCCAAGACTCCAGACTGGATTTTCATTGTTTTATTTAAAAATAATGTGGTTTACTAATGGAGAAGGGAAATTCAGGTGTCACAGCAGCATCAGATATAAAGGTTAACACAAAATGTTCAACAAATAAAAAGTGTTGAAAACATGTTTAAACATTAGGATTAACAATAACAGTAATAATAAAAGGAAGATTTTAACACAAAAGATACTCTTCAGTTCAGTTTAGTTCAGGCTGAGATAACTTTATCAGACTCATTTATTTATTGTGGGGAAAATGTATTTTAAGCAGTTGTGTGAGGAGCTCAATCTGTCCTCTAAAAGCAACACTTATTGTCAAGTTAAAGAACCTTATGAGGGTTAAAAATGAAAACATCCCTCAGATTGTTTTCCAGTGTTGAGTCCTGGTTCACAGTTCTTAATGCTCCACATCACTGGTTCCATAATGCAACATGACATAAAACAGGTCCTGCTGGCCTCGCTTCACAACAGGAGATGGTGGACACAGCTGCTGGATCAGTCCAGGTTCTACACCTGGGCCCTGTTCAGAAAGCCGGATCAGTGAAAACTCTGAGTTAGTTCTGGGGGAACTATGTTCAGATCCTGGGTTTTGGGTTTCAGAAAGCCAGATATCTGTTATCCTGAGTTAACTTCCTCTGAACCAACCCTGCTCTGTAGGATTACTGGAACAGATCCTGAGTTTGTCTCACTGTTTACCTGAGAGCTGCAGGAGGACAGAGTCAGACAGGAAGTGTCCTTTTCTAGAGGACTTCCATTGATGAGGGCTTCCTGCTCCAACTTAACTCAGGGTAACTTGATTCAGCATTAAGTTACCCAGTTGATATCAGCTGTTCTGAAACAGAAAATCACAGAGCAGTAAGTTGATTCAGAGGATCTGTTAATCCAGGCTTTGTTAAGCTGCTTTCTGAAACAGGGCTCTGGACTGTAGTCCTGGCTCTTCTTCACAGACATTGTCACAACTGTTCAACTCTAAACTTCATATAAACTCCTCACATGTAACAGTTTAAAACAACTGTCAGGTGGGATGGTGGATCAGTGAACCTTGTGACTTCAGTGACTTAAGAAATGGAAACATTGAAATGAAAATAAACATGAAACCCACAACCTAACAAAAAAAAATAAGTCCAGACAGAGATCAACATGTCCTGGATGACTGAGAAGACACATCAACAGTGTCTAAGGTCCAAACTGAAATGGGATAAAGATTCCCAGTTTTAGGACCTGTCCTCTACTGCATCTCCCTCACACACACCCACACACACACAGTCTGGTACAGCTATCTTTATGGGGACCTTGCATTGACTTCCATTATTTTTTACAGCCTAACCCT
>JARVJO010000024.1:4300123-4310810 GCA_031762555.1 Cynodonichthys magdalenae
GTAATACTTCTGACATGAAGGAGGAATTAGAGTAAAAAATTAGAAAGATAGGCAAATGTGAAATGGTCGTTAACATATGGATGTTGTGTGTTTATGATTGTTATGTTAATTGTTTCAATAAAAAAATAAATAAATAAAAAAATAAAAAGTAAAGCATATTTCTGTGAAGTAAAGCCCTAAAGTATGCAATCCTTTTGGGAAGACGTTTGAAACTAATTTAACCTCGATTTTTTAACAAATTCATTTATTTAGTTTTGTCTGTTCAAGAAACAGGTTTTGTATTGCTTTTCTTTTATCTTTTCCGAAACTCTGTTCAAGTAAAACACTTTATTGTTTTGAAAATGACAGCTCGTTTTGTTTGTGGTTTCAATTGAAAATGACAGTTTTAGTAGTGAAATAAACTTTATTTAGTGCATTGTGTCAACCTGGAATAATTATTTTAAACGTATTATTTTTTTCTATATGCTGTATTAACAGAATGGACAAAGCTGCTGTGCTGACTCAAATCCTGACGTCAAAGGTCAGATCTACTTGTCTTGGAGGGGACTCTCCTGTCAGTGTGATCAGCAGTAAAAGGTATATTCCAGCTCTCACCGCTGAAGCTCAGGATGAGAATATTCCTTCTGTGGATCACGCCATCCGAGGCGCTCTGTCTGATGGAACCAGGCTCGTTGTACTCGTAGGGCCAGAGGGATCGGGTAAAACCACTGCTCTGCAGAAGCTCCTGGTGGACTGGGCTAAAGGGGAGCAACTGCACAACTTCTCATCTGTTTTCCACTTCCAGTTCAAGGAAATGGATTCTCTTGAAGGTCAGCTCTCTGTGGAAACTTTAATCCAACACAATCTCCATCAGGTTCACCCTGCCTCTGTGCTCCGGGTTATGGAGAAACCCGATGATGCGCTCTTCGTATTTGATGGTCTGGATGAGTACAAAAGCAGCTTGGACCCCGCAGGTCACGCCCTCTGCTCAGACACATGCCAGGCTGCGACGGCACCCCTTTTACTGGTCAGCCTGCTCCATGGGTCCCTGCTGAAAGGAGCCGCCTTTCTTGTGGCAACCAGGCCGACGGGAAACCTGAAGTTTCTCAGTGGGACTCGTGTGGAGGCGTTGGGGTTTCTGAAGCCCCAGAGGGAGGCCTTCTTTAACAGCTTCTTCGCTGACTCCTCTGCAGCCAGCAGAGCTTTTCTGCACATGGAAAGGACTTTGGGGTTTTATGATTTCTGCACCTCTCCTAGATTTTGTTGGACAGTCTGTTTTGTGTACAGGTCCCTGATTGACTCAAATGCAAAGCTTCCTGAGACTCTGTCCCAGCTGTTTGTAGAGATTTTGTCCCACCTGATTCAGACCACCTCACTGACTCAGGACTGGAATAGAAAGTTGGTGTTGGCGCTTGGCAGGATGGCCTCTCACTGCTTTCTCGACCAACATTCAAGCTGTGCCAAAGAGCAAATGGACTCATTTGGTTTTCAACACTTTCTTACCGCTTTTGATCCTTTCTTGCGATTAGAAGCTGAGCTGGAGACGTTTTCCTTCCGTTCCCAGCTGATGCAGGAGTTTGTCTTGGCCCTAGCTTTCTTTCTAGATGGGTCCGAATACAAAGATGTGGAGAAGATGCTGGATAAACACAAAGGTGCTGCAAAGTTCCTCAGTTTCTTTTTGTCCGGTCTCTCAGAGCCTGAGCAGCACAGGTCGCTGGAGATCCTGGTGGGGGAGTTTGATCCAGACCAGATCAAGGTTTTTAGAAGCTGGTTGAAAAGCAGCTCAGAGGAAACGTGGAAGGGGCACGACGAAAACAAACACTACAGATGTTTCCAACTGCTGCATCAGGCGCAAAACGTGAGTCTGGTGAAGGAGATCCTCCCTCCCCCAGCACATGCATGCACCTATCACAGGAACCTGGGTCTCCAGGACTGTGTGGCTCTGAGTTATGTCATCGTGTGTCTTGGTGAAAGGGACAGGTTGAGTCTGGGCGGTGCAAAGATGATAAAAGAGATGATGGAAGTCTTGGCTCCAGCTGTGAGTCTGTCTCATGTGGTTGAGTAAGTAAAAATAATAACATTAGGAACAAATGATTGCTTCATTTGTACATTTATATTTTTGTGTCCTCAGTTTGTCAGACAACTCCTTCCAAACAGGAGCTGTTCCTCATCTGGCTTCAGCTGTCAGCTCAGGAGTCACCAGGGAGCTGAATCTCACTCGTTCACTCTTCGGGGATGAAAAGCTGAAATGTTTCTGTACCGGACTTAAAGACAGCAAGCTGCACAGATTAAAGTAGGAGGGACTTGTTTTTATTATTATTGCCCAATACTAAAAGGCAAAAGCTGACGATTATGTTTTTGACTGTCTGTTAACAAAATATCTCATGAACAACTAAAAATAGTTTAATGACTCTTTCACAAAGTGTTCATTAGAAATGCATCTACAGTTGATTAATTTTTGGAGCCAACTCAATACATGACGGCTGCTGCAGCTGTCTAATCTGAAAAGACACAAAAATGGCTAGAATTCAGTCAGTTTTGCAAATATTGACCTAAAATTAGTTGTGACAGTAGCTAAGAGTCCTTCCCCTTATATATTCTGAGCACCAACAGATTGCATGGGATCTCTGTTTGAAATATTTTCATTTAAAGTATTTGGAGTTAATGCTGACTGTTAGCAAAATATCTCATGAATCTCTGAGTGAATTTTAATGAAACTCCCAGAAATTGTTCATTAGATATGCATCTACAGCTGATTAATTTTTGGAGCCAACTCGATTCATGACAGCTGCTGCAGCTAAATAACCTAAAAAAAAACACAGAAATGGCTATAATTTTTTCAGTGTTGCAAATGTCGACCTAAAATTTGGTTTGATAGTAGCTAAGAGTCATTCCCGTCATATATTCTGAGCACTAACAAATTGCACTCTGATTAAAATATTTCCCTGAACTATTTGACGTCACCTCTGTGTGTTAGCAAAAAAATCTCATGAAGCACTGCACAGATTGCAACCAAACTTTCAGGAGGTAATCCTGGAATGCACCCCTATGACTGAATAAGTTTTGGAGTTAATAATATCTACAATGGCCACCACATCCGATTGACATTTGAAAACACAAAAATGGTTATGACGCAGTCAGTTTTACAAATACTGGGCTAAATTTAGTTCTTGCGCATACCATTCATTTAAAATACATTGAGATTTATTTTTTTTTAGTCTTGGCAGCTGCAGACTGACGGCGGCCTGCTGTGATGACCTGCTCTCCCTGCTGACCTCAGAAACCTCTCAGCTCCAAGCTTTAGAAATCACCTTTAATCAGATCGGGGATCAGGGCTTCACAAAACTGTGCAAAGCCATGCATAGTCCTCTCTGCAGACTGCAGGAGCTCCAGTATGTACTGAAGTAGTGCTGTTCACTGTGGAAACCATTGGGAGTTTGTAACATTTTCTGATTTTGCTCTTTAAAAGGATGCAGAAATGTGACTTGACTTCAGCATCCATGGAGGATTTTGCAGCAGCTTTGTGTTTGGGTCATTCACAGCTGAGAAAAATAAACTTGACATGCAACACAGTTGGTGACAGTGGAGTGAAAGCTTTATGCAAAGCCCTGAAACACCCATTTTGTAAACTTCAAAGTCTCACGTAAGTTAGTGTTTCACGATGATAAAAGCAGAATTATTGCCTTTTTTACAAAGCGATTCTAACAACATTGTGTCAAATGTAAATCAAAATAAAATGCAATCATTTGCAACCCTCATAAATCCATGTTTTACTCACACTGGGACACAGAAAACAACATACTGTTTAATTTTTAGAAAAACTAAGGTAATTTTGAATTTAAAGGCAGCAACACATCTAAAATAATTGTGACAGGGCCATGATTTATTTTTGTCTTTTATTTTTTTACAACAGTCCATAAACGACCAGCTGGTGGACTTTTTGGAGGAGAAAAGTCTGGCTGTTCAACAGTTCTGGGTTATAGCTGGACCCATCTGGCCTCCTCCACTTCAAAGCAATGCTGTTGTAGTGGATGAAGTATGTTTTGCTGAAATATGCATGCAATGCTTTACCTGAAAAAAAAAGTAATCTGGATGGGAGCATGTACTTTTCTGCCCTAATGGTTTACAGGTCTAGAAGCTGCACGTCATAGGAACGAATACACCCCCATACCATCAGAGAAGCAGGCTTTTGAACTGTGCACTGATAAAATTTTTGGATATAATGAACTGTAGATGATGGGATAGTCAAAGTCTTCCCAGTTTTCCACAGAGGAACATTAGTTTGAAATCGTTCTACTTTTACCATTTTTTTTGTTTTGTTTGGTTTTTTCAAATTGGTGAACCTCCACCCAGCTTTACTTGCGAAACAATCAGAATTTGTAAAACATTCTTTTTATTTTCAGTCGTCCTACTGACCTGTTGCCAATTAACCTAATTAATTGCAAAAAGCTCCTCCAGCTCTTTATTTGTAAAATTAACTTTTATAGCTTTTTGGTTCCACAGTTCCCACATTTTGGAGAAACGTTGCTGCTAACAAATTTTAAATTACCTTGTATTTGTATTTATTTTAATTGGTAAAATTTAATTATTCCAAGATTCCATTGTGAATAAAATATTAGATTCTTAAACACTGCATTTTATTTTTATTTACTATTACAATCTTTTAACTTTGTCAGAATCGGGGT
Source organism: Cynodonichthys magdalenae (assembly GCA_031762555.1). NCBI lineage: Eukaryota > Metazoa > Chordata > Actinopteri > Cyprinodontiformes > Rivulidae > Cynodonichthys > Cynodonichthys magdalenae. Next base: position 4,304,788 of record JARVJO010000024.1, read on the forward strand.
TTTAAGGGCTATCATTTTTTTCTGCTTTTCGCTCCATATTTCCCCAATTTATTGTAGATTGTATGACACTGGGTTAACGGGTGCCTGCTGCTCCCATTTGAAGGAGGCCTTAATGTCAGAGCACTTCTCTTTGTCGGAGCTCGATCTGTCGCTGAATGATTTAGGGCAGGAGGGGGCGCTGTTGCTTTGCCAAGGCCTGAGTCGACCCAGTTGTCCCATACAAAGTCTCAGGTAGGACAAAATTACTCACATTAAGTTCTACATTTTCTCCAATACTGAGATAAAATCATAAACCTGCACTGCTTTGTTTTGTGTCGCCTAACCCTACAGCTTGACACGATGCGAGTTGACGCCGAACGTCTTCAAGGAGCTGGGCTCATTGCTGAGAAATGGGTCGTGTCGTATAAAGTTTCTGCTCGTAGGCCTCAATAAAGTTGGAGATGAAGGTGTTAAACATCTCTGGGATGCTGTCTCACATCCCAGCTGCTCGTTAGAGGAACTGAAGTGAGTTTACCGAAAACAATCCTGACAATCCCCTGATCAGGTTCATTTTAAACGAAACTGCTCTGTGACAGTGTGGAAATGACCTGTTTGACGGACGCCTGTGTCGAGGACTTGTGTGCTGCTGTAAGAGGCAGCCGAACTCTGAAGCGCCTGGAGCTGAGGAACAACTCACTGACTGATGCCTCCGTTCCAGCAGTGGTTCAAGCGATGAGGGACAAACCCAACATGGAGGAGCTGAAGTAAGAAAATACTTTATTAGTCCCACGAGTGGGAAATTTAGCAGCAGTGGTACAAAACCAGAAACAATAATAAAAATAAATAAAAGCAACAATCTAACTAGACATTTAAATACAAAAAATATAAAGAAATGTATTGACAGAATACAGATGTGTGCATAAATATGTACAACTACATGCATATATGCATACAAGCCTGATTCATTTAGGTGAAGGTTTGGTTGATAGCAAAATATCTTGTTAACCACTGGATGGGTTTTCATGACACTTTCAGAAAGTAACTCAGTCTCACATAAAAAGGCCATATCTCAGTCAGTTTTATGGACGTTTGAGTAACATTTGGCATGGTAGTAGCTGGGCATCATTCAGGCTAACAGTTGTTCCCAAACTATTTCTGCCGAGCCCCTATTTAATTTATAAGAAAATTAATTTAGATTTTTTCAGACTTCGTTGCAATTTATTTCACACCTCAACCGTTTTTGAACAATTGAACTAATAAAAGTAAACTGACATAAATTAAAGGTTGCAATAAAAATAAACTACCTCTTCTAAATAAATCAACCAACCACCTTTATAGTGTTGAAGAAATTTTGTAATTGATTAACTGAATGTTTGATGCAGTTTAACATTTTAAACTTTCTGTTCATTGCAGCAGTAAGTTTAAAACAGACAGAGTTGTTCTCTGTGATATCAATGTGTTCTTTTTGTCTGTATGAACAAAAATGAGCTACGTTCTACATCTGACGTAAAAGGTACCACCTTCAGGGGTGTAACCAGGAAGAAACTGAAGAAGTTATAAGGTTATGTTTTTCAGTAGGAGAAAGAGTTCTTGTAGAGTCTCTGTGCAGATCCAGTCTGGACGGACTGGGATATTTTGTTTTGGCTGAAGGTCACTGAGGCCTGTGCTGGGTACTGCTAAACTGATTGGAGTCAGAGACAAGAATAAAGCTTTTGAGAGAAATCCAGTGGATTCCTGCAATTATTCAGACATACCATTTTGGATTATCGCAACTTATTTATTAGTGTGACTATATACAACATCTAGCAACAACAAAAAAATGTCCCTCTATGCAAAATGGGTTTAAAAGCATTAACTCCCTGGGAGAAACAAAAAAAAAAGATAAAAATAAAATTTAAGATTAAAAAATTACACCTTTAATGCTCATTTCTTTGTAATTATGTGGAAGCCCTGTCAAAGACCTGACCGTTTTGCTAGCAGTCCAAGCATCTTTTTTAATTTTTTTTTATTCAGCCACACTGTAACCCCACACACACACTTTGGGAGCCACTGAGCTGACACATCTTGAAATATCTCATGAACTCAAGCATGTCATTCATAGGATTTTACCGAAACTATAACATCCTTCCTTCTCATCACAAGATGATCTTAAAATAAAACTTTTTCACAAAATGCGACATACTCCTTCAAGCAAGGGACTTGCCTGGTTAAATAACAGTAAATAAATAAAAGCAAGCTAGGCTTTTAATTATAAACTGTATTGATTCTGTTACTTCTTCAACAATGACCTAATTTCCGTTTTTTTTTTCTCTTTCAGCCTGAAATACAACGACTTCAGCGAGGACGTCTTTGAAATGCTGGAGGAGTGTGAGAACATACGATACTGATGATAAATGAACATTCGCCTTGCAAAAAAACAGCAGAGGAGCAGCAAAAACAGTACAAATCCAGTCTCACTTTTTGCCAGGGTGCAGCAACTTTCCCACACCATCAGTTACAGTTTCTAACCCTGCAGATCTAAATCCAAATGACCCTGAAAGAAAAACACCCAGAGGTCTGCTTTCAGGTCTAAGCTGTTTTTAACAACACAAGAAAAGTGTTTTCCAAGTGGTACGGATGTAGTATCTAACTATAATCTGATATTTATACACATTTGTGCTCTTCCTATATTTTGAGAAGTCAATTTTAGTCTACAGTTCCTGAACAAAATAGTAATTTTAATGGAGAAACTGGGAATGTGAAGGCCAAATAAATCCACAAGAAATACAGTTTGTTGCAAAGTCTTTTATTACACAGAAAAAACATCTTCCTGCACGACTTGATTCGAAGCATTTCTGCTCGATAAAAGATCTTTGGGATGTTCAGCATTTGGAATCACAAAGCAGCGCCTTTGGGAATAATTAAATAAATAAATCAGATGCGATTTATTTTACAGTATCTTACACACGTGCAGTAAGACGTTCAGCGATCACACACACACACACTAATACATTCTGTCAACTTGTGAAAATAAACATCAAATAACGTAAAAAAAAAAATGTAAATCCCCATCTGTAAAGGAAAGTTTTGTCTTTGTGCTAGATCAATTAGCAATGTGTAAAAAACAAAACAAAACCAAGCATCAAGTCACAGAAATAAGGTGAATGTGACAGACAACAATACTCATGAGAGACAGCTTCACAGACAAATGATTCCCACTCAGTGGTTGTAAGTTTCTCCATTCAGGCCACTGGTGTGATTGTTGTCCTTCAGTTTGGGGGTGGGACATTTTTTACTGTTGCTGGGGGAAAGCTCTTCATCTGAGCTGCTTTCTATGTCACTTCGATCATCTTTTGACACCTGGAAAATCAAATAAAGTCCTTTTTTATAAACGGCCACCATTTTAAAAATCCACATAACTTCTGTATGAATAGAAGAGTTTATTTTAGTCACCATGTCACTGCAGTCTATATCAACTAACAAGACCCAAACAAAACAGGCTTTTTTATTCATGTTTTTCCAAAATGTTCAAAGAGATTCTCTATTTCCATGCAAGAGTTGAAAAAAAACTTAGCATATTTGTTACTTGAAACATGTTCAAATATTTGTGACCAACTTTTACTGAGTTGATCTCCAACACATCTTAGTTTTATCATGGGCATCCTATAACCTGTCTAAAAAAAACTAGAGCTGTATTTTGACACCTGCACACGAGCTATGTGACAAAGAAAAACAAACATCCGAGGGTTCAGGTCTACAAACCACACAGCTGATCAATAAATCTGCCAGTCTTCATTTTTAAAGTGTACCTCCTTAGATTAAATTATAAACATTGAAGTGGCTGCTGAGGTGGGTACAAAATAAGCCAAAAGGGAGTTATGATGTGGATGAAGGTGGGCAAAAACATGCATGGTTTAGAACAGTGTTTTCTTTTAGTGTGGGCTGAAGACCACCAGGGGGTGCCTCAGAAAAATGAAAGAACACTTAAGAGAGGTTTGATATATTTTGTTCTTTTTACATGTTGACTAATAAAATAAAATTCTTATGCTGATGTAATAATTAATAAATAGTGAGTAAAAGTAAGAAAATACCATCTACAAGTTAAAGTTTTTTTACATATTGTGTAGCATTGTTTATGGGTTTGCAATGGGCTCCCCGGCCAGAAGCTAATGCTGTTAGGGGGTTCATGGCGCAGAAAAGTTTGGGAACCCCTGGTCTAGAATACAGATTTACAAACAGTCAACACAAAAAAAAGGCTGCAATCCCTTTGAAAACCCAGTCCTGTGGTTCACTGGTTGCAAACAGAAAATTGTGTAAGAATGCAAGACAGAGAAAAGTTTTTCATGCAATTTTGAGTCTCCAACAGTCACAGCTCAGTCAGCTTGTAATATAACTGCCTAAAATTTAGACCTATATTTGTCAAAAGGTTTGTAAAAAGATGAGGATGACAGAAAATCACCAAACAAAATTCAAAACCTTGTCTCAAACTACAGCTACTTTTCACTTAACTTTCTAGGAAAATCCCACTCAACTTCTAACAGGGCAGCTCAGCCTTTATAATTTGGAGTTGTCTTGTGCAAAAACATGTCAGTTCTGTTGCTTTGAAGACATACATTGTGTGAAATGAGAAATTCTTGTTTTATTGTTAAAATGATACATATGGAGGTAAAAATGTAGGCCACAGGTGTCCAAACTTGATCCTCAGTGGTCACTATTCTGCGTGTTATGGAGGCTTCTCTGCTCCAACACAAATCATTTAAATTAATGGGTGACGGGCATCTGCAGAACTTGAAGATGTTATTCAGTCATTGAATCAAGTGTGTTGGAGGAGAGAAACAAGTAAAACATATCAGTGGGCTAGAATTGGGCCTGCATTCTAAAAAGGCCATCAGTTTTCATCATTGATCTAACAGTGTGAAAAAGAGCCATCAGTCCTGCTGAAACTTCAACCATGGATTTACAGCATGTTCACAGGCCATGGTGCTCAAAGATATTTTATAAGTTGAACAAGTAACAGATGATGGCCTGAATGAGGCATAAAACATAAATAAGAAAAGAGACAAACCTTTCCCTTGAAGATAGCCTTGATTGCAATGCGGGTGATTAGGTAGAACCAGATGATGTGAAGAACCTGCAGGACCAGCAGCAGCCCATTTAACAGCCACCATGCTCGATACGGCCCGATGATCTCCCAGCTGTCAAACAGAACGCTGTAAACAATCCTGCAACAAACAGGTCATATGTTCAGTAAGTCTGAATGTGAAACAACTTGGCTGCAGTATTTTTGTTAAAATACTTGCCAGAAAGGAAAGATGACAAGTCGAGTGAGGAAAAAGACCACACTGAACACCACAAATAAGACATCACACAGCTTCTGGTACTTGGCATAGTTGGCCAGCTTGGCAGCCTTTGGGAATAAATCATACAATTAATCCAAAACAAGAACATATAAAATTAAAAAATCTTGATGCAGTCTCATTATACGACCTGTGAGAAATGCTGTATTTCTGTGAATGATGTCTAAGTTCATACATTTTAAAGGTGTTATTCAAAGCTCTCTTCACATTTACTAAAACATATTTATATAAATATATATTTACCTCAAGGAAAAAATCTGATGCATCATGGACACACATGACCAGACTGCCAGCTCTTAGCATGTTGTTGCCATAAGAGAAAGTGATGAGGAGTATAGTGGCCAGGTGGTGGACAAACATGATGACGAAATCCTATCAACCACAAAGGAAACGGAGACACACAAGGACAGACACATAAATAAATAAATCTCAGTAGCGGTCTCACACCATCTTGTAAACCTTCCCATCACTCGAGAGATTCTTTCTAGTTTTGAGACTTCTATTACTCTCTTCTCCAGGCTCTCTTCCACCTGCTCCCTACTCTCACTGCAGATCACAGTGTCATCTGCAAACATCAGAGTTCTAATGGACTCTTATTATAGGAGTTCATCTGCCACCTGTCCATCACCACTGCGAACTGGAAGGTGCTCAGAGCTGATCCCTGTTGTAAAGATACTACCTTGAACTCATCAGTCACTCCTACTGCTC
>JARVJO010000024.1:4314883-4327436 GCA_031762555.1 Cynodonichthys magdalenae
TCTTTGAGTCCATCTCATGAAAAATGGGAGCAAAAACAAAAGTGTTGCGTTTATATTTTTGTTGAGTGTAGTTTCTATACTCAGACCAGTAATGTTTGGGGTCACAAGTCTCTGCCACTGATATTTAGTGGGTCAGAAGGTGAAAGTTTGGGAACCATTGTTTTACAGATAACAAGTGGACAAAAGCTGAAAATCCCTAAATAAAGTTATTTATTTCTAGTAAGGAATTACTGCCTTCAGATGTGTTTTTTTTCCTATGTTAGTTGTTGTTGACTGAATGTTGTTGGGTACTTTTTATTGTATCTATGTACAGGGACTGCTTAAAGAAGGAACAAACATAAAAAAAAAAACTCTACAATTTCCACAGTAATATGTAATTTTCTCCATTTTCTCTGTCTAAGCAAGTATCCACATGTTGTGTCAGAGCAGCTTCTTGTCTGACTCATTTCCACAGAACTATCAGTAACCAGTCAGTCAGCATACGATGGTAATACTGCGACACCCCTAATCCATACTTTAGGAGTAAAAAGATTTAAAAACTCAAGCCAAACATGCCAAACTGTGGCTCTGGTACAACGGGAAGTACAAGTTTGGTCAGGCTAATGAAAGGAAGCACAATAATTGCTGGTTTAAAAAGTTGGTGACTCACCTTCCGTTTAATGTCTGTAAACTGGGAAAACATCAGAGACCAGTAAAAAGCCAGCTCAGCGACATAGTGAGTGTATTGTCCAGGACTCAGAGGCTTTGTGTGGGGGAAAGAAAAAGCAAACACACCTTTGACAAATATATATCCTCTTACTGGCTAATAATAAGAGACATCAGAAAATGTGCTGCAGAACATGATACGTATCCAATTACGGTAAATCAAAACAAATATTTACCTGAAATGGATAGTTCTGCCAACACTGTCGAACATCCCACATCCAAGGTGACTAATGGGCAAAATAAAAAAAAATATGCTAAAGAAAGGTATGGAGGTATTTAATCTCACAGTTTGAAAACAGAACTGTAAATAGTTGAACTTACCACCCACAAATAGCCAATGGAGTAAATAAAAATAACCAAGTAAAAGGTGAATCTCCACCTGCAGGGATAGAATCACACATTGTGAACTAAAAACGTAAAAACATCACATATTTACAATAACAATGCAAACAATTCCCAAGTAGGACAAACTACACTGAATGTGTTAACATCGTGATGTAATGATGCAACATTATTTATTGTTAAAGCCACAAAGAATTCAGAACTAAATGATTTTGGCCTAGTTTAAAGACTTTTTTTAAAGACATTTGACCTGAAATCTATTTAATAGAGGTATGCACGGACAGATTAGTGTTTTCTGATGACTACTTTAAAAAACAGGGCAACCGATGAGTGATTTATGAAACTAATTTCTTTGTTTGATTTTGGTCAGCAAACAAAAAATCAGTCTAGATCCCTACATCTTATAAGGTTTATTAAAGTTATTAAAGGTTTGCAATAAATGGAAGCAATTTCTCTTAAAGTAACATTTTCAATCTAAACAAATGCATATACAGTATAAGGTTGTAAAAGAGGAAAGTTAAAGCTTTGCTTTTTACCTTAAAATAAAACAAAGTTATTTTAAAAAGTAAAACAATACAGCTCAGTAACTCAGCACAGATCTGCTTCCTTCAAGGTTTCTTGGTGTTGTACTAAAAACTGCACCCCTGTCATGATGAGGCATCCCTGAGAAGGACCTAGGAAAAAGTGTGCTGCCCAAAGATGTGCCTGACTTTCATTGTGCTGATTATTTAGAAAAATGGCAGCAATCGGTTTAATTTAATGGCCAACAAATCAATAAGTCTACCTCTGGTAGATATTTTATTTATGTATGAATAGAATTTTTATTTATGCATCAATACTAAAATACAACCTATTACAATAGGTACTTGATCATTTAAACCGTTCAGCTTATTTATATCCAAAGTCTTTAGAACAAAGCCTTGTTAAAATAAGTTTTAAAACCCTGGCTTAAAAACAAACAAACAAACAAGCAAAAACAAGGGAAAATGAAAAGAGTAAATAAAAAAGTATATTTTTTTATTGTGAATTTATTTCTGTTTATAATTATTTTAAAACCTACATTGTTTGGATATCCTAAAAATGGTGATGTGACACTAAAGTTACAAGCCTTCAGATGTCACATTAGATGCAGTGACTCTTATATTATGTAAAGGAATTACAGCCCAACTTTGATTTATCCTTCTGCAGTTTGCTGCTGTTTAATCACTTCAGTGTGGTTGTTTATGGTGCAGCTGTAGCCACAGAAAAGGCGTTTAAAAATATGTAATACACTCGAGAGCCACACAGCAGCAAACCTATTGAAGGACTTACTCTGAAGTTGCTTATGCACACTGCTGTGTTGGTAATATATAGGTGTAAACCTTACAATATATTAGAAACGATGCAGCAACTTACATGCTCTCACAGAACTTTGTCTGCATGCTGGGCCTGTCCTGGTTCCGACGGACACGAAACCACCTCTGGATTTTTCTTTCATCCCAGTCCAGCTGCTTGGAGAGCCCCTCCAGCTTGCTACTGTCTGGACACTGGGGAGGACAGAACAGGACTATTATTAAATGACTCTTTCTTCCACTGTATGTAAAAACTACAAAATCCAAAACATGTATTTTGGTCACTGAACACATCATTAACACCCAGGCTGGTGTGTGCCTATGTGTGCACAATCTTGTGCAGTGTATACACGAACAAGGAGCGAGTTCCAGAGCAAACACTGGGATTTTTTTTTTTTTTTTTTTGCCTACCGCGTTAGACTGATAGAGCCTCTCCAGGACAGCATTAGGCTGAGCTCGTCGAGGCACTCCCTCCTGAATCTGAAGTATGTGGGCACAGGGCTTGGCCACTAGCCTTTGTACACACAGACACACACAGAAAGAGGAGCAAAAAAAAAAAGAGGGGTGGGAACATGAAGATGGTTCAGTACAAACATTTAGATGATCAAAGAGAAAATTTAACACACTAACTTCCATTAGTCTGCTCATAAAGCTATGCTCAATAGAGCTGAATGAGGCTAAGAGAGCACAGCAGAAACTTCTGTGGGGAAACAAAGTGGTTAAAATCCTGGAGAATGTAGCACCTAGTCTAAACAAAGTATGATGACCTGTCATGTCATGCACGGGAAACAGAGTTGGAAGGAACGATTCGGTCCAAAATCCAAAAGTGTGTCACAAGATTATCTGTTTGAGCTGACCACTGTTTATAAAATGCTGTTGGATCTACAACGGGATTATTTAGAAAAGTTTCTGCTACTTCCAAACAGAAACAAAGAGTGGATTGAGCTGTGACTTTCACGTGCAAAACACAAAGTTACTGGTGACTCTGACTATTTGCTTTAAAATGTTGACTTTTTATGGAGTTGAGGTTGACTGTTTTAACAACTCCTACTGCTTCCTGTGATCACATCTGGAATGATGACATTTCTGTCTTTCCTCAAGCAACATCTAAAAATAAAAAAACCTAGCAGAGCAAGTTTGGCATCTCAAGTCAAAGAAGTCACCAATTAATTAAAACAAATGCAACATTAAACCCTTTTGCTACTTAAAAAAAACAAGATGTATTTAGCTGTGACATGTTGAAAATAAGTCTACAGGCGTTTGTTTCTCTGTAATTTAAGACACACTATGCTGACTCATTTCCTAAAAATCTTGTGGTTGGGTTTGTTTGTTTTTTTACATTTAGGGCTCCCAGCTATGAGTTTCCCTAGCAGAACCGACGGAGACATAATTAAGGATAAACTACCTCAAACAAACAACGACGAACAAAAGTCTCACCTCTCAAAAAGCCGTCTGAGCAGTAAAACCCCCACAGCCAGAGGCAGAGCATACAGCATGACGTGCCCCAGTTTGGGGTACTCCACTCCGGCTGGTGGATGCTCCAGGTCAGCCCAGGACACATTTTCTGGAAGCCAGAACCTCTCACTCCAAATCCAGGCTGAGATAAAGGAGGTCATCGGAAAGAAAGAAGCTCTTGAGCGCCTGAGAGAAAACAAAACAAAAAAAGAAAAACTTTACTTGACAGTGAAGTCTTCCCTCCTCACCGCAGCGCCGCGCTGAGTAAGCATTACTCTGATACTACTAAACCCGTAGTGAAAGCCAAATTTCTGGCTTGACTTGCAGCTGACAAGCAACACCCACCTCTAGTTGGAAACGTTGTCTACTAAAGGCGTGGATACGACTTGTCTTAGAGCATTGGTCCATTTTTTTTTTGCGTGTTGGTAGTGTTTAACATGGCTCTTTTGTAGGAGTTAAAAGTGGCTAACGTGACGTTAGCTAATCTTTAATTAGCTTAACCACCTTTTAAGTTTAATTATTAACTTTTCCTGTACCGTCTTAAAGTTGTTTGTTTAGAACTAAATATTTTTTGCACATACGTTGAGACATTAAAGTTATATCAGTGAAAACAATGTTCAGGTTTTAAATGTAGCAAAGCTGAATAAAGTAAACTTTCTTAGGATAAAATAAAAGATAGATGCATAAACTTTAATAGGGCTTAATAGATTTATTTTTCTTTTAATTTATGTTATAATTTTATTCTGCATCAGCCTTGTTCAATTTGTTTATTTATCTGTTTCGCATTTTTATTTACTATTTTGTATGTTTATATTTTTATGCATTTTGTGGATGCTTGTTGGGTTTGCACCATTACGACTCCGGCGCATGTCTCCGGTGGTGCGCCGCGGGGGCGGACTGATCTCAAGTCGTGCATGTTTACATTGAGGGGAAAACGTACGTTTTTCTACCAAATAAGTGTGTGTGATATATTTAGACACGAGGTATTTAAAAAAAAGACCACTTTTCTGTTAAGATTGTATTATTGAGTCTGTTGTCAGAGATGAAGTAAAATCACAGAAAATGGATGAAAAAGCAACACCAGAAAAAACTTTCAAAGACCTTCAGAAAACTTGAAGAACTCTTCTAGACCACTTTAGTCTGACTTCCAGATGGCTAAATACTAACCAATTAAAAGCAGTTTAATTATTTTGCACAGTACTACATTTAACACTAAAAGACGATCTCTACTAAACACATTTATAGTATTAAAACTATCTATATAGGGCATTTAACAGAGATGGATATGACACATACATGACACAGTCTCACAGTAGCAGCTGCTCTTTGGCGTCATCCTGTAGTTTTCTACATCAGTACCAACCATCTAGAGAGCTGCTCAGCCCCCTCTAAACAAAACCTCTCTGTGTAAGTATGCAGCTGCAGCTTCCGAGATGCCCTAAACAGATCCGTGACCCAGTGTGGAGGGCCTGGGGACTTCAGCCACAAAGGAAGGGGGAGAACCTGTGTTTGAGGACTGTCTTTTCTCTCACCACTAATGTAGCATTTTAATCATAGTTTATATAGTTGTTTACATGAACTTGTTCTTTGTCATTGTTGGCTTCAGTTCAGAGAACACAGAGTGGTTTGTGTGTTGTATGTGTGTCCCGTTAGTGTTGGTCCCCTTTTGCTGCTTGGACTCTTCCATCTCACGTCTGAAAAAATCTATTAGTTAGGGAAGAGTTCTTTATGTCAGAGACTGCTGTAGCCTCGACACATAGAGGACTGCACCTCCTGGATCACATAAGGTAATCCTGCATTCAGTGTTTAGTATTTTTAATCTTGTATTTAGTAGATTTTCTGTAGCTCATTTTTAGTTTTTAAAGCTCTAATATTTGTGCAGATGAGAATGTAGTTTTGTTTATGTTTAAGGATACACAAATCCTCAACAATAACAACTGCATCTGTTCAATGTTTGGCTCAAATCTCTGCATGTTTTATGTATTTATGCTCACTTTTTTGTATTAACAGACAAGCAAATGGATGAGAAAGAGCTGAGTGATCCACTGAGCAATGTATCATTGATCAAAGGTAATATAGCTTTGTTTTTTTCACCTCAAATTAAGGTCATACATAATTTAGGCTGAATGACTTGGCAATGTTTTGCTTCTCTTCTGGCAGGGCATCATTTGCTAAAGGGTAGAGCTAAAATCATTTAAAAAAGGATGAGTGATATTTTTTTTTGTTGGACATTTGAGTTAGTTGGCTCACAGGTTTGTGGATGGCCTTATTTTTTAGAGAATAATCCCTTGTTTCACTAGCTTTTAAGAGGATTGAGTCACTCAAAGGGATGCTAATGTTTATTAGCTCTGATTGAAATGACTCATGTTGGGGAAAATGCAGTTATAGTCCAACACGGGGTGATTTAAAACTTTTGAAAAAGAGGCATTTATGACAAAATGTACAAGCAGATTGGTGAGTGAATCAATTTTGCATGATGAATGAATTGGTAATGCTACTCTGCACATTGTACAGAGAGCACAACGCTGTACTCTGTGTCATTTCAGACAGAATATTTATCTGGATTAGTTCTAGGCTGAGCATTTTGTGGATGTAATTTGATCTTGCTCCTGGGAGCGTGAGCAGTGCTTTCCAAGATAAAATCGACGACACCGAGGGTGAGTGGTGCTGAACCCTCTGACTCAGTTTCCTGTCAGAGTCATTGGGAAGGCATCAGGCGACAGAGAGAGACAGACCACGATGGCGCTGGCCCTCAGCGCTCGAGCTAAAAAAAGACTTTCTCCTTCATTTTCTTTTTTTTTTTTGTCTGTCAGCACTGGAGGCACTGTAATGCTCACACACACACCACTAGTCTGATGTATTTTTGCTTCTATTACTGCTTTGAAAGACACATGGCTGTTAAAACAAATGTTTCTAAAGATAACATGTTGCACTGTCATGTGAAATATCCTTTAACCCTTCCTGGTGTCTTTCAAACCAAGTGGGCACATTGGAACACAGGGAGGGAGCCCACTCACATTCTGGCTCTCGCTCATGCATATGCAAACATGACGGAGCGCTGCCCTCTTTTGTATTGTCTGGCACACAGCTGGTCGGTCATGTGGTTTCAGTCAAAGGATGTCACCGGCTCCTACAACTTCTCTTTAATTTATTATTTTAGGGGCATCTGTAAAGGTCTCCTGAGAGAGAGCTAGTGACTTAACAACAACACGGAGTAGCATATTTTCTGTCAAGACTTCATGACTCTAAAATCCCTTTCAGCCCTGTGACTGGTCCATTTATGGTGCGTGATCTGGCCTGCCTCATGTTTTTTGGCTTCCACCACAATGTTCGGCCCCAGATTATGTCATCTCTTTATTTTAGTTACGATAGATTAGGGGGATCAAGATTTTCTCCGGGCATTTGCAAAGCGCAAATATTTTGTGGGGTTTGTTTCCACCACCCACCCCCAGGAAACACAACAGACCCTTGACAACGTTGGCAAGTTCTTCCCCTTTTGTGTATTGTGTTCGCTTGTGTGCTATAAAAGAACAATGTAGACGTGCCAGAGGCTCGGATGTGGCTGAGGTGATGGACAATTTGGCCAGAAAACACAGATAACTACAGCTCGGTCTATTTCTGTACTCGCAATTAGTTGACGTAATATTTTGATATCTAGGGAAATCATCTCGCAGCCCAGGTTTCAATATTTGGGACTGTGGCTGAATTGACATTGTGGAAATTTTTGTTCTTGTTCTTTGTTTTTGTATGGAAAATGATAAAATTTCCATCATCGTGCCTAACATTTGGCCTCTTTTCACCTAATATGGACTCTGCTCTCAACAGCTGCAGGTTTCGTGGACCTCCTAGCTGGAATTCCTAATTTGTTTATTTTGTGCTTTATTATTAGACGACCTGAGCAGATCAAACATGGGCTCCTCTGGTGACTCAGAGAAAATGATTCAGTGCCTGAACGATGAGCTTCAAGAGGCTCGGGACAAGGCTAATGCAGAGAAACAGAAGTGCAATGAGCTACAAGGTAACGGGGAGTTTCTCAGCTTTTCACAGTGTTACGTGTTAAATGAAAGTTATAACGCTGTTTATGTTTGGAAGGCCAACTGGAGAAAGAGAGGAAAGACAAAAAACAGCAAGCTGACGAGTCAGCGAAACAGATAAAACAACTTCAAGGTACATTTCTTGGTATGTGAATTAAAAAATGAGGACGGTAAATGTCACCGCTGCTAATCTGATGGTTGACCTTGTTTTTGGACAGGCCAGTTGCAGCTGCTCCAAGATGAGCTGGGCATTCTCAGGGAGCAGGTCGAGGTCTCTTCCAGTTCACGCGATGACCTCCAAGACGCACGGGACGAGGCTAACTCGCTGAAACGTGCCCTGGAGGCGGCTGCTGCCGAGAGGGACCGCGATGTCGCCTCCATCCAGTCCAACCTGGCGATTGTCTCGAAGGATCTGGACAAGTGGCGCCAGACCGCCAACAAGTACGAGCGTGAGATTGACAACCTGCAGCGGGACTTGGAGCAGCAGAGCAAGCAGTGGCAGAAAACAGCAGAAATACAAGGTATTACACTTATATGTGTTGACGTTTTGAGTTGTGTTGTCCAAAAAAAAAAAAAACACAGTATTTTGAATTATGTGGCTCTTTTGAATTTCTGCTTGTATTTCAGTCAGAGAAACAATCTGCTCAGAGAGTGCATCGTTAAATAAAGCATATTCTCTCCCCCTCCAGCCAGTGAGCTGCAGTCGCTGCAGGTGGAGTGCAACGGTCTTCAGAAGGAGTGTTCTGTCCTGCGAGCTGACAAGCAGGACATTGTGAATAAGCACCAGAAAGAGAAGGGCGGCCTGCAGAGTGAGTGTGGCTCTCTCAGGGCAGAGAAGGACGAAATCCTCAAGAGTCACCAGAATGAGCGGGCCAACCTGCAGAGTGAGTGTGCAGCACTGCACAGCGAGAAGGAGGTGCTGCTGCAGAAACAGCAGCAGCTGGAGAAAGAAGTTATCAGGTCAGTGAACGGATCGACATTACCTGAAGTGTCGCTTCACCCAATACATTAAAGTCATATCTGTCCTGTTTACTCAGCTTATCTTCATTATACCTTCTACCGCTCATCCTTCACCTTTTAAGGTCTCTGTATTTTGGGGGTGTTTTTTGGTAGTTTGCGTGCTCAGAATGCTGATCTGAACAGCAGCCTCAGCACCCTCGAGCAGTCCCAGGAGGAGTTGGAGAAGAAGCTGGAGGCGCTGCAGCTCCAGCATCAGCAGGACAACACCAAGCTGCAGACCCAGCTGGACGAGGCGGACGGCCGCAGCACGGCTCTGCAGAGAGAGGTTTGCTCTTTAATGTCAGAAAGAGTGCACCGGTGAATGGTTCTTCCTCAAACCTCACCGCTGGATTCTGTTGCAGTTCTGCAAAAATAATCCCTACATCATACTTAGTGTTTTAATGTTTTTCTACCGTTCATGTTAATCTGTGATCAGAACCACATTGGTTGTGAGAGAAGAACTGGGTTAGACGTAGAGATCTCTGGAGTGCTGCTGACCACACTACCTTTCAGTCAGAGTTTTACAATATTAATGACGTCTCACTTAATCGCTCCCAGCAAGAAGGAAAAGTTCTTTTCATGAAAAAATGACTCACCCTGTGTTCAGAAACGATATTATGTTGATTAAAATTATATATTGAATGCACTATAAACTGATTCTAAACATGACTAAACATTCATTCTGCTTTAATGCCAAAACATACATTTAAATCACTTTACTTATAATAATCTTAAAACTTTTCTAACTACAATTGGTTGTTTTTTTTTCATTGCCTAACATCAGTAATAAAGTGTCATCAATGTGTTTTTTTTTTATAACATTGTATAGTTTTAGATTTTTTTCTTTGTGTTTGAAGCTGCGACTTCATACAAACATACCAGTGACACTGGAAGACATCCATTTTAAAGCCTTTATTTGTTCTAATTTGTAACACAATCAACAGAACTGATATCCCTGATTGTTACTTCATAAAACTAGAACAAAAGCAAACTTTAGAACCCCCACAACTCAATGCTAATTTGAGAATTTTGAACCATCTACAAAAAAATCTGATAACCGCTAACTACCATACTTTTCATTTGATTCCTTTTCTTGTAAAAACAATTCTTATAATCAGTGAAAAATCTACGACACATCTACAACACTATCCAGAGAAAACTGAGACGCCTGTGTTTGCAAATGACAAGGAAATCCTCAGATTCCTCCTTAAAGGTTAAACTTGAAAAACTAGAAGCACCTTTAGTCCAGTTGAGTTGCTGCCTGCTGGACTTGTGTTGTAAGCTAGAAGAAAACACAGATAAATTCTAATCTCCACTCTTTCAATTAGAGAAAGATAAAGATCCTTTGTTGGTTTGAGCTCAGCTTGGTTAGCTGATGTAACAAAAATCAATTCAGCAGTGGATATCCTGAGACAAAAACTGTAAGAAAATAGATTTAAGTAATAAACAGAGGCACAGGAGTGATAGAATGACACATAGTCCTGAGTTTTATTTGAATGAAAACTTGTCCTTTTGCTTCCTGCAGTATGACGAGGCTCAAACGGAGCTGTCGAATCTGAAGGAGAAGTGTAAGAAGGCCGAACAGGAAAAGCAGCTGCTCTCAGATCAGCTGGAGGAGTACAAGGCCAACATGGAGGACCTGCAGGAGAAAGGGTCAAAGGTGAGAACCTATCTGTTCAAAATCTTGATAACAAAAGGAAGACTTCTTTCTCAGCCAGCCGGAGGAAGATATTCAAATGTGAAGCTACATTGCATTTTACATTAATAATTTACAAATTATCCACTGGAATAAAATGTCGATTCATGTTTAGTAAGATTTATCTTCCCTGTCTTCACACATAGTACATTGGCTGTTCACACATACAGGTTCCTAAAACTGTAATTTATTCAGAAATGCTCAGATTAGCTGACTCAGAAAGGTAATCAGGTCCATCCCAGAAGGTAGACATTGAGAGGCCACATCTTCTGTTGTTTGTGAGAAGTCCTGCTGAACACTTAAAGCTTTGTTTTAAACACCAGTTAGAAACACAGATGCTGACTGAGCGACATTAATAAAGCTGCACCCAGCCTCAGTCTGTCCCATTGCAGCTGATCACTATAATATCCCTTCCCTTCTGTAGACGTCCCTATTGCTGCCTGTTCAAGCCATAGTCATCGGCCTTATCCTGGCTTTGCTGTATTGGTGCTTCGGCGCATTGTGGTAGTAAGGTACACATTACTCCTGTCCAGTCGGCCTACACGTCTCTCATTCTCATCTGTGTATGACTCTCGAGCCGTGCATGACTTTAATCGGCTTCTTCCTCGTTTACCCAGATCTACCTTCCTCAGAGGAAATGTGTCACCTGAGATTTCTAACCTCTCTAATCATGCAGTTTGAACATCTGACATCTGTTCGTCCTGTCTGAATGGCTTAACAACCGTTCCCCTCAGTTGGCTGTGATGATGCTATTTTTTTATTTTTATGTAAAAGAGCTTCTTTGTGACCTCCATTCACTCTGTGCCTCATCTTGATCTCAGTTGCAAGCTCCCTCTGTAAAAACCTCGATGGGTTTTAGTTTTGCGATTCTTAATTTCATATATATTTTTTTTGTTTCTCTTGTACTTTTTTGCAGAAACCGTGGATGATCTGGGCTCCTGTGGTGGCTGTGGCGCTAACAGCTGTGACCGCTGCGGTACTCCTCAGAACCTGAGAGCGACTTTCTCAATAAGTTTACCCATATCTGTCATCAGATCTCATCAGATTCCTGCCCTCGTTATCATATCTGCACTGTTTTTTCTGGAGGGGGCTTTTATTTAACTTTGTTTAATTCTTAAGATGTTTTATTTTAGACGGTGATAAAAGAATGTCAGTTTTGTGTGCAAATCGGTAAGTTTGTCTGTTATATGACAGGATTTTAGACGTGTTAAGTTTACCATCTTGACTCATAGGATTATCAATTAATGAATGTTTAAAAATCAAACCCCACTCAGCTAATTTTATTTATCTGTGATATTTTAGGAGGATCACTTGGAGTTTGAGCATCTATTTGTGCGACACAGCTTTGTGATTTAAAAAAATAACAAAAATTGTCTAACGGCTGCTGATGGAGTGCTTTAATAAATGTCAGTGATGGAAGAGTGGATGGTTGTGGTTGGTAAGGCTAACTTTGTCTTTGCAGAACTGTTAGTAAAACTGGACTGGTTTCAGAGTTTTGATGCAGAGCATTTGAGTTTAGTTTATTTTTAAGTAAAGCATCATTAAATAAAACTGCAGCAACTTGCCTCTTGTACATTTTTTTTTACTTATTGGTTCCGTTAAAATCTTTGGGTCTGAGTAGCTTACTTCTTTCTGCTGTCTGCTTTACATTTAAAACTTGTAGCTAAAGACATTTTATTTTTAATTTATAACAACTCATACAAAGTTCAGATTGCAGCCCTACTTTATCAGAGGATTTAAACAAATTTATGCTATTGTGTAAAAAAAAAGAAAAAATTAGGCTTACTGCACTGCTTCTTTTATCAGTGCTTTATTTAAATATATTTTTGTATTTCTTCTATATACAAGTGAAGACTTTTTTAAAAACTCATCAGTGACTTTACTTCTAAATAAGTCACATGCAATCAGTATCCATTATAAATACACTCCTGATCAAAATCTTAAGACCAGTCAAAAAATTGCAAGAATTTGCATTTTGCACTATTGGATCT
>JARVJO010000024.1:4327536-4339584 GCA_031762555.1 Cynodonichthys magdalenae
ACAGATTGTAGTGTAAAGCACTTTGAGTATCCTGGTTGGATAGAAAGGCACTATATAAGTACAGTCCATTTACCATTATAGCTTCTGACTATACATTTGTTAATCTTAACTAACCTTTTTAGCCTTTTACTAGGCCAATTTTATTTTATTTTTGCCAGGATTTTGCTTTCTTTTAGTTTTTAATTAATCTCCTGTTACTTTTACCACACATTTGGTTGCTATATGATTTTGCTTTCATTCTCCCTTTTGTTCTGTTTAGCTAGCCTGTTGACCTAGCATTTTGCTTTTTAGCTTTTAGCAAGCCTACTTTTAGCTTTTAGCTAGCTTTTGCTACTTTTAGTTCACATTTTGTTCTTTTCAGTTAGCGTTTTGATACTTTTTTTTGCTTCTTTTAGCAGACGTTTTGGTCTTTATAGCTGTGTTCTGATTTTTTTTTGGCTTTACCAACACAATTTCAGCTTCTTCAGCAGGTTTCAGCGTTCAGACAGTATTTTTGCAAATTTTGCAAACATTTTTATATGATGAAGTTTTTTTAAAGCCCTATACATTTATATGTTCATAACTCGTGATTTTCTTTTTTGCCTCCAAATATTCAGAATGTAAATGACTTTCTTTTTTTCTTTTTTTTTGCTGTTTCAGTATTTACCCAAACATCTGCACATTGTGTGTGTGGACATGCCTGGTCATGAGGGGACAACCCGCACCAACACTGAGGATTATTCCATTAAAGGCCAAGTCAGAAGGATCCATCAGGTTCTCTAAAACACTGAGTTTTATTGTATAGATGCATTGAAATACTTCTCTGACACTTAAATATTCTCATTTAAAATCTGTTTTTGTCTCCCACCTTTCTTAGTTTGTGGCAACCATTCACTTAAACAGGAAGCCATTCCATCTGGTGGGAACCTCCATGGGTGGAAATGTAGCTGGGGTTTATGCAGCATTTTATCCCTCAGAAATCTGCAGCATGACTCTCGTTTGTCCTGACGGTCAGTGCGTGCATGCATCTTTGTACTTGCGTCACTTTTTGTTTACAGAGACATCACTGTGTGTGAACGGTCATGAGGGGAGTCAATGCAGCAAACAAAAAATGATTCTGTTTTCAGTTTGATATAATTTGATGAGTGAAATTCCCAATTTACACTTGTAATTTTGGCCTTTAAATTATACAAGTTCAGATGTTTCTGTCTATGAAAGAAAGGCATGACTTTACTGTAAAATTGTCCCTCGTTCAAATTTATTTAATAGAAGACGTGACTTATTACAAGTTTATAACCATTACAGCCCTCCCACAGGTATAAAACACCCATGTGAAACCAAATTTGACAACTACCTGCAAGACCTGGAACACAGTAACTACACTCTGAACATCCCGTTAATCCCCACCACGCCTGAAGAGATGGAGGACATGTTCCGACTGTGCTCCCACGTCCGCTTCAAGATCCCCCAGCAGGTCAGCTCCGTATCTAAAAACATTTATTCTCATTTGAACTTAGAAAGAATGTTTTGGGGTTTTTTTTCGTTTAGATTTTACAAGGACTGGTGGATGTCAGACAACCCCACAACGCGTTCTACGAAGAAGGTTAGGTCACTGCGCTCGGAAATATTTAGCACAACGCACACAAATCCACAAAATATATGCTGCTGAACGAATAAAAACACCTCTTTTCTCTTGTTTTTTAGTTTTTACAGAGATTTTTAGCGAGAACTCAAGATATGCCTTACAGCAGCACTTGCATCTGATAACTACACCTTTACAAGTAATATGGGGCAAACAAGACCAGGTAACTGAAGTAAAAAATAATACAATGACCAGGAAAAGCCAATATAAAATCATATACTGACTGCTTTTGCTTTAAATTTTAAATATCCAAAGAAGTTATGATTTCAAGTTTCCTCAGATGCTTTAATGTTTTCTTGAGGCCTGGTGTCACATCATAATGAAGCTTGTCTCATATTTTGTCCAGGTGGTGGATGTCTCTGGAGCTAATGTCATTGCAAAGTCGGTACCTGAGTGCAGAGTGGACCTGCTGGATAACTGTGGTCACTCTGTGGTGATGGAAAAGCCTTGTCGTACAGCCAAACTTATCCTAGAGTTCATCATCTCACAGCAAAATGCCAGGAGCTGCACAAAGAAGTCTTCTTGAGGAATTTGGAATCACTTAAAAAAAACACATCTCCTTTTCTTTGTGTTACGAGCTTCTGAAGACCCTCCTACTGAAACATTAAAGCAGAATTAAAGAACCGCAGTGCTCATGCATTAGCAGAATTTTATGGGTTGCAAATGAAAATAATAAAACTTTGTGAAATGTACTACATCTCTGTGTCCTAGTGTTCAGAGATTGTTTTGCAGCACGCTTTCAAACACTATAGGCACAAATATGGAAAAATGACACCAGATTTGTTTCTCAGTGGCAAACAGAATGCTGAAAAATAAAAGCAAAACATGCTATAATACTATATAACTAAATTTTAGTCACCAGTTTGCAGTGTTTCTACTTGTTTTGCAGTACTGTACAGAAGTTTTAAATCATTCTTGATTTCTTGGTTGTTTTCTAAAGAGCCAGACTTTATTGTATCTTTTAAGGTGGTCTGGATCTACAGTTCTAGACATTCTAAAGGTTGTACAAAAGTTCTTCTTGGGACTTTGGCTGCTATTTTTAATTCATTTACTGGTCTTGTATTTGACCATGACAACATATTGTGCAGTGTCTGCTGAAAAAAAGAGGAAAGTAGAGAAAAGAAGAAGTTCCATGCTTAAAAATAATTTTCTACATCAGATGAACAATGTCTGAAAGTCTCGTCTTTAAGAAAATAAAAACATAATGCAGCAAGTCCTGAAAGAGAACCTGAGAGATGCCTCGTCATTCAGTTAATCAGTTTTTTGCTTATAGCACTCTGGGAACTGCCTTGTTAATGAAAAAAATATGTACATTTTTCTGTGTTAAAACTGATTTTTTTGTGTGTTTTTTGTTAAAGATTTGACAAAAACATTTGCACCAGATTGTGTCTTTGTGGCAAACCAGTATCCTTGTACCTATGTTCAATTTCTTCATCTTCTTCCATTTATTTATTTATTTATTTATTTATTACTAAATCTGTTGTTATTTGTTGATACTGGTTCATCCCTTGTGTTTAGGAGTCTTTTCTTGCCTGGATGAATTATAGATCAGAGATAAATGGCTTAAACCAAAACAATCATATGAAACTAAAAATGAGTGAAAAAGCAGCTAAAGTTTAACCCTTGTGTTGTCTTGCGGGTCAAAAGTGACCCACTTTCACAATTAGCTGTAGAAAAAAATACCTTAAACTTTCTTTTTCCAACTTGAAATTTTATGACTTTTCCTAAAGGGACCCCATCGTTAGAAAATATGATACTTTGTTTTGTTTATGTTTCCATGTGGGCTGTACACCACTTGGTTACAAAATTTGTCTTATGGGTCATTTTTGACCTGTGAATTATAAAAATATTTAAACACCAGAAAAAAAGCCACACACAAACTCTCTCTAACAAACACACACAGGTTTGTATTTCTATCCTTATTAGGATCGTTCATTGACTTCCATTCATTTCCAGTAATTTCTACAGCCTAACCCTGACCCCTTACCCTAAACCTAACCTCACAGGTACACATAACTGATCCTAAAACCAACCTAAACTCAATTCACACCTTGGTCCTAAACAAAACCTCCAACCCAAAAATGGAGTTCCACCACATTAGGACCGGTCTTTGGTCCCAATTTGGACTACTGGTCTTGACAAGGTAGGTGTGTATACCACACCTATACGGTCCTAAATAGTTAACAAAAACAAGTACACATCACACACTGGTTAGTTTTTGAATCCCTGTAGGGACCAAGGATTGACTTCCATTCATTTTCTGATAATTTTATAGCCTAACCCTGACCATTTACCCTAAAATTAACCTCCCATGTACCTACCTGACCCTAGAACTAACCTAAACTCATTTCACACCTTGGTCCTAAACCAAACCCCCCACCCAAAATTAGCATCCTTACCCGTGGGGATATATTGGTCCCCACAATGCGCATTCGGTCCCCATGAGGCAGCCTTTTTCTGAAAAATGGTTCCCATGATGTAGCAAAAATGTGCCCACCTACACACACATCAAAGAAACTGGAACTTGCATTTGACCTGCACCTGTACTCTTGATATGCAGCTAACCCCTCACATCACACAAGCTCCCAAACAAAACAAACAAAACAAAAAAAATCTCAGACATGATGAAAACAAATTCAGAGGATATAAAAGTTTACTGAATCAAAGTACCTCTAGTTGGTTCCTTGCTAAAGCCATGAGTAGATGTTTCACTGCTGAACAAATCCTGGGTGAGGTATTTTCAGGAGCTCAGGAGGAACAAGAGAATGAAGATGTAGCTGAAGAAGAAGATGGGGAGGAATGCAACCCAGAGGATGATGCATCTTCAGATGAAGAAGAAGAGGACATTCTTTAAGCTGACAGAGAGACATTTTTGTAAAAGAACGGCAGAATTGCATGGTCCTCATTAAATTCAAACAGCAACCAGGGAAGAACATTAGCATCAAACATCATAAGGATGACTCCGGGGCCAACAAGGTATTTGGCTGCCATTTCATGGTCTGACTCTGAACAGCCGATCTCCAGTTCATCACACCAGCCATTGAAAAAAATAATCCTGGAGATTACGAATTTTGAGGGTTTATGGAAATATGGAGAAAAATGGAAAAATATGGATGAGATTGACCTGCTTGGCTACATAGGGCTTTTGATATTAGCAGGTGTATAAAGGTCCCGTGGCAAGGCTACATATCTCTGGGATGCAGAGACAATTTTTCAAGGCACAATGCTGCTGAAAATCTTTCACACTTTCTCAAGAATGCTGAGATGTGACAACTGTGAATCCAGACCAGCAAGGTGTGTGACAGACAGAGTGATTGTCTTTTTGTATTGTGTAACATAAAAATGCATAATTAAAAATGGGTTTTAATTGGGTTGAATTGATAAATAGGTTGTTTCATCATGCAACATAGAGTTTGGATTTAAAATTCAATTAAGCTGCTTTATTTTGGGGCTTTGGTAGAGCGAGTCATTTTTGACCCATAGGACAAGGGGAGTAAACAGAATGTTAGGATCACTCAAGGGTTAAATAAAATTTATGAAAGAGCTTCATATAACCTTTCACAAAACTTTGCACAGTAGTCACATATTTTTTCTTTGACTAGCTGATCTGGTTTTGCGTATACTCTCTGGTTGCTTGTGTCACATTTTCGAGATGTTCTTATTTTCTGTGCCTCTTTTAGGTTTGATTTTGCCTCTACAATATGAACCCCTTTTTTCCCTGGGCCCCCCATTTATGCCCTGATGGCCTCTTCTCTGTATTTGTTTATGCAGAGAGGAGGCTGCGGTTGCTGCAGGTCCTCCTCCTCCTCGCGTCGCGTGCGCAGTTTTGCTGCAGCCCGGAGCCGAACACAGCTGTCCCGGTGCGATCAAACATCAATGACTGTCTTGCTGCAACGTTAAATTACTGACCTTTGGCTACTCGAGCTGAACGAAAAACACAAGAAAGCGCTAAAGAGACCTGGTGAGGCTTTGGTTTATTTCGTGCTTTTATCTCTAGTTAGTTTAATTGCTTAAAACCCCGATGTTAACCACAACCGGAGCAGCAGCTAACGTTTATGGGCGCTAACTGTGTTAGCTTAATAACCATAAACTAGCAGCTAGCGTTTATAGGCGCTAGCTTTGTTAGCTTAATAGCCAATACTACTAGCAGCCAGCGTTTATGCTAACGTTGTTAGCTTGTTATACTAGCAGCTAGCGAGCCAAGCTAGCAGACGTTGTATGTACTAGTTCCGTTTTGATAGCTAACTAATTCTTCATGCAAAAGCGCATAAAAAATAATTCACATAGTAACATGAAGACTCACTTTAAAATACACATTGGTTGAGATAAGCGCTTGTTCGTTTATTAGTTTCTTTCATTTTCGGTGCAGCAAAAGTGTTCACTTTTTACTGAAATATAAATTAAGCGTTTGTGTAGCGAGCTTCTTTAGGAGTAATTCGGCTTGAAATTATTTTTTGTCCTGTACATGTTGCTTTGCAATGTAAACACAAACCATGTCACTGGCAGGCAGCTCAAATGGATTGTGTATCTTCACCGGTTGACTGAGTAAATTTAAGATGTTCTCCTCCCTCTCCTGTCTGCTGTCTCTGACCTTGTTTTGATCTGCAGTATTGAACCAGTGCTTCAAAGAAATGTTAAGATTCACAACACAAAGATTTTATGGCTAATGGGGCTAATATAGGTGGACTGGAAGATTAAAAAAAATCAATGCATGTTATTATTTTTCTAATGGAAAATGTAATGTTGGACAACAGACATCTATTTAAAAAATATACAGAGTTGGCACCGATTTAGGTATTTTCTTATGCTCATTTGACATGCTTTTTTTCTTTCTGAACATATACAATTGTTGCTCATTGTGGTTAACTTCACTTATAAATATAGCATTTTCATTAAAAGCATTATGCGCTGGTGCTGTTTGAAAGGTTCTTAGATTTTTAGCTGACAGACATTGTTATCATCAGGCCACATTTATCAACAACTTGAAATAACAGAGATGCCTAATGAACCAATTCTGCTTTGTTCTGTCATTTTTATTACAACTTATGTTAATGACACATTTTTTCTACAGGTAAAATTAAAGTGGACCCATTGTTATCTGTTCCCTCTCTGTTTTGGTTCTGACCAAGTGGGTATTCCTCTACAAATGGATAATGGAGACTGGGGCCATAGGGTAAGTGATGTTAAAAATCTAAAATGCTCATTCACAAGACAGCCCAGTTAGTAAAAATAGTACCTCACTTGGCTGGGACTTATGGAGATTATTTGTTGATTTAAAATTGCAAGTAAACTGTTGAGTTTTCTGTTGCTGACTGAATTCTGAGTGTTTGCAAACAAGTGACTTTTTCATCGTGCAGCAGCAGTTTGAGAAACTAATTATTTAAAGTTACAGTCAATTTGTGTGTACGTGGCATGCAAATGTATTCTAGGCTGTGTAGATTATTTCTTTGTGTTACTGCTGGCTTTATTCACTGTGTTTTACCAAATGCAGCTAAAATGCAGTTTAAATAATGTGTTAACCCAATGTATTAGGTTAAAAAAACTATTACAGAAGTCAGTACATTCTTATTTGATGAACAGCTTTTTTTTATTGTTTGACTATAATAAATAATTGTTAGCTAACTATGTGTTTGCTTCTTCTTTGAAATCCCTCACATTCTTTCCGTTTTATAGAAAATACTTGCTAACCTCTCTTTTTCTCCTAGATGAATGCTCCTGTTACCTTGAACGTAGGCGGCCACCTGTACACCACCAGTATTTCCACCTTGCAGCGTTATCCAGACTCCATGCTTGGTGCCATGTTCCGGGGAGACTTCCCCACAACTCGTGATTCCCAAGGAAATTATTTCATCGACCGCGACGGGACGCTCTTCCGGTACATCCTTAATTTCCTGCGCACATCTGAGCTCACCCTTCCTGTGGACTTCACGGAGACAGACCTGCTGAGGAAGGAGGCAGACTTCTATCAGATCGAACCTTTGATCCAGTGCCTTAGTGATCCCAAACCGCTGTACCCTCCCGACATCTTTGAGCAGGTTGTGGAGCTCTCTAGCACTCGCAAACTGTCAAAATACTCAAACCCAGTTGCTGTTATCATCACCCAGCTGACCATAACGACAAAGGTTCATGCCCTGTTAGAAGGCATTTCAAACAATTTTACCAAGTGGAACAAACACATGATGGACACCAGAGACTGCCAGGTTTCCTTCACCTTTGGACCGTGTGATTATCATCAAGAGGTGTCCCTACGGGTTCACCTCATGGACTATATAATGAAACAAGGTTTCACTATTAGGAACACGCGTGTGCATCACATGAGCGAGCGTCCGAACGAGAACACTGTGGAGCATCACTGGACTTTCTGTAGACCAGCTCACATAGTTGAAGACTGATTAACTGTTGGATCATTACAGAGCAAATTAAATTTCAATAAAATACAGACCTCTTGTTTCTGTAATGCATTGCTAATGTTTTGTTTTTATTCATATTTTGGTCAAAGTGGTACAATGCCCAAAACTTGATATCCAGACAGCAAAAATAACAAAATGTGAATTTTGTTACTCTGATCAAACAAAACACTTCACTGGTGCCAGTACTAAAACTTTGACCTTTTTTCTGAAAAAAAAAAAAAAAATAGCATTTCTTGGAAACTGGAAGCCATGAATCTAAGATTTTAGTATTTTATATTAGGTTTAGTAGACTTTTAGGACAGTTTTGCAAAAAAAAAATTATGACAGTAAAATTGATAGGAGAAAATGATAAAAGTGATTTGAAAAAAAAATGATGTAATGGTTAAAAATTGTCCACCTGTGAGATTCAGTGCCATTAAAATGATCTATTTCAGGCTTGATATAAAAACATTGTATAATACAAAAATAATAGATCATCACAAGGAACAGTTTGGTCTCCAGGAGTGCACTTTTTATAATTTCTATAATTTAAGTTCAATACATTTCTGATAAGTAAAATTAGTCTCTTATACCCCTATTAGCTCTGTGTGGTACTGTTTCAGAATCCCTGATAGTTGTTGCATGTGTCTTGTATGTGTGTGTATACAGTTCATGTATCTGTTGAATGTTGTTGCTTTACTATACTGTGTCAAAATGTCATCAGCAGAAATGTGCTAGGTCATTTCAGCCAAAATAAATCTTGAACATATGACTCATTATTTTTTTCAGTTCTGGAATTTTACTCTACAACACACTCACAAAGTGGACTTTAATAAGTAAAGTTCTAAACAAAGATTTTGTGCAATGTGTAGTGCTCGAAGTAAGTGTTAGGGACGACCCACAGCTACTACCACACCATATTTTAGCTCAATATCTGTAAAACTAGTACCCATTGTTTTATTTGTCAAGCTTGCTTAGCTGTGATTGCCTTCCTAAATTAAGGTGACTCCAAAAGTTAATCACAAGTAGATGCATATGATTACTTTCTGAAAGTTTTTCAATAGAGTGGTGGGTGAAACATTTTGCTAACAAGGGTAGTGCTAAAACGTGTGCAGTCTGTAGGGTTTGAAGTGTGCATTTAGGGTGATCAGCTACTGCCACAACTGGAACTCAGTAGGTTAAAACTGAGTTATTTTTTTGTGTTGGCTTAGGTGGTTTGCCTGTGGTGGCAATCTTGAATTGGGTTGACACCAAATAAAATGTTTTCACTGGTTCATGAGAAATTTTGCTAACTGGACAACATGCACGGCAAAAACAATAAACCTTTTGCCTTCGGAGGGCATAAAAAGTGGAATTAAAATCACGTGACACCGTTTCAAATCCACAGATAACTTGACCACCAAAGTTATGTGGTCGTGATTTTTGTTCTATTTGTTACTATTTTCAGAATTAGGGTTTTAATAGTTAATTTATACAGGAGACAGTTCGCTCATGAAAAAAACGGATATGACGACTCTTACATGCGTTCGATTTTTACACCTTAAGAGCCGCTGAGGATTTGTTTAGTGTGTTTACAGAGCACCGCCAGTTCTCTGTAAGCCGTGCATCAAAACAAACGTACTCCGTCGTCGCTCTCGTAAGGTGTGTAGAGGACATGTGAAAGGTACATTGTTGCGTGGTTTTGACACTGTTTCCTACTACGAAAAGGCAGTAAAAGTGCTTGTGTTTTTTTTGTACGCAGACATGTTTTACAAGAGCACAAGCGTGAAACAAATGCTGAGTTATGTGCCGGGGAAACACCGACTGGGACCATACAGGTTTCTTCCCATCTTCTTTTGCATTGGAGGAGTCATGGAGTGGGTTATGATCAATGTGAGGATAGGAAGAGAAACATTCTGTAAGTGTAAACACAGAGAAAACCGGAGTCTCATTATTTTGTGTTATGTACAAATCAACCAATATAACTACCAACTAACTGCTAGCTACGGTTAGCTTGTTAGCATCTTTAAAACGCAAAACACAGGCCAAGATTCGTTTTCATTTTAGCTTAATTGCTTGCGAACCCCCATATGTCTTTCTACACTGAAATCTGGTCTGGCAATCCAAAGGAACTGCCCCTGATGTCCACACAATTTTGTAGAGTCGCGTCAACCAACACAACCCCACAACATCCAGAGCCTTAAGGAACTCTGGGTGAATCTCATCCACACCTGGCGCCTTGCCACTGAGGAGCTTTTTAACCACCTTGCTGACCTCGGCACAATTTGAGAGCCCAACCCAGGGTCCCTAGGCTCTGCTTCCACATTGGAAGACATGCTGGTGGGATTGAGGAGATCTTTAAAGTATTCTGAGTCCTGAGTTGAGGTCAGCAGCGCACCATCCCCACCATAAACAGTGTTGGTGGTGAACCGCTTTACCCTCTAAGACACCTCAAAGCCATACAGAAGTATTTTTCAAAGGCTTCTCCAAACTCCTTCCTTGCATGAGATTTTGCCTCAGCGACCACCCGAGCTGCAGTTTGTTTGGACCGCCGGTACCCATCAGCTGCTTCCAAAGTCCCAGAGGCCAAGAAGATCCAATAGGACTCCTTTCAGCCTGACAGCAAACCTCACAGCTGGTATCCACCAGCGGGTTCAAGGGTTGCTGCCATGACAGGCACCGAAAACCTTGTTGCCACAGCTCCGGTAAGCCTCATCAACAATGGAGGGAGGGACCTGGCCCACTTAGACTCAATGTCCCCCACCTCCCTTAGAATGTGTTCAAAGTTCTCCCGGAGATGTAAATTGAAGCTCAGTCTGATGGGAGACTCTGCCAGATGTTCCCAGCAGACCCTCATTATATGTTTGGGTCTGCCAGGTCTGACTGGCATCCTCCCCCCACCATCAGAGCCAACTCACCACCAGGTAGTGGTCAGGTGATAGCTCCGCCCCTCTCTTCACCTGAGTGTCACAGACATGCAGCCGCAGATTAGATGAGATGACAACAAAGTCCTGATGACCAGCACATATGGACACCCTTATGTTTGAACATGGTGTTCGTTATGGACAATCCATGACGAGCACAGAAGTCCAATAACAAAACACAGCTCGGGTTCAGACTGGTGGGATTGTTCCTCCCAACCACACCCCTCCAGGTCTCCCTGTCATTGCCCACGTGAGCATTGAAGTCCCCCCAGCAGAATGAGGTAGTCCCCGTCGGGAGCGATCCATCTTTCAGTACTGATGAATTTATAATTTTTCCAGGGGATGTGAATGGTGCACCTGTTCCTTTTGTACTGTGCTGCATTAAAACAGCATGCTGTAGAGAAAGACTCCTATTGACATTTTTAATCTTTTTCAACCTTTTTTAACAGATGATGTCTACAGAAGGAAACAATCAGAGCGGGAGTATCAACAGAAGATGGCAGATGGGCTGATAGTTCTTGATCAGCCTACAGCCAAGTGACTGATGGTCGGACTCTGACTTTAAACAACACTTGAAGACACATTATTGGACTCTTCATTCTTGCACTGAGTTAAAAATCTTTACTACATCAGTAATATTATTGATGATGTATAGGTAATAAGATGATGAACTCACCTCCAGCAGGCTAATTTTATTGTTTATACACACCGACATAACTGTTTTCAAAGTACCGTTACAATTTTCAATGAAATTGAGGTTGATTGTTTTCACAGCAATAATTCATGTAAAAACCAAACATTTATTAATGCTTTATGTTAAAAACTATGTTTAGCATTTTAAAAGGGCAAAACAACATATTTGCATTCATAATCTAAGATTTTGCAATATGTATCGTTAATTACTTTGGGTGAGAAACTGTATAGTTGATCTATTTGTTGTATAAAAATATTTAAGTTTATTCTGCATTGTTTTGACATTTTATAATTTTATCTTACACCCATTCAGTATGTACAATATCAATATATAAATATATAAAGCTATATATATATATATATATAGGTAAAAGCCAGTAAATTAGAATATT
Organism: Cynodonichthys magdalenae; assembly: GCA_031762555.1. NCBI lineage: Eukaryota > Metazoa > Chordata > Actinopteri > Cyprinodontiformes > Rivulidae > Cynodonichthys > Cynodonichthys magdalenae. The sequence goes on from JARVJO010000024.1 coordinate 4,339,535, forward strand.
TTGAAAAACTTGATTTATTTCAGTAATTGCATTCAAAAGGTGTAACTTGT
>JARVJO010000024.1:4339684-4375070 GCA_031762555.1 Cynodonichthys magdalenae
GCACATTGCTGGAGATTGAGCATGTGTCAATAAATTCCTGACAGCCATTCACGGACTAAAGTTGCGTTATTTTGGACTGCTGTGTTTTCTGCCTGGACAAAGAATATTATGTTTTCCATAACAACATATACCTAAAATTAGTTGTGATTGTAAAAGAGAGCCTTTCCCAACACATACTCCAGGTACTACTCATAGAACGTTGCATAATGCTATGCAATGTTCAAGACATTCCATTTTATGTTTTTTTTTTTTTTAGTGCAGTACAAACGCTCAAAGTCAATATATACATGCCTACCTCCAATTTGTTGAAACTGTCTAAACAGTGTTTATATCTACCTGTGTTTCAGCTGTGCTCTGCAATCCTTCTGAAATCTGGAAAAACTGCCTCTTGGGGACATTTTGCTACCACCATGAAAAGTACCAAAAACTAATTTTACAGATGTGTACATAAAAGTAAATAAAAAGCTGATGTAAATGAATCTACTTGAGGACATGGTGTCTGATTTTAAATGTGTGCATTAGTAACTGTGAAAAGGTCTATTCGCAAAATCTGCACTTACATGAAACTTTCAGAAAATAATTACACAACTCAATAACTTAGTCAATTTCATTCAAGATGGCTGTCAAAGTTAATTATATTAGCCACAACCGAATTCTTTCTACGGTTATTAAGCTTAAACCTAGTAATGGTAGCGGTAATGGCTGAGAGTTGCCCACAACATATATTCTGAGCGTGACATCTCGCGATACAGCACGAGATCGCGCACAAGATTATTTTTACGATTTAGCAAAAGGGCTACAACTCTACAATTTATTATCATAAGATGATTTTAGCCTTAAAATTCGTCTATGATAGGCACCGGGGGATAAGCATTTTCCGTGGAATGACACATTTTAAATCATAGTTTTTATGGTAAAAGAGATCGTTTGTATCCGGTTTGACCGAGGTTCCATAATATTATGTGAAAAATACGAAAGTAAAAAAAAACGCAGACCATTATAAAGAGCGTACTTCAAGAGCGGTAAAAAATATTAGGATTTAAGTTCGGCTTCGTTATTACATTTATCTTTCGAACAGGAGCAGCAGTTTGCATTACGTAAGGCAGATGTGTGGTGAGAAAGGAGGAAACAGAAGTACCAGTGTAACGGAAGTGGTACTGCCCTGAACGCTGAGCGAGACGGAGGCTGAATCGTCCAGAGAGTGAAAAAAAGCAGGATTAAAATATCACCAATATTGTAAGTGAAAAAAATTAACGCGTTGAAATATCGCACGATAACACGACATTTTCATTGGCAGCTCAATGGTAGGAGAGCTATTTTCTCGTGTCCGGTTGTATTTCGTTATGAAGCCATCATAACCGAGAGGCGAACCGTTAGCAGCTAATCGACGGTCGGATTCCGTGACACTTTGTTCTGACAGGCTCGGCAGCCTGGGCGGGCCTCGATACAGCCGTGGGAAAGAAATTAAACGCAATGCACAAAAATATATCAGACTTTGTTCTCTCTGATTCAAATTATTCTAAAACACGAATCGTTGTTGTCGCATTCGTGTTTTATTGAGCTAATGTGACCATTGTGTTTTTTTTCCTTTTTGGCTGGCCTACAGATGGATGGATAGCGGCAGCCAGACGACGGTGGTTAGCATTCTAGTTAGCCACTCCGCTCACTATCACGACAGATTAGCAGCCTCAGCTTTCTGTGGCGATACTTGGACACACCTTCAAACGTTAGTTTTTGGAACATTTGAACAAATTTAGTCGTATTCATTATTTTATTGTTAACATTCACGAATAAAACGCATCAGCCTATGCTAACGCTGCTAGCAAACTCAGGAGGGCGTTAAGCTTCGGTGGGTTTTAGGACTGAGTGATGGTTAATACGAAACTGACTGAGTCAGGAAGATTGTCGGGTGCATTATTATATTACCATAAATGATGCTTTTGCGTCTGTTGATGTACCTGCACATAGTTAAGTTAGACCGAGAGCAGGTTCGACAGCGCTACTGATTAGCTAGCAGCTAACCTCAGTGATGTGTATGGTTGACCCACTTGCCAAGCAAGGGGCCCAGATCAGAACCTGTACTCGCTTTCAACTGAGGAAGTAGTTTCTTCAAATTCAAGATTTGCAACACCACACGAATTTAAGCCCCAAAAGTAAAGCATATATTCTAGTTTTAGAACCTGCATTTCATAGTGTTGTGCTGTATGCAAAAATAGATTAAAACAATCAATTGGAGAAACTTAAAGCTTTATTACTTTATAACTTATCAAAACAATGGCACAAAGGAAATAGAGTGTTCAGAAACACAAGCACCAGGAGTGAGTGTTTAGTTGTGATTTAAAAAACACTTAAAAACTTTTCTATCAAACTTCTACAAGAAGATGGTTCCACGAGACATAGGCCATTGAATACACAACCTGTGTGCTTTTAATCAAGAATAAGTTACAATAAAAGTTCAAAAGGTGTATACTGTTTTTAAAGTTCACTGACACAAACAGAAACTTGATTACCTAAAGTTTTAGAAACAATCATAGGGTTTTGAATTAAAAGCTTGTACTGTAGAAACCTGAGATGTGGTCTCTGTGTAATCTTGCAGTTGGGGTTTGGAACCGCTTTAAACAGGAAATTGTGTCATTGCTTAAACAGGAATAATGAGAATTGCAAATAAATATAAAAGGTTTGTCAAATATAACTGTACAACAAAATAACACAGATGTTTATCAGATCATATTGTGTGGTCACCTAAAGAGTCAAATGACTTAATTTGGGGTAAAACTCAGTATTATTGTGATTCAGCTGAAGAAAGTTAAAAACATACAGATTTTAATAAAGTAAATAATTGTGTAGGATGGTTACATTGTAAAGACCACCAGGGTTGAGCAACAGATCATTGAATCATCAGCATAACAACAAAAATGTATATTTTTTGTTTCAAAGGACCCAAAGGAAGCACAAGAACATAAAAAAATAAAGCAAGGTTAAGCAGAGACCCCTGAGGCAACTAGCATGTGCTAAAGAAGCTGCCCCATCATTAGTGACAATGTACAACTTTAAGTCTCATTAAAGCTACATCAACAATCTCAACCCATTTTTAAAATGTATTCGTGTAAGCAAGAGTGTAGAAGACTACAGACAAATATAAAATGGCTAAAACTTGAATGTTACAATAATTTAGGTTCCATAAAATATCTGTGTATGCACACTGATGGAAAATTAATCAATTAAAAAAAAAGTTGAAAAAGTGTATTTCTTTGATTTCTCTGATCCTAATTTTTATTTATTTTTTTGTTCTCCTCCAGTCTAGAAAATGGATAAGAACGACCTGGTACAGAAGGCCAAGCTGGCTGAGCAGGCCGAGCGCTACGATGACATGGCTGCAGCCATGAAGGCGGTGACAGAGCAAGGCACAGAGCTGTCAAATGAGGAGCGCAACCTTCTCTCTGTTGCCTACAAAAACGTGGTCGGAGCACGTCGCTCCTCCTGGCGTGTCATTTCTAGCATTGAGCAGAAGACTGAAGGCAATGACAAAAAACAGCAGATGTCCCGTGAATACCGAGAAAAGATAGAAACGGAACTGCAGGAAATCTGCCACGATGTGCTTGTAAGTCTTTTTAAATTATTACTTTTTTTTTTTTTAATATTTAAAAGCATTCTTAATTCATAAACTTTTCAAAGCAGTGATTGATTGTTGATGAAAAGTTTGATCACAGAACTGACATGTTTTAATGTTGTTTTCAGGGGCTACTGGACAACTATCTCATTGCCAACGCATCTGCTCCCGAAAGCAAGGTTTTCTATCTGAAAATGAAAGGCGACTATTATAGATACCTTTCTGAGGTTGCATCTGGAGACTCTAAGAAGTGTGAGAACATATTTTTACTTTTGTGGTTAAATAAATGACAAAATCTTTTCCTTATCTATAACATTGCATTAAATGTTCAGTATAAAATTTTTGATAGAGGTGTTTCAAATCATTCAGTCTTAGCAATTTTTATAAAGATGGAAAAAAAGCTGTGCCTCTACACCACCACTATTTTTACACAAACTTTTTAAGTTCAAATTATAACTTGTTACAAAATGTAACCCTCAAGTCTTCATTTGAAACTATAAGTAGCATTTAAAACTGCCAAGAAAGTGAATTGAAAGCAGATATAAAAAGCACAACATTCAAACAACTTTAAACTTCAACTAAATATATTTTGTGTCGTTGTGTGAGATACCTGCATGCAAACAAGTTCATCTAAATCAAACTGATAAACATGTTGCGTTGCTTTTGTGTGGCACAAATCAAAGTATTTAATATTTGTGTTTTTAAATATATATTTTACTTCTTATCCCTTTACAGCAACAGTGGATAATTCCCAGGATGCGTACCAGCAAGCTTTTGACATTAGCAAGGGAGAGATGCAGCCGACGCACCCCATAAGGCTCGGCCTGGCCCTCAACTTCTCAGTTTTCTTTTATGAAATCCTCAACAACCCAGACAAGGCCTGCAGCCTGGCAAAGACGGTGCGAACTGGAAAATAAAGGCATAGATTGTTAGGCACCTTGTAGGATAACTTAATTTAATCCTATTGTCTTTGTCCCATTATTTTTCCAGGCATTTGATGAAGCAATTGCTGAACTTGACACTTTGAACGAAGATTCCTACAAAGACAGCACTCTGATCATGCAACTACTAAGGGACAACCTGACTGTGAGTGTCATGTTTTGTGACGTTTGACTTGCGACTGATCTTGTCATTTGTATTTTTGTTTATTTCATTATTTAACGGTTCTTTGTGATTCCCTTTCCCCAGCTGTGGACATCGGAGAACCAGGCAGATGAGGGAGAGACCGGAGACGGGGAAAACTAATGGAATTGCACTGTTAATCCACCTACACTCTTATCTTAAACACAGACAGCTTATATACATCCCCCCCTCCCTCCACTCCATCAGCCCCTCCCACTTCTGTATGACAAGCAGCCTGAATTGCTCCTGACCAACTAGTTTACCCCTCTCAGTTCACTGTGAGGTGACAGGGTAATTTTCAGTTGTTAGCAGATTCAGTCACTTTGTGGAAACATGTCGTATTGATTAGTGAGTCCATGTTGCTGTTGTTTTCGTCAGCTTTGTGTGTAGGTCTGTATGTAGCGAGTGAGCCAAGTGTGAGTGGATGTGTTAAAGATTGTGTTCTGGGGGTGGGGAGGGAGGGGTGTTGTGAATCCTAATTGTCCTTCCAAATTCCTTTGTTCCCAGTTAGTTTGGTGTGCACCCCCCCCCCCTCCTTATTTTGTTACTTATTTGTGATTCCTCATGATATTTACAGATTTATTGTATGGTAATTAAACTGGCAGTTGATTTCCACCAAACACTGTGATGGTAGGCTTTCCATTTGCTTCACAAACCCAAAATAGTTTTGTATTTGGAATTTCCAGACACGTACAATCCCGTATTCAGTTAACTGCAATTCTGCTGTGGGCTCATACAGAAAAGGAGGCGGGCTGTATTGTGACACTGACATCTTGGTGTGGTACATCCTTTGATCATGTTCACAAAGTCAGTTTAAAACTTCAATGGGACCCCCTAAATGATCATGTTAGATTTGTTCAGACATAAGACATTCCACATTATTAGGTTTTCGAAAACGGCAGTGCTCCTTAATTTGTTTTTTTCTTTTTTTTTTTTTTTTTTTTTTTGTCTTTAATTAAAATAAAAATAGATTGTCATTGTATTTTTATAACTGTTCTGGTGCTGCTTGATCTCAGTACAATGAAAATCGTATGCGTAAATGTGGTTCCATGTATTTTGCAAGATTGACTATCATCTGTATGTAAAACCTAAAGTAACCTTTTATTGATGTTAATTGAAAAAATGTCTTGCCACACTGTATCAACCCTGCTTGCAAAATATTCCTCTTAAAACGGTTGTTTTCTTCAAGACGTTTTTGTGCCTGGCTTTCTGTATTTTCCTTTTTAGGTAGCAGCATCTGCTTGTTTGAAATCTCACGGATTGACTTTAGACCACCAATGTTAAAATCTTGACAGGTTTTTCTTACCCAGGTGAATCACTGCTGTTAAAGACAGCTGGTGAGAGTGCTTAAACAGATCAGGTCTCTTTAGAAAGTGAAAAAGAAGCTCAGTGTCACAATACCATGTATCACCACTACATTCCACATTACTGTAGTTGAAGACACCATTCCACATTTTAGCTGGCGGTCTGTTTACTCTGACATTGCTCCAATGAATTAAAATCTTTTGTTGGGAAAAAAAATGATAAAAAAAAAAGTCAGTTCATTATTATGCTTGATGAAAATGCAGTTAGTGAATGTGGAACGAAGCCTGTCTGTATATCAGGTATTTACTTGCTTTGTTTTTACTGACAAGTCTTATGGCTAAAATTTGCTTCTGTAACAGTCTATTACCCAGTGCACACACGTGGTTGTGAAAATTTAGAATAGCTATATAAAAAAGGCAGTGACGACATGGAGATAAACAATGGTTGGTGTAATTCTAGCTTTGTGTTTATGTATCTTAAAACCGTTCTAGTTTCACTATACATGTAAGAAATAGGAAAGTGTCAAAGACCATTCAGTGAAATAAAGTTTCGTTTAAGATAAGAGGCAAATTACGTCTTTATTTCTGTTCACAATAAACCCTGACATGGAACCGTAAACAAAATGAACCAATTGAACTGGACAGTAATTTCAATTTTGTACCACAAAACAACGATCAGCTAAACGCTAACGAGAACTATTTACTTCCGTTCGATTCAAGCCTTTTTACAGCTTAATTGAAACACAACTGTGCGGAGGAAAGGCTTGCAGGTGTTCCACGGTGTTAATTAAATCAAAACACCTCCACGCGCCCATGGTAAGAGTGCTAACAAGCTTCTGCACAGAAAAGACCCACGCTCACATATGTAAGTTCATTTGCTCGTTTTCTGTAGCATTAAAAAATTTCATTTTTTGTAGAGGCTAACTAGTGGTTTTCTTTTTGTACGTAAACTAAGGGGGCACACCAGGCCAATCATTGTTCTACTTTGTTTTTCAATTGATAAGAATATGCTTTTGTAGTCGAACTTGTGACTTGCTAGATTACATTTCAGGTTTGTCTTGTTTCACATTTTTAGATTGAGGCTAATTGTCTCGCTTTTAAGCTAGCTTGTCTTGAAAAACGCGCCTATTTGATGAGTAATATAAATGCTTTTCACAACAAAAGCTTTAAAGTTGTAAGTTTTATAGATGTTTTGATTTAAATGTGTACAAGTTGTAATTTTTTAAATACATGTTTTGATTTAGATGTGTGTGTGTGTGTGTGTGTGTGTGTGTATATATTTTTTGAAGTGAGTACTTTTTAATAGCTAGCTATTAGCCTCGGTTCTTGTCCTGAGGTCTAACTTAAGCCCAGAAATAGTAGCTAAGTATTTTGAAGTATCTTCCTCTTACTTTAAGCATTTTTCTTAATTTTTAAAAATATTTAAATGAAAAGGTCGATTTTAAATTAAATCTCAAAATTACAGCTCAAAACTGTTTAATTTTTTGAAAAGTAATATGTATGTATGTATGTATGTATGTATGTATGTATGTATGTATGTATGTATATGTGTGTGTTAGTTTTGATTTGTTTCTGTTTTTTGTTTTGATTTGTTTTTGATCCAGCTGTTTATGCAAAATGAACGGCAGTGGACCAGCGTACCCTCTGGCCTCTTTGTATGTTGGGGACCTGCACCCTGATGTTACGGAAGCCATGCTTTATCAAAAGTTTTCTCCTGCTGGACCCATCATGTCAATCCGTGTGTGCCGGGACATCATCACTCGCAGATCTCTGGGTTATGCCTACATAAACTTTCAGCAACCAGCTGATGGTACAGCAGCACTTTACATCACCCTTAAAAGTTCATACATGGGGCACTAAATTATCATGCTGTTGGCTTTATGTTGGATGTGGTTTTTTACAGATGCCAGAATGTGTGAAGTAATAAAATATGTTAGTTGCCATGTACAGAAATTGTCACAAAAATACAGTATTGTGCTAAAGGCCCAAATCACCCCATTTTTAAAAATTTTAAACACCCAGACTCTTGTAATACTTTAAGTGGTTTTGATCTAAAGTAATTCTGGCTTTCCAAAGCTTTTTCCAAAGTTTTAATGTAAGTCTAAAATTCTTGATGTTTTCAAGGAAAAGGAAACGATTTTTAAAAATCTAGCAAAGACCTGAAATTAACTTTCATTCTTCAGATCGACTGTGTCAAGTTTTCAGCCGCTTGCTCTTTAGGATTTTTGTGCTTTGAGTTAAATGATTAAAATTGTGCTTTTTTTTTTTTTTTAAACACATCCAGCTGGGGGAAAAAAACATTAATTTAAAATGTACAAAGTTTATCTGTAGTTCTGAGTTTAGAAGCAGTTTTAAACCTGATAGTTTCATAGATCATAGTTGAATAGCTTAACAAACAAAAACATTATTTATAAAAATGATCAAGTCTTGGATATAAAATTAGTAACAAAGCAGCCAAAGTCCTAAGAAAACCTTTTAAACAAATCAAAGTTGGACCAAGACCACTCAAAAGATTACAAGGAAATCTGTCTTCTGAGCAAAATCTAAAAACTTTATTTTTGACTCAAGATTTTTACCAAGTAGCCTACTGTGTGTTCTATTGTGAGAGACGAAATACATCTTAAGTGACAAAAGACAATGGTCAGACTCTGCAAAAAATTAAAATAAAAGGTAGACAGGGATAATGACCCCTTGTAAAGGTGATTATTACAAAAAGTTTAGAGGCTGAATCAGATTTACATAATTAGACAAAGTTTTAGTTTAAAATTCATGTAAGGGAGCTGTCAATGCTTCACAATACCTGTATTGCCCAACATAGGCAAAGTAGGTGTTGAAGTCAAAGCTTTTTTTCTTTACACACAGTTTTTATAATTTACACGGGGAATTCTCTCAGGCAGAGGGGAGTCAGTTGTCTGCTTCTCCCTCTTATCTGCTGGGAATATTCTTATCTATGTTTTCACACAGTCTCCCTCTGCTGAGAAATAACATGAAGAAATTAAACAATGAAGTTTTATAAACACTAGTAATAAGAAAAAACACATATATTGTTTTTTTTATCAATAATTAAAATGGAAGAATTCGTAGCTTTTCTGCAATGATTTTGAAAGAAATCCAACTTTAATGCCCTTCATAACTTCATTCAACTCTGCAAACTAGAATACATTTATAGCTTTCATGAACGAACAAGTTAAATTCTGTATGAAGCTGCTGTTCTTATTGACAAATGGTTATTTATCACAAACAAATTTCATTAGTTATACTTTTTGTTTTAGCGGAGTGTGCCCTGGATACAATGAACTATGATGTCATCAAGGGTCGACCAATCCGAATAATGTGGTCTCAGCGTGACCCTGCTCTCAGGAAGTCTGGTGTGGGGAACATATTTATTAAGAACATGGACGAATCGATTGACAACAAAGCGTTGTATGACACTTTCTCAGCCTTTGGCAATATTTTATCCTGCAAAGTAAGTCAACACTTTTTACTAAACATTGTGAATAGTTAGTAGTAGAGCTAAAAGTTAATGGTTTCTGTTTTTATAGGTTGTTTGTGATGAGAAAGGATCCAAAGGTTATGGCTTTGTCCACTTTGAGACTCAGGAGGCTGCAAATCGGGCCATTGAAACGATGAATGGGATGCTTCTAAATGACAGGAAAGTGTAAGTACTGTACTTTAAAACTTTGTTTTTCTTAAATCTTTTTTTTGAATGCTATCAATAACAATAGAAATATTAATAAGCTTAGGCAAAGAGGAAAGTAGAACATGTGTGTTTAAGGTTAATACTATTTACTCCCCAGGACAGAATTTTTGCAGATAATTTCTTCATAAATGTGTTGTGTTGTGCTCAGTCAAAAGACAGGGAAACATTTGGAATCTGGCATTGTGAACCTCAAGAACCATTTCCTGTGGGAAAAATGTCAGGTCTCCCAGCATAGGTCAGCACATAGGTATGATTTTTGTCTAGGTTTGTCGTATTTGTCTTGTAATTGTAGGGATATGCAGGAAAATAAATCTGTTGATTCTACAGTGTTTATTTTTTATTTATGATTAAAGCAAAACTTTAAGCCTAATTTAGTTTAATTTTTTTAGGTGACTTTTAACAATGTAATTCTGTCTGTATTAGTAGTTTTGGTGTTGCATGGTGAGGTTTGGTAAATTTGATGACTGACTCCCTTTTTTTTTTGTCTTTTGAAGAGTTATTAATCTGGTTTCTTGGTGTTTTGTGGTTCTCTTTCCAGGTTTGTTGGCCACTTCAAGTCACGCAAAGAAAGAGAAGTTGAGTTTGGTTCTAAAGCTGTGAAGTTCACCAACGTCTACATCAAAAACTTTGGAGAAGACCTCAGTGATGAGAAACTCAAGGAACTCTTTTCTGCATTTGGTATTTAAAAAACAACTACTGTCCTGCTTGGTCGGTGGCAGAACAGTTTCTAACTTTGTTGATCGTGGACTTGTGTGTGCTCTCAGGGAGGACTCTTAGTGTGCGGGTGATGAATGACGAGAAGGGTCGTTCACGAGGATTCGGTTTTGTCAACTTTGCTCACCATGAAGATGCTCAGAAGGTAAAATGTGTCAAGTTTTGTGTCCTCATATTGCTCATCGTCCAGCAGAAGCAGTTTAATGTCTGTTTTAAAAACAAATGGACTCAAACGTGCTTCTTTCTACAGTTCAAACATTACCACCATGGTAATTATTTAAGATTTTTATTTTCCCACAGTTTAGTAAATCATATGCCCAAATTTGCAATAACATTTGTTAAGATCCAGATCACGGATACAGGCGGTCTGCAGGGTAGTTGAACACTTCGTCAGAGATGGGTGAGAAATTCAGTTATTTGGAGAGACTCTGAGTAGAGCCGTTGCGCCTCCACAGAGGAGCCAGTTGAGGTGGTTCAGGCATCTGCTAAAAATGGATGCCTCCTGGACACCTCCAAAGGAAGGTGCTTCAGGCATGTCTGATTGGGAGGAGACCCCGGGAAAGACACAGAACACATTGCTCTCATTTGGCCTGGGGAATCCTCGTAGAAGAGCTGGAGGAGATGCTGGGGAAAAGAGGTCTGGGCCTCTGCTCAAGGTGCTTCCCAGGCGACCCAACTCTGGAACAAGCAATAAATAATGGATGGATGCAATGAGATGATATTCCTCTCAAATAAAGTCTTAGTAAATCTGTCCACATGGAATAACTAAAGATTTGCAAATCTATGTACTCGGTTTAAAAAACAAAAAAGAACATATTCTTACATTCCTAAAGTTTTTCTACTCATGACTCTATGCGAGTCCTGTAGCATTTTTTTGCACCTAGTTTTAAAAGAAAAATGAAATCAGCAAACAGGGTCTCCTGTCATGTTTGATTTGCATTAAGAAATGAGTAACCTGGAAGTTCTCCTTCAAAGGTTACATGTTTACATTCCTCTCTCTTGTTTCTCAGGCTGTTGAAGAAATGAACGGGAAGGAGGTCAACGGGAAGATGATTTACGTGGGCCGGGCTCAGAAGCGTCTGGAGCGCCAAGGGGAGCTGAAGCGCAAGTTTGACCAGATCAAACAGGATCGCATCCAGCGCTATCAGGTGCTGCTGAGTTTTAGTCACACAGCACGGGAATTTCTGTATGGTTTCAGTGTTAAAAGTTTGAGTTTATTTTTGTAAATAAATTAAAGGTTTGAGTTGTTTTTGATGGAGGTTTTAATAGAAATATTTAAGTTTTCCACTTAAGCACATCCCAAATCTGTCTGGTTTTTGATCTAATTAAAGTAGCTCCAATCACAGAACAGATTTTAATTGTAGCAAAGTTAGTCGGTAAATCTGAACTATAAAGCTGTTATATGTATAAAGCTGAAAATGTTTGATACAAAACAAACTAAAACCTATATATTTTTTTTTAGCTGTAGGCTTATCAGCCTAAAAATCCTGCTCCCATTAACAGTAGGATGACAGCATGATGTGGATTGAATAGATATAGATTTTTTTATTTTGGGGTGACGTGCTGCTGTTGAAGTTGTTACTTTTGTTGTTGGGGAAAAAGAAAATGCTACTCTTGTCTTCATTTCAGGGTGTGAATCTGTATGTGAAGAACTTGGATGATACCATAGATGATGAGAGGCTCCGGAAAGAGTTTTCACCTTATGGCACAATCACAAGTGCAAAGGTGAAGTTTGTAGACATTCTGCTGTGTATAAAGTACAATATACTGTGTGTATAGTATAGTAAGTATCAGGCAGAAACTGAAAATGGCATCACGTATGTTGTAATAGACATGAAGGGTTTGCAGTTCTTGTAACTCTGGTGTATTTGGCTTCATAAAAACTAAGCTCCTTTTTGTCTCCATCAGGTGATGACTGACAGTGGCCAAAGCAAAGGCTTCGGCTTCGTCTGTTTCTCTTCTCCTGAGGAAGCAACAAAAGCTGTGACTGAAATGAACGGGAGAATTGTTGCCACCAAGCCGCTCTATGTTGCTCTGGCTCAGCGGAGAGAGGAACGTAAAGCCATTCTAACAAACAAGTACATGCAGAGACTAGCTACCCTGAGAACTATGAGCAGCCCTCTCATTGACTCGTACCATCAGTCGGGGTATTACATGACTGTTCCGCAGGTATTAATGTTTTACAATCTCCCTGATGGAATTCACCTGCTAGATCCTATTTGCACTTCCAAACAAATGTGTGCGTTTTTAGTATTTTTAAAGCAATTTCTGTGTCTTTGGTGTAATTTTTAGTCAAGCGTGTGACAATTTTTCAAAAGCATATTTGCAGCAGTGTGAAAATTGAAACGTTTGTTTTACATCTGCCCATGGAATATGTGTTGACACATGTTCATGCCTTGCAGCCTCCCACTCGTTCCTTCTACAACCACAGCGCAATCGGCAACGTGAGACCAGTCCCCCGTTGGATGGGACACCCACCAAGACCTCAGGGTAAACGTCTTGCTTCCACTTTACAAATGTGAACTGTTTATGCTGCTCGAATTCTCAACTTCTATGTTTCCAGGCCCCTACTCGCCTCCGTTTGTCGGAGGTTCTCTCCCACGGCGTGGATCGACAACCATCACCACAGTCAGACAGGCTTCCACACAGGCTCCGCGCATCATAACCTCAGCACAAAAAACAAGTACCAGAACTATGACCAACTCCATTCTCCTAAAGTGTGCTGCTTCATAGGGATGCTGTTGTCTAACCTGTGTGCCGGCTCTCTTCAGATAACATAGGGACTCAAACTGTAGGAGGACGCACTGACATGGTCGGTGTGCCCAGAGGCAGCCAGTACAAGTATTCATCTGGAGTGAGGAACCCTCTGCATGTTGTTACTGTACCGGCACCCCTGACGAGACCACAGGTAATGTCTGCTGGAGGGGCCAGCTCTCATGAACTGGACATTTCAGCCTGAACCTCTATTGATTGTGTGAGACTAATGGAGACTAATGGGTTAAGAGCAAACTGAGCAGAACTTTTCTTGTGAACACGATATTGGAACGGAAGAAATGATATATTAAATAATAGGTTTTGAAAGTAAAATTAATCTAATGCTTAATCAAATGGTGGTCAAAGTAAAAATATAAAATTAATTAAATGTTTTAGGGCACTAATCTCATTGCTCAATGTTCTCAGATTGTTTCTTCACCTGTGGTGGAACCACCTGTTCACGTTCCAGCCCCCGAGACGCTCACCGCCTCCATGCTTGCTTCAGCACCGCTCATGGATCAGAAACAACTTCGTGGTATACCTTTTTTTTTTTTTTTTTTTTTTTTTTTTTAGAGCAGGTTGTGTGTATGTGTAGTCACTCTTCTGTCTCTGCTGCGACACACAGGAGAGCGACTGTACCCGCTGATCCACACCCTTCACCCAAACCTGGCAGGAAAAATTACCGGGATGCTTCTTGAGATAGACAACTCAGAGCTGCTGCACATGCTGGAGTCACCAGAGTCGCTGAACTCTAAGGCATGTTGCTGTTCAGATGTCGCTGTCATTTCAGTTTTAACCATTTGCTTTTCAATCATGCGCTGGACATCTTTTTAGCTTCTGGAGGTAAAGGCTTATTGTCCGTTTCCTGTCCTTTCAGGTGGAAGAGGCGATCGCTGTCCTGCAGGCTCACCAGGCAAAGGAATGTTCTCCAAAGAAGTGAAGCTGCTTCAGGTGGGCAACAACTTCTCATATTTTTGCAGCACTGATCATACAATGTACATTTAAAGAAAACTTGGGGATTTTAATCCCAAAGGTTTAGGATTGTCAATCAAAAGAAAAACTGCATTAGTTTTTACTCTTTGTGTTTGTGTGTGTGTTTAGTTGTTAAACCCAGAACAATGCTGCATTGAAACTTTAAATTTAAAATGCCACCTAGAGATCACATTCAGACACTCCTGGTGGAAATAAAATAAAAATGCGTCATGTAAACACCCCATTCGGATTATTCTGATCCGATTTAGCTCGATCCGAATGAGAGGGGTGGTTTATGCCGATTGTAATAATTCGAACAGCGTGCATGTAAACGGTTAATCCAGCAGCACAGAACTTTTCCTCCCGTTTTCTCATTCAATAAATAAGGAAGATAAACAGCCTGCGTTGCTTGCGGGGGGGGGGGGGGGGGGGGGGGTGCTTGCACCCCCCCCCCCCCCCAAAAAAAAGAAAAATCCACGCGTCACTTGCAGCTCAACCAGGGACAGCAGTTATGTCTCCACCGTTATTAAAACCTGTCGCGGGTCGAGTCTGGGCGCTCAGAAGACGTTTTACTATGTTCATCACAGAAGTAAAACAACTTTTTCTGTTTTTTTTTTTTTAGGGAAAGTTAACAACTCTGTGCATAACAGTGCTTTTATTCTGAATGAAAGCCTGGTGCATGTAAACACTCCTCATGATCCTATTGTGCCCATGTAAAAGATGCATTCGGATTGTTTTTAATCCGAATATATTTCAATCCGATCAAAGAATTTTGCACATGTAAACATAGTTACTGAAAAGCTCAGATTTCTACACAGCTGAGTTAATAAAAATAAAAAGTGGGCTTTGTTAGTTTTCCATTTTAATGGGTAAAAATGAACACAAAAGGCCTAACAACGGTGTACATTCTTTTTACAGGTCTCTACGTTTGTTTTGGAGGTGGAAATTAAATTCTAAGTGTAATGTTTTTGAAGAAAAAGGAAAAAGAGGAAAAAAAAAAATTCTCATTAATATTGAAAAGTTTCTGAAGTTCCAAAGTTGCAGCTATTTTGTTGTTGCAGTGCCTTTTGTTAGAACATAAAGTTTCCCTCATATGCATTAAACTTGTGTTATGTCATTTGTTACACACAAACAAAAATACATTTGTACCAGAGCCTTACAAGCCATAGGTGATATTTGAGTAAAGCAACCTGAACTTTTAATCCTCTGGAATTTATTTTAAGGAAGTGTCAACATTTATTTCAGCTCAGCACTGTTGCATTTTCACCAGGGTCCAAAGTGCAGGGTAGATTAGGTCTGCTGACATTTCTCAAACAGCATTTTATCAACTTTTAGCTCCCAGCTGGTTAACAAGTTCAGTTACTGTTTGAGAACACAAAAATATGTAACATTACAGCTCCTATAAACGGTCCTGCTCTCGAAAGAAGGCGGGAACATTTGGTTTATTTTACGTGAAATGTTGGCACTTTTTTTTAGGCCTGTTCAAAGCTTTACTTTTAATTTTGCAAGAAAATTCCTCCTTTTAACTGCTCATAATTGGTATATTTCTTGAAGATGAGTTTAATCTGACTGTACATCTGATAAAATGCCAGTGTTTTAATACCACAAAAAAAAAGAAAACTATGAAACCATAGGGACACCCTCACTCTAAATTTTAAATGGTATTTAATTTGTTTTAAAAATTGTTCTAATCTCGTAATTTGGGATGCTAATAGCATATTTTACCCAAAGCATTTTAATTAGATGGCAACGAGATTACTTGTAAATTTATCATTTTAAATATTAGTATCCAGATTCCAAACATGTTCTGTCGAGAAATGTCCTGAAGTCTACAAGTGTTTTATGGCCATATATTTGTATGAAAAGTTCTTAAATATTTATTCCTACATTTGTTCTAAAATCTGATTTCATGTCGTTAAAATTGTCAAAGTGAAATACTTTAAAGAGCAAAAGCTAATGATTTAAAATCCGCTTAATCCACTTTTCCTCAAGCGTTAACATTTAATGTTTAAACTCTACACTGGTTATCATTTCAGAACAAAAACGAATCTATAAAAAAAAAAAGTTTTCAAAATAAACTCTATCTGATTTCAATATACGCAAATTAAATTAAAACATGGTCAACTGCTGTAATTAAGACTTTAATCAGAGCATTTTGGATTTAACTCAGCAAGACAATCTCAACTAACTTGCACACAAATAAAACCAATGCCATGTTTGCAGATTTATTGGAAGCCTTCATACAAAAAAAAAAAAAAAAAAACGTGGCTGTATAAAGTTACAAAGGGTTACTGTTGACATTGATATACTTCCAACATCTTCGGCCTGTTAGCCCAACACGTGTACCTCTGCAATTATTTTCAAACCTAAAACTGTTGATTTTAATGAGCAAGACGGTAATATTTAAAAACATACAGACCAATAGATACCTGCAGATTACTTCTCAGTGGCAGTTTACAACACAAACCCACAAAAATTGAAAACTTGAGGGCGGAAAAAAAAAAATGAATGTGAGGGCACTTTTTATTACACACAGCCAACTAAACTTTCAATGAGATTCTGCTTCAATGAACTTTCCATAAATGCAAACAAATGTATTTACACTGACTCTGAAAGCCGTCTCCGATTATCGGCGTGTGGGCATTAGGAGCTGCTTTGCTGTTACAGAGTCTGGGAAAAGGTTGTGGTAGGTCGGTAAAGGAACATATGCAGCTGTTATCATTTTACCTGAGGAGAAAGAAAAATAGTAAATAACCTGCCATGCATATTTTGTTTTGCTTGCTGCAGCTCAAACTTATACCTGCAAACCACCGTCCATGAAGAGCATTGACAGTTGCCATTGCAGCCGGTATTGAGGGACACTTCACATACACGTTACCCTGTTCAAATAGAGAGAATCATTAGGCTGAAATTTGATTAGAATAAAAGATCTAGATTCTGATTGAACATTGCTGCATGACTGAACTCTTTGACTTACCTGAGGAGAGTTCTTGTCAACATAGATGTGAACAACTCCTCCATGCTTGTTGCACTCATCAATCACATCATCTTGAATTTCACTGGCCCAGTTAGGATCGTTTTCTCTAAAGTAGGGAAAAACATTACACAATGTATTCAACTAGATGCTGTAAATAGTATTTGTTCCAGCTTTCCTCAGACAATTGAATATACATCAAGTTTTGAGTAATAGTAAAATTGGTCCATTTTGTACTGTATATGAAGGTATTTGTTTACTGACTGGAGGAGGGACTTAAACCAGTCCATACTAGCATCAGGCATTAGTTTTGAATTTCACTTGAATAAATAACGAGATGAGTTTCCTAAAACTTAAAAGTTGTCATTCTTACACTTGTGGGTTGAAAAGGTTGGACAATTGAAGGCAATGTGTGGCCAGCGGCTGTGAAGGGAGATTCAGAGCTTGGCTTGGAGCTGGCGTTGGAACTGCAAAACAAATACCTCAGTTTTTACAAAAAAGAAAAAAATTTAAATAAAATAAACAAAATACCATTTATTTCAACTAACCTGCTGGAGTAGCCATGCCCCCAAAGGAAATGGAGCCGGTCATCTGTAGAGCCTGCTGAGCAGCAGGAGGGATCTTCAGGCCGGTTCCTGTTGAGGGAAGAGGGAAAAAAAGAACCACATTACAGGCATGACTTCAATAAGTCAGTAATGCATTTTTGCGAAACAAAATTTTTTTGTTTCAGACATGTAACAAACCTTCTGCTAGTCGAGCCATAAGCTGTAGGCGCCCTGTTGTGCCGAGGTCAATACCAGTTCTCTCCAGTTCATCGTTATCCAGAAATGAGCTGGCTGTTGATGAGTCTGAGCGCTCTGTAACGTGCCCCACCTTCATAGGACGACCAGCCAGCTCAAAGCCATTCAGCTGCTCCAAAGCTTTTTTTGCACATTCTGCATCTGCAAACTTCAGAATTTGACACGGTTGGAGTGACTTAAAGTGCCAAAATGCAGTGGAATAAAAAAAAAACCAAACAAAAGCTTCACTTACAGATATAAAACCATAACCTTTGGATCTCCCAGTCTCGCTGTCCATCATAAGCTGGATCCCTTCAATCTTTAAAAACAATACACCAGAGTAGATGGTTAAATAAATAATCCACATGAATAAATAATGTGTTATGTGAAACGTATTTCTAACCTTTCCAAAAGGCTCAAAGATCCCTCGCAGCATTTCTTCAGTAATGTTGAAGTGCAGTGAGCCCACGTAAAGTCGCATCGGACCGGCACTGCCCTTCTGCAGATTATTGGCTGCAGCTGCAGCTCGATTTTTCTCTGCCTGTAAATCAATGGAGAAAGTTTCATTACACAGAGAAAATAAGAACAAATGTATAAATATATGTACTTCAACCTGATTAAAGTATTAAACAATAAGAGCTATAATGTTACTGACCTGAGAGGCCTGGACGATGATCGGCACACCTAGAAGTCTTTGGCCAGTCAGTCCGATGGCTAGTGGCACAGAAGACGACTCTACAAACTCAATGTATGCAATACCTTTTGACCTTCGGGAGTTTCTGTCAGAGATGATTCGCACGTCCCTGACCTTTGAATGAAAATATAATTTATTGAGACTACAAGGGAGAATTTAAAAAAAGGTTAGGAAATAATAACTGACTTTTCCAACGGCTGAAAAGAAATCCTCCAGATCTCGAGCTCTGATTCTTGCTGCAAGTTGCATACAGAAAACAGTGCGGGCATCCCTCTCTTCTGGTGTTAGATTGTCAATTGGTTGCCTGTATTAAAAAATGTTAACAAGAAAGAACAAAGTTTAATCTCTGTGATAACATTACAAACTAGTTTTAAAAGTGAAATGTACACATGAAAATGTTCAAGACAAGCTCCAAAATGTTGACTGACAGTTTGGAAGCATATCTAGAGTGGTCCTAAAAGTTAGAAGAATAATCCATCTCACCTAACAGGACTCTTCTCCTTTTTGTTAAAAGGACTTCGACTTCTGGAGCGTTTGCGGCTGGGAAAACAAACACAAAAAACAAAATTACAGTTTTTCATTTCATGTTTTAGAAATTATGTTTTAATTCACAAAAAAAAAAAGTAAAAAGAACAAAGAATTTAAAATGACATTCTTATCGTAACTTATCGCCACCTCAGCTTTGTTTAAACAAGAGTTGTTGGGCTAAATTAGATGTACTTTTATTGGACAAAACGAAATGCAGTAAAACTCAGAATGTAACATACATCGGACTCTTGCGTGCTTTGTAGCGTCCAGATCGTTCTTTGCTTTTCGAACGGCTGCGATGGCGCTCTCTGCTGCGGCTGCGTTTTCTTTCTTTGCTTTTGCTCCTCTTCTTACTCTTCTTCCTGTCTCGACTCCGGCTCCTGCTCTTCTTCTTCTTTGAGCCTGGACTCCGGCTCCTGCTCCTCCTTTTCCTGAAACATGTTATAACCAGAAATGGAAATTAGCACCAGACAAATTCCAGGAAAATATGAACTTGTCCCCTAAAAAAAGAGTTACTAGTGAGGTGAATTTAAACAAAGTGTAAGTCTTACTTCTTGCTGTGTTCCTCGTGTCCATTTGCATGAGAGGACTTGTTCTCATCCTAAGCAAGGTTTATAGAAGAACATCGTGAGGACGAAGATGAAACATTTCAAGTCGTCAAGGTAAAAAAGGGGGATGGGGTGGGACAAGAGAAAATGCAAAATATATTCAATTAATAAAATTACAAACTCCCCACTGTCATCTGGACAGTTTTCTTCTACCACCCCACATAGCTTCCCATCCCACTCCAGTTTTTTTTAAAGCTGCACAATACTTAATGCAACAATGCAAAATTAAGGAAGTGTCCACAATATTAGCAGAGTTTATGAAGCTTTGACATTTGTCAGGTCCTCTCCATCATTCCCCCTCTATCAGGTCGTACCAATGCCACTATTTGGGCCTAATCATGGGACCACACATGGCCCATGGCCACTAAAAGAGATCCTGTGAGGTCGGTGTCAGTCCAGTGATCTTCACCCATTTTCGTTCTTGGACTGTAAGAGCTCGATGCCACCTCTGTCACACATCTTGCCCTGAAGCAAACAGGGATTCACACTTCTTAGTAATACTGACGCCCATGAAAATAAATAAAAAGATCAAATCAGCCACCAGTTACACTACAATTATCTGTAGTCTGCATTATTTACAACCTTTTGACATAAGAAATAACTACTGAAAACACATAATTATATAATATAATTATGCTAGATAGAAGTTGTAGTTTACAGCAATACTAAAATATTAAATGTGTAGTGTAGCATGCAATATAATCAAGATGCTGAAAGAGGCAGTATTCATATTTACAATAAAGTTGTACTACACTACATAACTAGGACAAAACTGATGTGTTTGAGCAACGTGATTAGTGCTTGCTGTTTTGTTCAAAAACTTACCAATTATCAAGTACTAATCTGAGAAGATGAAAGCAAAGCGTAGCACTTTTCTAGTGTAAACAATTATATAAAAGTGAAACAGTCATGCACAAAACTTACAAAAGATGTACTTAAAAAATACATTAATGTGAGAACCAGTGTCAAAACACAAATGGTAAATCTGAATACTGCCTCCTTTGCTGAACAGGTAAAGATGGGCTCATCAACCATTGGCATTCACCTTGTTGCAACCGAATAGGGATTGGATGTTCTAGGTTGAATCTCTTTTAGTCCTAAAGTGAACCACAGTACATCAGTATATGCGCAATAACTACCTTCCTTTTTTTTCACAGTTCACAGTGGAACCAAAGATGAATTCATGGGAGTAGAGGTGAGATATCATTAGGGAAGTCTATAAAGAGAGATAGATGTGGATTTATTTATAATTCTGTATTGCTTCTTTAATACTCAATCACACCACACAACATTCAAGTGAACTATTTCACAAAAGCAAATTAAATAAGGTCTAAACAAAGGAGTAAAACATTACTATTACAGGCCTGATCTTTGTATCTTCCAACCCACCTTTCTGTATGGAGCTTCCAGCATGGCCTCAACGTCAAAGTCATCAGCCATGTTGATCCTTGTAAAAGAAAAACAAAAAACACCAGAAATAAGTATTTGAAAACCGTAAAACGACTCATTGGTAACTACATAGACGAGATGTGTTAACTCCTTTCGGTTATCAATACACACAACAATTATATTTTTCATATTTAAGCTACAAACATGAACTACCACCAAACAATCATCTAGGCTATCAAAGTCCAACACGCGTTTAACTCGATACAAAGCTAATGCTAACTAGCCACACAAACTATTTTGATTGTAGCTCAGTTGAGTTAAATTTGATAACCGGTTTGATAATACACACACTCAAACAAACGTGCAATACACAGTGAAATCAGAATAAACTCAAAAAACATTACTTGGAAATAAATACAAAAGCGGTTTGGAAAAACACCCTGTTAAGTTCAGATGGAGCCAAGATGGCCACTGAATGTTTCCGCGGCAGCGCGAGCTGTCTGAATCTGGCAAACAATGACGTTACCGTCTGAAATTGGTGAAATGGTGTGCCAAAGTCTAAAAATCACGGCTAATTTGCTGCTGAAGAGATTCGTATCGACGATTTTGTCTTTGCTGAACACACAAAGCCAAGGTAAAGTTAAAAATTTCGACGTTATATAACGCTTTTTCCGCCCCAAATATTAGCTGCTATTATTAGCAGGTCCTAGCACGACACCCTCCTTCCGTCGTCGTTGTATTCTTCTTCGTCGCTTTCCGCTGAGTCAGGGAAATTTCATTGTGTTACTCCCACCTACTGGAGACAAGTGGTACTTCCATTGCAGCACTGCACATACATAATGGAGGTTCTTTTCATCAGATCATGGCCGCAGACCAGAAATACACAACAACAGGAGGAAGGCTATTCTGCGGTTGCTTGATTACGTCCATGAAAAATAAACCAAATATATGAAAAAAAATTATTACTTATTAGTTAGTTTTACAAAACAAATCAGAAATATACTACAATAAATTAGTGTTCTTCGAGCAAAAAGGCTTTTTTTTAATTTTCATGCCTAACAGATTATATTTGACTCTTAACTTAAATGCATAAACATTATTATTATTATTATGATATCACAAAAGTAGTAGTACTAAATTTATATATATAAACCAATCATTTGTTTCGCTCATTCAGGGGTGCTGTGACTTTTACCTTTCGTAAACTTTTAAACCTAAAAAACAACTTTATTTACAAAACAAATTCCTATAGAAATACCTATCAATTGTCTTAGAAAATTTTTTTTATCTGCTTGAGCATATTTGCTCTATTCTAATTTTAGTTGGCTGTTTACTACTTTTAGCTTTAATATCCTTTTGGTTCTTTATCTAGCAATGTTTTGTTGTTTTTAGCTTTTAGTGAGCCATTTGGAAAGTTTTTTTGTCTTTTGCTACTTTTTTCTACTGTTAGCTCCTAGTAGTTTCTATTAACTAGCCTACAAAAATGAGTTTTAAGTGAAATAATATGTGTTATTTACAGTACTGTGATTGTTGTGGACTGATGCTCATGTCAGACAAACAATCAGGTTTGGCCTCCATCGCTCAGGTTAGTGAAATAAATAACTTAGCTGCTACTTCTTGGCTCTGTGTTCGTGAAATCTACTGTGTTGAAACAATCCACTGGATGGCAGCATCATGTTCTATCCAATCTAAAGCATCATTTGTACGTTCAGAGAGACCAGACTGCTCTGGTGCACATTCACATCACCTCTGGACTGGTGCTCCTTTTGGGCTGGGCACTAAACTGGTTTTGTTTTATGTGGGTTCATGAATTTAAACATGTTTTGTGGAAGTTTGGTAAAGTGCTTTTGTAATGATCCGTCATCATCTGTTTGCAATTTCTCACTGCCTGAAGAAAAATAGATCATGTCCTGACATTTTTGGATTGTCTGTTATTTAAAAAAATACTACAAAAAAAATCAAAACCACAAACCCTTTTAAGCTCCAAGTTAACTTAATATCTTGACTTTTTAAAAATAAACTCATACATCTAGGCTTTTGTTTCAACAACAGCTGTAGTTTGGTAAAAGCATTTATTCATATGTGGTAAACAAGATGTTTAATCGGTTAAATATGAAAAAAACAATTGAAGCATGTATAAAACCTTAGAAATGCTGTGTGAGTTACTAAATATTATATATATGTCTATTTAAAGTCAATGAGGTAGAAAAAAAAGTTGAGAGTTTTTATCATTTGAAATGCTGGTCCTGTAAATATTCTGATACACCTGAATTTATAGATTTTCTAAAGTTTAAGAATTGAAAATTTGGAAGTCCATTTTTTTAATATATTTTTTTTATTTACCATGTCCAGGATGACACCAGCATATTTACAGAGCATGAATTATAGATTAAACCGTTGCATAATAACATAAGTGTAATGAATGTGAACATTAGGGTAACCCACTGTCAACACATTCACTAGTATTTGGTAAAAAAATAACTTTTAGACATTGTTTTGACAGAAAATGTTTGTTGGATGGAGCACGTTAAGCAGCAGATTCCTCTGTAGCAGTTCTGTTATTGAGATGAAGTGGTGAATCATAGTCTGGAGGAACCTCAAAGAAGAGCACGTCATCAAAACAAAAGTCATCAGAAGGGGACGCGAGGTAAGGCAATTTCAGCACATAACCAGTGAGGATGCCTCCCAAAGCTGACAGGCCTATGGTGGAGAACACGGCTGCTACCTGGAAGAGGGCTTGTTCCCGGGCAGTCCTCCCCAAACCGGCCCGCAAACCTGGGATCAACATCTGGAGCTCATGCAGCTTTGAATCTCCCTCCACTGGCGCTCTATGGGTGAAGATCTCATACATACTGGGACCATAAACCTCCTCATCAGCCATCAGTATGGCACATATCCCTGCCACGCATGAAATGAGTCCCGTTAGCCCGTGCAAGTTATGTATCCCACACTGATCCTGGATCCTGCAGCGCCGAGCCAAGAATGGGCTCAGGTACTTGTAGCCCAGCATGCAGGCAGTGCACCCCAACATACCCAGAGCATATGCCGCTGCCGGAGTTATCATCATATCCACAGATGCTCCC
This sequence comes from Cynodonichthys magdalenae, assembly GCA_031762555.1. Taxonomy (NCBI): domain Eukaryota; kingdom Metazoa; phylum Chordata; class Actinopteri; order Cyprinodontiformes; family Rivulidae; genus Cynodonichthys; species Cynodonichthys magdalenae. The sequence continues at coordinate 4,363,916 of JARVJO010000024.1, forward strand.
ACCGTCACACCTCCAGCCAGGGTCACGTTCTGGACATCAGCCATGGAGAGCTTACCCTTCTTGTTGAGCAATGCAGAGAGAGCGAAAGCAGTGAGTGTGGAGGCGCTGAGGCCGATGAAGGTGTGCAGGATGGCCCTGTGCTGGTCGTCTCCTTTCAGGGTCAGCGCCGAGTTGAACGAGGGCCAGAACACCCAGAGGAACAAAGTCCCCATCACGGACAGGATGTCAGAGTAGTAGCCGGTGTTCTCCTTCGCATGCCCTTCACTTAGACCAGACCTGTAAAGCACGAAGGTGACACCCAAACCAAAGTAACAGGCAAAGAGATGAATGAGGATAGACCCTCCTGCATCGTTGATCCTCAGGTACTTCAGCACGACCCACTCTGTGACAGCAAACACTGGCACCTCCAGCAGGGCCATGACCAGCAGCTGCAATGGGCTGGTCTTCCCCAGCACAGCGCCGAAGGAGATGAGCACCACAGCGCAGGCGAACTCAGCGTTGATGAGGTTGATCACCCCAAGGTGGATCTTTCCATCCTGGTAGAACTGGAAGTACCCCTGCACAAGAATGGCCCACTGGATGGCGAAGGTTGCTGTGAGAAAGTTGAAAACCATCCCCCCAAAACCATAGAGCCGGAAAAATGCCAGCAGGCACCCAAAGCCGAGGAAAATCATGACCTGTATGTCTGCAAAAAAGGGGTAGTCCTGGTACACTGTGTTGTGCAGTGGATTAGTCTGGTTGGTCTGAAAACGAGCGTCTGTGTGCTCATCATAGGTGACGAAGGCTGCATACAGGACAACAAAAACCACCTCGGTTCCAAACACAAAGACTGGTAGCCTTACTCTAAGGTTGGTGGACTGCTTCTTCATCCTCACAGTGAATCAGAGCAAATGACAGTCATCCCTACTGCAGCCTGGTTTATCTCAGTTCAGATAAGACAGCTCAACGATATTGGTCCGACCTGCTTTCACTCAAACACAACACCACTCCGCTCACAGAGGAAAGCAGTTGTGTGGACTTTGTCTACTGTAAAAAAAAAAAAAAACATTCACTAACGTCAGCAGTTTTTTTTCTCTAAAGCGCAATAAAAAGGTTTTTTTTCTGTGACTTTTACACAATTTTTAAAATAAATTAGCTCCTAAAAAACTTCAAATCTTGAAAATTGTATAGGATGCATTCTTTTAAAGCTATTTGTCATTCATGTTGAAAGAAAACAATAGATATTTGTTAAGGCAGAGATTTGAAAGTCCTATTCAAAAGGTAGTTAAGCATTGTAAATTCTTAGAAATGTAGATACTACATGTCCTTGGGGAGTTAAAAATTGAACAGCCGTGAGGGTAATTAGGTCTAAAGGATTCTTAAAGTGTAGTCACACATAATACTTAGCTCAAAAAGTAAGGAAATTTATGTTTGGTATATGATTTCTTTGTTGTAACAATGCTCCTTGGCAATAAATCTGTTCCATTCCCTTTTAAATGGGGCTACATTTGTAAGGAACATGCATTTGTGGGATTAGTGGAGCCGAGTATGTTGGTTGCGCAGATGAAAAATTTGCCAAATGTTTTTGGCCAAACAGCTTATTTGCCGTTGTGATTGACACTTGTTTAGAGCTTTTGGTACCCCCAGGTGCTGCCAGTCAGGTGCCCAGTATAAGATTGAAAACCATCCTCCATGTCTTGCAGGGATTTATTTTTCCATGATGGCTCCTCTTGTTCCACCTCTTCCACATTGGGTTTCTGCTGCCTTAGACATTCGATCATCAGTTCATCATCGGGGGTTTGCTGCTAATGTACTCCAGGATATTATTTGTTTCATCCTGTATAGTGGCTCGGACACCCATTAGTCCTCTGCCTTCCTCTCCTCTCTAGTATAGTCTCAGGACGCTGGACTATGGGTGAAGCCCTCCATGCAGCGTGAAGTCTTGATGTCAGTGGCTTCCATCTCCTTCTTTTGGCAGGCTATTATCTAATGACCAGCATTGCAATCATGTTGATGGCTTGGACTTTGTTCTTGCAGTTTAGCTGATTCTTCAGGACCTGCCTTTACTCTCTGTAGGTACTTGGTTATGGCTGACTTTTTTGCTGCCTTCTCCTGATTTCCATTTGCCTGTTGGATTCCACTGTATTTGTAGCTGTTCTGGACATCTGTAATGTTGCCTTCAGGTTGTTCGGTCTCTTCAGTTGTGATCCCCTTTCCATCCTTGGATATAATTCAACTGCATTTATCCAGTCATAATGACATTCCAATGTCCTTGTTGCATATGTGAGGTTGATGAGTGAGTCGACATCTCGCTTGTTCTTGGCATTCATCTCTACAATTTTACACACAAACATACAGTATATATATATATATGATAATCTTGAAGCTTAGTTATCTTGGAATTCACCCAAATTTACATTTGTTTGACATCACTCAGACTTAGATTAGATTAGTATGCAAATGTACTCAGTGTTTTTCCTTTTTTTCGAAGGTTTTGTTTAAAAGATTTATTTTTTGTTTCTGTAACGGCCCATACCTGTTACTCTTTTAGATTAAAAATCTGCAAATATACAACTGATGGATTTTTTTCAGAAGTTCAGCTTAATCTAGTACATTAAATCTGAATGTGAAGATTAGTCTGACTGTATTCACAGAGTTAAATGTAACTAAGGGAGCATGTTTGTAAAAAGCCCTTCCATCAACTTCAATGTCAAACAAAACAATTGCAGTAAAAACTACCAGAAAAAAAAAATCACAAATATGTATAACTTTTGTATTAAAAAAATTTATATTTATTACATTTTGTGTAGAAATGTAAAATGATTTCTTCACACCTTAATTTTTACATAAGTGCAAAAGATAAATTAGGGGAAAATAAAGTTTTGCCACATTTGCAACAGTCAATGATTGAAACCTTTAGAGAAATAATTAGGTTTTGTTTTTGTCACAGCAAAGTCTAAAAGCCAAAAAAAAAAAAAAGTTTTAGGACACCATATTATTTCAGCACAAAGGAGAAAATGACATACCTGAATATTCCAGCAAGTAATAAGTGAAGAGGCCCATCTTTTAGGCTATGTCCAGAACATGGCTACCATCTTGAAAGCTGCCATTTTGGATACAAAATAAGAGTGTCCTGTGTCTTCTGACTCACTCTGTACTTTAAAAATTCACAATTTTACCAAAAAGTAGTATTATTTTTGCCCTTTTTGACCAACTTGAGCAGTAATCTAATGCCTTAAATCACATGTATGCAGAAAAATAATTATAATGAAAAAAAAATTATATTTATATAGTGTGTTTGCTCATTTTTAATATTAGTAAAGAACCTTACATCTACTGAAACACATTCACACCCACTGAAACCTTATTTCTGATTAATAAAGTCATCTTAAAATGTAAGACTTATATCCAGACAAACAGCACTTGTCAGTGGAATTTAGAAGATTTCTGTGGTTGTGAGTGAACTCAAACAGGTGTAACAGATGAGCACCTTTGGACTCAGTAGGATTATTCTAGTCGATATGTCAAAGGTATTGATTCGCACAAAAAACCTTGTAAAGTAAGCAAATAAAAGAAGAACCAAGCTAATTCATTTCCAAGCACTTCCCATCTGTAAAAACAGTACATTTAAAGAAATCTGAATTAAAAGCTCCTAAAGGCAAAATAATTAATTAGAATTTCCATGTGCAAATTATTTTTTACTTCATGCCTTTTGTCCCATTTATGCTCAAAACTTTATCATCAGTGTGATAAAAGGCTTTTATTTAAGGAATGCGAGTTTTAATTTTAGATGAAACTATTTACATGACATTTCCAAATATTCATTTTCACACACAAAAAATCTGAATTAAAGAAATAGTGTATCAGGGATAAAATGTATGTCACAATTTGGTTACCTAATACCATCAGACAGGTTCAATAAAAAAATGACACTTAATTTTTTTTTACCATTAATCCTCTGGTATTCTTTTTGTGCTTTTAACCTTATTAAAACAAACAAACAAAAAAAGACAAGTAAAGAGGATCAAACACAAACAACACTGACATAAAACATTAGAAAAACATAAAACTGATGAAAAGAAAAAAACAAAGCCAGAAAAAAAAAAAAAAAAAAGCTAAAAGTCTATTTAAGACATAAGAAAACAGAAAAAAACAACTAATCTGCTGCTGTCAGCCGCAGAGTCAGGGAAGGAGAGTTGACTGAGCTCTGCTGGGTCAAAGGTTACAGCTAGGTCAACATGAGTCCACGTCACTGAAAAACCTTGCAGTCTGAGTGAGGTGGGGTGGGGGTGACAGGATGAGGGGAGAGGCAGAGGACGTCAGAGTTTCTGTAGATGCTGATAAATAAAACTCTCTCAGGAGTAGATGGTGATGACTTCTCGTCCTCCTCCACGTACGAGGAGGACCCTGTTGAGACCTTCGGTCAGCACCTCAAGGAATTCCATATCTGAGAGAAATCGAGAGTGAAGGATGGAAACAGTATTTAAACATCCTGCTGCCCTCGGGTCAAAACCATTTTCAAAAATCTCATTGTTCAAAAACCCTTTTCATCTTTTCATTCAAGGATACAGTTTTCGTCGCCCACTCGGTTCTTTGGTGGTCCCGGCATGTTGAGCAAAATGAGTTTGGCCTCCTTGGATTTCTTGGTGATGACTTCATTGAGCCGCATCGCTGTGTGCATGCGCCTCACGTCGACCTGGTTTCTGAAAGGTTAAAGAAAATGTTCGGTTTTGACCTGTTGGGTTTGTAAAGCTGCATTTTAGCTGCTGAAAAAACAGACACAATTACAAAATATTCATACTTACAAGTTCTCCCATTCACTGCAGCATGATTGGAATAAAAAAAAACTATGTAAAAGTGCATCTGTTGATGATTTGTTGCTTTATTTTCAGTAACATGGCATAAATTCACCTGAAAGGCAGCTGCCTTTCATATCAAAATTTTAAATCAAAATCAAAGCGTTAACAAGGGACAAACTTATGGTTTGTTTGGTCAAACATTAAAAATAATGTTATGCACAATCTCATGGAACTTTAGGACATTTTGCAAAATATGTTAATGCTCAAAACATATGTTGCTACTACCACAACAAATATTAAGCTTACTATTTGTACAATTGACTGAGTGATCTTGGTTTTTGTATTTTCTTATCTCAGCAGAGTGTGGTGCCCATGCTGAATCAGCTGGACTCCAAAAGGTTATCAGTTATGGAAGTACATGCAATATTTAATTTTTAAAAGTTTCATTAAAATCCATCAAGTGGTTCATGAAGTTCCACATAGCAGACAGATGTGGGCCAGATCTGGCAATGATGGCTCTGTTTTTAAGATGGCATGCCACAACTGGCCCAGTTGTGGGTTGGTTTATGAGGAGCTTGCCCATACATGGACTTCCTCTGACAAAACACATCTAAGCAACCAAAGGGTGGTCATTATCTGAGTTGATTGTTAGTGGGTCAAAACTGGGCCTGACAAATTTTTGCTGTGCGAGATATTTTGATAACATGTATGCCTTTTGTTGGTGGGTGATAGATGTAAATGCAAGTTGTGTGCATGTAAATTATACACAATGTTGTTCTTCTTCTTTAGGGTGCTCCCTATATATGTATGCAAACTTGCAAAAAAGATTTGGCAATTGTTTTGCACCGTACGGTCTTTCTGACTCAACCTGAGTTCCAACCCACAACCTCAGAATAATGAGACCACGAAGCTACCGCAGCTTGAACTATGTTGAACAGTTTTGAATAAAAAATATAATAATTAAAAATGCATTTAGACTCTACACACGTCTCTGCTGCTTTTTACTAGGAGTACAAATGCTCAATAAACAACACGCTTATGATTTGTTCGAACCTCTGCTCATCTCAAACAACAACCTGAAAGCAAATGAGTCCAGATTTATTCTTCATATCAGCACGTTACTCTGCAGGACCAATGTTGTTAAGGCCTAACTATTTCCAGCTGTGGCATATTTCCAGGTTTGCTTGTAGATGTGGGCTGACTCACGGCTTCATGTTAAGATGGTCTCTTCCCCCCTCTGGCATCCTCGCTGAAAGGACTTTCCCCTTCTCTGTAGTTTTGCCGTCTGTCCAGGTGGCAGCGCCTCCTGCAGAGGTGGCAGCAGGTGATGTGAGGCCCGTGGGCTTGGAGGCGTTCCTGTTGTGGATTAGCTGGACCTGTTTTGGGTCGGAGACAGCCTCAGACTGAGAGACAAACATGTGATGTGTGATGGGGGTGATAGGGCGAAAAGAGAGACCTGTCAGCAAAAGATGGACCTCAGGGAGGCAGATAGAAATCAGCGTTCAGCTTAAATGAAAAGGGGGAAAACTTTGCTGCTGCTGCTTTAGAGAGTAGAAACTTTAAAAACAGAGATACAAAAGGGATGGAGAAAGATCTTTTTTTCCTTTTTCTTCGAAAGGATTTACCTTATCGTCTGTTTTCTCTACAAGGCTGCCTTCCTCTGCGCTGTGCTGGGGGCGCAAAGTGTGCGGATTTTTACGACGGATGGACCCTCTGGATGAATCTGTAATACTCTGGATCTGTAAAAATAAAAGGTGGAAGTTAATTTGATTTCCCTTTAGAGTTGTTGCTTTATGTTGGTCCAGTCACAGACAAGCTCCTCGTCAATCAGTATCTTCATAACAAAAATGCTAAAAAAAGGTCAGAGTTACCTCTCGCTCCATCTCGTTCTTAGTCAGGTGCATCTGTTTGAGGATCTGCGATCGTTGTTCCATGATCAGTGTCTTCTCGTAGGTGTAAGCTGAGATGTCACCGTCGTGCTTAAAAACCAAAACACATTTTTAGCTGCTTAGTCCTTAAATATACAGCATGTATTATTTCAAGTTAAAGGTTAAAGGTTGAAGTCATGGTTTCTTGTTGGGAGTGTTGAACTTGTGGCAGACGCATCTCATACCATCTCCACCACCTCCACAGCAGCATCGATGCGCAGGTGATACAGGAAGGTGATGAGGTCTTTCTTCATCTGGATGCTGTTGTCGTCCATTTGTGCTACGGTGAAAATGCGCATCTTGCACTTCCTCCACACCTGTGACGCAAAACTAAAATCTTCATAAACCCTGAAGTCTGTTCCATTTTAACCCACCATCTCAGATGTACCCCACCCACACCGTCTGGTTTCCCACCTTATGCTGACGCAGAAGGAAAGGCAGGAGCATCAACATGCCTCCATCGTGGACGATCCACCACACGTCTATATGGCCTTCAGTGAAGCGCTCGCCATTGGATGGATAACTGGAAATGTTCTTAGGGACCAATAAGGCCAAACTGGCTACAGTAGTTTCTCTCACCACCTCTGAAAATAGAGAGAGGAAAACAGAGACATTTAATCAGTTTGCTCGGTTGATACATGCAGAACAACAAGACAAGGTGTTGTGTTTGGCCCATAATCAGCTCAAATAATCCCACATCTTTGATGTTTTTCAGACCCACACAGGATTTACTGTACGCAACATCCACAGATTATCTTGCTAGACTCAGTGGCTTATAACAAGTTTAATTAGAACGCATTAACACATTTTTAAAGTGTGTAGTGACTGTATCTGCTTAACTTTCTCTAGATATGAATCTAAACCCCACATCATAAAGTTAATAATAATAATACGCATTTTGTCTGGAACATTTGTTAAACTGTATTCAATGACAGTGAGACTTAAACATCCCCCTGTTAAGGCTTCTGGAAATAATAAACTTCCTAGATATTTATCTTTGTCATCCATCACCTTACCAATAAAGTTCCTAAAATGCTGGTAGCACTCAGGCTGTTTCCAGTTGTGGGGCCAGCTGACCATCACAGTGTTGTGCTTTAGGCCTCCAAGTCCTCCAGTCTGGACCAGGTGGGACGTCCCATCTCTCAGGTTAGAGGAGAGGACCACCTGAGAGAAACCTTTTACCTTCTCTGTCTCCATCAGCTTCTGCAAAGACTGCAACAAAAATAGGAATAATTACTGTACATAGCTGGTGGAGCAGCAGGAGAGGAAGGGACTAAAGTGAGGCTTCGTACCTGATCTGCCCTCTGGGCTTCAATGTAATTGCTGAGGAAGGTTCCCTGAATAGAGGTACTGACAATGGTGAGACCCTTGCCTGCTTTCAGCTGACTGGTCAGAGAGAGCAGACGGGGCTGCTCCACCTTCTGCTCAGCATCCACGCTCACCAGAACCAGGATCTGAGGCCTTAGAATAAACAATTTACTACAGGTATGAAACCAAAGAGTGAAAGACCCAGAGGCTATTCAGTAAATATATTTGACAGTGTACTGAATGTCTAAATACAAATCCTAAACTCTGAACTAAGCCGACCTCCAGTTCTTGGTATGTGGCGGTCCCTCCTCCAGCCTCATCAGAGCAAATCGTGCAGCGCTGAGTGAAAGGCCTCGTATCCCATCACCCCACTCTTTCTCAGCTCTGTTTCACATCAGGCGTATAGTTAACTCAAATGGATGATGAAATAAACATTCTGTGCTGAAATGAATACATACCCACAGAACTCTATATATTTGTAGATGCAGGTGGCGATGCCCATGGCGACGATGGCGTAATACCAGGAACAGATGAACATGAGCGACAGACACAGGCTCATGCCCAGGAAAGACAGAGCCCTGTGGGTGACAGGACATCACATGTTGGGTTATCTGGGACCTCAAACAGATGAAACATCAGCGTCCGAAGGAGCAAAAACACTAGAGTGTCCTCCTGTTTGTTTCAATTTCTGTAAAGCTAAGAAAAATCAAGCATTTCAATTTCTTGCTTAAGGTTTCAGCTTTTCTGCAGATAAAAAGAAAACCATTTTATACACAGTCTCCCATATCAGAATCAAAACATCCCGACAGGCAGGCTTATGACCTCAAACCCTGTCAGAGAGTCGCTCTGGGATATCTGTAAACAAACATATCTTTCTGTTGTCTTTATACAATTAAATGATTACAATATTTTAGGTCAGGTCAGAATGTACTTTTCAGTATAACGCTTAATCTGAAGAGTTAAAAATGATTATTAATAATGATTATAATGCATAAAACAAATAATGAGAATGTTATTATTATTTTTTTTGCTTGACACTCAGTTTTGGTGTTTTTTAAAGTCACTTTACATTGGAGGCTTTTGTAATTATTACAGTAGTATATTTACTAATGTGTATAATAGGACTATGAAATCTGGTGTTCTGTGTATCGATGTGGCTGATCACTGTCCTATATTTTTGATTGTCATTAATGAGAATGAAAATTGTACCCCTTTAAAAAACATTAAATATAGACGAATTTTTAGTGAAAGAAATTTTCTAAATTTTAGGCACACTGTAAATCAGCTATCGTGGAATGAAATTTATCAAATAATGGATGCTCAAAAGGCTTTTTCACTGTTTATAAGAAATGTTACTCAGGTTTATAATTTATGCTTTCCTCTACAATTAGTTTCTGGGAAAAAAAAAAACTCTCCAAACCATGGATAACTTTAGCTATTATAAAATCATTAAAAAATAAAAATAGGTTGTATAAAAAATACCTTCTTTGTCCTACCCCATTTAACCTGTTGCAGTTTAAAAAATATAGAAACAGACTAAATCATGTCATAAGAGGAGCAAAGGTTCACTATTACAATGTGAAATTAGCTGAACAAAAGAGCAATGCATCTTCCCTGTGGAGAACCATAAATTGTATTCTTAATAAAAACCGTTCTAGAAGGCAGTTGCCAAATGAATTTAAGATTGATGACATTATAATATCAGACTCACAACAAATTGCTAAAAGATTTGCTGCTTTTTTTTCTGATGTAGGTTCATCATTAGCTGCTAAGATTCCACCTAGTCAGTTTGGACCTTTAGAATATATGAATTGTCCAATCTCTGAGGATTTTAAATTTACATCTGTTACTGAAGATGAAATTAGAGAAATAATTATCAATTTAAAAGACTGTTCACCAGGACATGATATGATTGACAGTAAAATGCTTAAAGCAGTTTACCCTGATATCATTAAACCATTGCTTTACATTTTTAACCTCTCTTTAGATCAAGGTGTTGTGCCTGTGGAGTTGAAAATGGCAAAAATTACACCAATTCATAAAGAAGATGATCCTGCTATTTTTAACAATTACAGACCAATTTCTGTGTTGCCAGCTTTGTCAAAAATTCTTGAAAAACTTGTTTATACAAGATTAATTAAATTTTTGGACAAAAACAATATTTTATATGCTCACCAGTATGGTTTTAGGAAACATCATTCTACATACATGGCACTTGTTCATTTGTTGATTGAAATATACAAAGCAAAAGACAGAAAAGAAAATACTGTAGGTGTTTTCTTGGATCTTTCAAAAGCATTTGATACTGTTAATCATGTCATCCTGTTACAAAAACTTCCATATTATGGTATACAAAATAAGTCTCTACTTTGGTTCACAAGTTATCTTTCAGACCGGTATCAAACTGTCAATTATAATGGGACGGAATCCCCTCCCTTTCCCCTTCAGTGTGGCTTACCACAGGGGTCCATTTTGGGTCCCTTGTTGTTTTTGTTATATGTTAATGATCTCCCTAATGTTTCAGATAAACTTTCTAAAATTTTATTTGCAGATGACACAAGTGTGTTTTATTCTCACAGAAATGCTGAAACTTTAATAGAGGTAGTTAATGTAGAACTTGATAAGTTATCCACTTGGTTTAAGTCCAATAAATTGTCACTTAACATTAAAAAAACAAATTATATATTTTTTGGTATTAAGCCTGATACATTTAAATCTACAATACAAATACAAATTGATAATACTTCTATTAATAATGTTAAATCTACTTGTTTTCTTGGTGTTATTATAGATGATTCATTATCCTGGAAACCTCACATTAGTGCTGTATGTACAAAAATAGCAAAAGTTGTTGGCTTATTGGGAAAAATCCGGCACCTGATAAATACAAAAGTTTCAACCATGTTGTATTATTCAATATTGTATCCATATATCGATTATTGTAATATTGCTTGGGCTAGCACCCATTCATCCAAACTGGAATCTATTTTTCGACTCCAGAAGCGGGCCTTGAGAATAATATTTTGTGTAAATTGTAGACACCCTTCCCAGCCATTATTTGCTCAAGCAAGTATCCTTACGGTTTATCAGGTGAATCAACTTCAAATTTCTTTATTTACCTATAGCTCTATAAAAAAGTTA
>JARVJO010000024.1:4436004-4456467 GCA_031762555.1 Cynodonichthys magdalenae
ATCATTTTGTTCAACCCACTGAAATAAAGCTGAAAGTCTGAACTTCAACTGCATCTGAATTGTTTTGTTTAAAATTCCTTGTGGTAATGTCTAGAACCAAAATTAGAAAAATGTTGTCTTTGTCCAAATATATATGGACCTCACTGTACCTTATAACAAGCTAACTTTAGTCCCTATGTTTCAAGCACAACACAAAACAGTTGGATCCCTCAAGAACACTGCTGCACTGCTCAGAGATAAGACATCTGGTCTATTAGCTGAACTAGTCCAGTGATCCCAGGCAATAATGAAATATCTGGGTCAGACACAAAACATTAAATTTCTCCCACCAGGGTTAAATGTTATTCTGACATTCAAGGCAAACACAGAACAGTTACACTCATTCCAAATATTTAGCTACTATAAACAGCAACTAGACTGCTGTGCGGTATGACCAAGTATGTTTTATAGCTGTTAAGAGAGGAATACTTATTATTTTCTATGATAGTTTTCATATTATTTCTGTCCCACAGTAGTGATTGTGAAATAAGTGAAAGTTGAGCTCATAGTGTTAGGCTCATTAATTTAGGCTGCGTGACTAAAATTTAATGTGGAGTGTGCCTCTGCCAAAAGAAAACCACTGCTCTGAATAAGCTCCACACTTTTTTTTGTTCAAATAATAGCAAATAAGCAAAACTGCTTAACAAAGGAATAAGAACATAAACACACTTATTTGTTTAAATACTTTTCTATGTAATGGTGAAGAATAAGACCGGCTTTCACCTTGTTTTGTTATGATTTCTGAAGAATTCAGAGCTTCTTGCCTTTCTGCCAAGGCCCGTTTTATTACAATAGGACTGGAATGTATGGTATAAATGTCATTAGAACGTGTGTGATTGATGAGTCTACAAAATAACATTCATACCTTGTGTATGATGAGACAGTAGAGAGTAAATATAATTAGCAGTCCTCCGCAGATGGACGTAATGATGAAGCCAAGCCTGTACAAGTCTTTGCTCGGTCTTCTCTGCGAGGCCTTTGCCGAGTTCCTTCCATAACTGTCTGAAGAAAATCCCACATGTTCTGTGATCTCTGACATCTGCGTTTCTCATCCATTGCACAGCATTCCTAAAAGATTAGATTACACACCTGTAAAATACTGTGAGGTGGACTCTGCAGGGAGCTCTTCTGTCGGGGAGCTCAAGGTTTCTGAGTATTCATCCTGGCATCTCCAGTCGACTGGTGAGTCACCGGTGGTTGCCAGCTCCCAGTAAACAGTCAGCACCTCTGAAACTTTCCGCAGGGCGTCTAAAGGAGATCCACGGTGGACCATTTCAAAACTCTCAGGCTTATCCTGCAACAGAACCCGAGAGGATTTCTCATCTAACAAATTTCAATTTGAAATGTTTTCAAAAGGCAAGTTATTTCCCACAACTCACCTCAACCTCTTCATTGATCTCAGGCACACACCCCTGAGAATAAATGTTAAGAATGACTCTTCTCAGGGTCTGAACATAGCCATCATTTACTGATCCCCTGCTGTACTTGAAGTGGGTGGTGAGCAGCTCCAATATCCAAGGTAATGCAGCTTTCACAAAACAACATTTGCTCTGTGGAGGAGGTAAACCGTTAGCGTACTTCAATTTAAAATTTCCTAGAACTAATTAAATTCCTAGAATTAAGAACTAATAGCCTTTCATAAGACTTATAAAATTATCTTCAGCTGAGACATGAGAAGAGTAGCCATCTTGGTCAAACCTTCTAAATGATGTGCATAAATCTCATGTGTGACATTTTGCATGAGCTGGTAGTGTTCTGAGAAGAGGACATTAAATTTTAGCTCACTATCTGTCAAATTGACCAAGTTATGGCCTTTTTCATGTTGTCTATGATCAACTTACTTTGTCAGCTGTTTTGAATTAGTTTGACTCCAAATAGCTATACGTTTTAGATGTACATCCAATGATTACTTTATGAGTTTCATTACAATCCATCAAGTGGTTCATAAGATAATTAGCTAATAGTTTAACAAATGCACTCACACAAACACACACACAGATGGGCAAAAAATGATTGTCTCTTGCCTTCAGCAGGCGATAAACCATCCTCTCTAACAAGAGCTGCCTTACCAATGTTCTCCGTTCTATGAATGTGTAGGTAATTGAACAGCCGCTCCTCAACTGGTTATCCATCTGAAGAAACAACAGCACAAAGATCTCATCCTGGGAATATTTCATCCGATCATTTTGATGTTGCTTTAACACCTACCAGCTGCCTAACCGTCAGCAGGTGCTCCCTAGTAATTGAGTGTCTGCATGGACCAGAGATCTCAGTCATTGCCTGGGGGAAGCTCAGGAACATAAGCACACACAGACACTTTACCTGCAACTGACACAAACACAAATCATGCCAACGAAAAGATTAAATTACTTTTATTTAACTTGACTCAAGTGTAGTAGAAAATACTAACAATACAATCAAATTACAGTCTTGATATTATCTCAACCATAAGTAAATAAAATATAATGGCCTCTCTTTTTCTGTGACACCTTCCAGAACTAGATAAGATTTTTTGGGGCAAAAAATAAAAAATAATTATTTGATGAAATTTCCACCAAACTGTGGTGTAATTCCACAACTGGATTGTTGCATTTCCACCCAAATTCCTGAAGCAAATAAGAGAAGCTGCAGTAAAAGTATTAATAAAAACTTTGCACTTATTATTTCACTGTTGTTCAAACAGGCAAATCCCATTGAGACTGCAGATCTCTTTTTCAAGGGAAGCCTGGGCCTGAAGGCAACCTATACAATTTGTTGGGGTGTGGGAAAACGGAGTTCCCAAAGAGAACCCACACAAACATGAGAACATGCCAACTCCTCACAGAAAGACCCCAGGTCCAAACCAGGGATCAAACCCAGGACCATCATGCTGTGAGGCATCAGTGCTAACCGCTGATCCTTTGTGCTGCATATTTGTGTGAACTGTGTGAAATGACTGTTTTAAGTGAAATTTGAATAGATTATAAAGATACACAACAATTGAGTGTGTCAAATTTGAGATAAGATTAAGTTTTGTCTTTTTTTTTATTTTGTCTGCAGAATTCAAAAGGCAGATTCCTCTTTTATCTTCTGATGTCTGCTACCAAGCACCTATTGGCAACATTCCCTTTTCTTTGGCTATTCCATCTTCAGGGGTCACCACAGTGAGTCATCCTCCATTTCAGTGCTGTCTCTAACTTTATCTCCCAGACCTGTGCTGTACCTCTGATGATCTCATTCACTCCCAAAGAGAACCTCGGCATCTTCAGTTCTAATACTTCCAATTCTGTCTCCTGTCTTTTGATCATTGTCTCTGTCACCAAACCCTACAACACTTTTCTACTCTCTTGTAAACCTGTCTTTTGGCCTTTGCTGCCATCTTTTTGTCCCAAAACACTCCTGAAACTTTTCTCTATGCACTCCATACTGCCTGGACTCTTCTTTAACTCAAATTCAAACACACAAACTTTCTCGTACACTGCTAACTTTCACTGCCAACGTTTTTTCCTCTTCTTTCAAGTGCATGCTTCCACCTCTCCAAGTTCTCTTCCACCTGTTCCCCATCCTCACCAAAGATTATGGCGTCATCTGCAAATATCATAGTCCATGAGGATACCTGCCTGACCTCATCACCAGAGCAAACAAGAAGCTTCTCAGAGCCGACTCTTGATGCAGTCCCACCTCCACTTTGAAACTGTCTCCTGAAAGCGGCATCTCACCATTGTCCTGCTGTCCTCATACATGTCCTGTACCAGTCTAACATACTTCCCTGCCACTCCAGATTTCCTCATAGAACACTACAGCTCCTCCCTCATCACCCTGTCATATGATTTTTCTTTTTTTTTGGTTTTTCTTTTTTTTCTAAATCCACAACGACACAGTGATGTTCTTTCTGATGGTTTTTGGACAACTTCATTCACATTCTCAAATTACGTCTCTGGTGCTTTTTCTTGGCATGAAACCACACAAATAACCACCTCTTGTCTAACCCTAGCTTTCACATGTCTCTCATGGATCTTGATCAAGTGGCTCATCATTTTAAATCCCACATTGTTGTTACAACTCTGTTTGTCGTATTTGTTCTTCAAAAGAGAGGGAACCAGCACACGCTTCTTCAAAAATGCCATTGAATAACAGGTGAGAGAGCAGTCTCTCACCTGTAAGCATTTCCATACCTCCACTGGTACGTCATCAAGTCCAACTGTCTTCCAGCTCTTCATCCTCTTCAAGGTATTCCAAGTTTTAACCTCACTAATAATTCTCACTCAGATTTTATGATTTATTTTCTTTATTTCCTTTCATTCCCTTTATTCATTAGCTCCTTAAAGTCCTTACATCGTTTCATCACATACTTCACTCTTATAAGAGCAAAACAAACTCCAGATGGACAGAAAACACAGCGACAAGCATGTGCTCTTCAAGACAAAAAGTCTTAACACATAAAGATGTTTTTGGTGGTGGTAGTGGGGTGGTGGGGTTAATCCTTCACATGATTTGTTTGACTTCACATTTGCCTTCATCTATTGACAAATACAAACCAGATGCAAAGCAAGACCCCGGATTTAAACAAAAGAACAAAATGTTTCTCGACTTAACTTCTGACATGGATTAAGAGTCAAAAGACATGAAAATGTGGTCTTTTATTGTTTTCTGGCTGTTTCTCGTATAACTGCGTGCAGTTTGACTTTTGCACAGGAAATACATGTAATAAGTTTATGCAAAACTCCTCACTCCTCGGTCACATAAAAAGACGATTGTCTGGAGCAGAAAGAAATGAGAAATGACCTATGTCATCAAAGCTTCAATTTAAATTTAAACAATGTTTTTTTTTTATTTTGAACCAGCAATGTGAAATAAGATTATCCTCAAGGTAAAAATAAATAAATACAACCGAAAATAAAAATGTAATTTAGTAATATTACTCGGAACTCACTTCATGCCTAATAATGACACATAATCAGATTAATTTAATCTAATAAAACTACTGATGTGACAGGAATGTGGTAAAGGCAGGGCCACATGATGCAAATATCACTCAGCACATCATTTTTCCCAAGCTTTTCTTATCTCTAAGTCAAGAAACTGCACAATCGAGCGGTGATTATCACATGTATAATGACAATTTGCATAATGATTATTTTAGTGGGATCTGTCTTTGGCATTGCACTGATTAGTCAAAAGCTCTGTCCTACCTTAGCTTTGCTCTGACTCAGGGTTGACACAGGGATGGTCATCTGGTACGTATTTGACAGTGGAAAACACCAAACTCCTTTGTCACACACATTGAAGCAAAGAGGTCGTTTTCATATATCCACGTTCACTCCACAGAAAGGAATTTCTTGTTAAGTAAATGTGACACTCCGTCATGTGGCGCTGTCCTTCAAAGCGTTGGTTAAATTGCTCCTCCTGCCTTCAGTGAGTTCAAACTGAGACTGACTCATTCAGCTGACAAGCACCCCTTTTTTAACACCTCCCACATCCACAAGTTTGTAAAGGTATCCCAGGCTTGAAGGATGAGGAGGGCTAAACTGATCTGTAGCTGTAGACCAATCATGTGAAATGTTTTTCCTTTTTTTTTTGTATTTATAATTAAAGATCTTCTGCAAAATCATCTTGTTTTGTTTTTGAAACTCAAAAACTTTATAAGAACTTTTAAAAATACGTTATCTTAGTATCTCTTAAACGCAATCAGATTACAAAATAATAATACAGGTTGCATTATAGGAACGTTAGCTATGTGGAAAAAATAAAAATACAAAATTACTCCAAAAAACAAACAACAAAAGACTAGAGAGCATTCTGCCAAGTCCCATTCTGCCTCCTCAAACACTTACTTACTCATTTAAACAGATAAAAATCAGAGCCAGACAATTCACGGATGTTAGAGGGAAAAACCACAACATCTTTACTGTCACTTTTTATCATGTGACTGAAATTCTTGAACAATTCAGAGAACAGGAGACAAAAGATCTGACAAGAACATCTGATTGATTTTAATGCTTTTATCTCTTTATTGTCTTGATGTGCCCCATGCAGCCTGTGTAAGCAGAAATAATAGTTTGTGTCCAGTCAGTTTTTATTTAAATTTGGTTAGTTAGAACTTTATATCATATTATAATGTCATTCCTCAAAATCATACCCAAAGTGTTGCTTTGAGTCATTCATGCATTTTGGAGAACTCCTTGAATCTCCTGTGGAGCCATGTGGAGCTGCATAAACGCCTGCTGGAACAAAGCTCCGCCTATTTGTACAAAGCTCCTCTCTGGATCTCAAAAAAACAGAAGCCAATTTCAAGGTGTTTGTATAATGGTTGTGAGGCTATGATGCAAAGTCAATTTTATTTTTCATAAATACAGCATTTTCATAATAACTGAAGGTAACATCGTTACATGATTGTGTTATAGAATTAACTATGTGCCTGAAAAATACATAATATCCCTTTTAAGTGAGCTTCCATTTATCAAAGAAAAAAAAATCAAGTAAAAAAGGCAACTTTCACTTCTTCACACTATGGATTTCACTAAACAGCTTAGGTATATTTTAAATTTGTAATATTACTCTAGGGCAGGGGTGCCCAAACTTTTCCCCAGAGAGGGCCAAAATGAAAATCTATCAGATGGCTGTGGGCCAAATGCAGTAATAAAATCCATGAAATACAAATACTTCTTAAATAAAGTCCTTTATTTTTAAAGATTAAGCTAGCAGCCAATGGGCTAATGAATGGAAGGAATTTAGGTGGAAATACTGTGTTTCTCCATAGGATGAGAGGTTACAACCCAGTAACCATGGCAACTGCTGGTGGGCCAAATCAAAAGGCTTCAGGCCAGTTTTGGCCCACGGGCCTCACTTTGGGCACCTCTGCTCTAGGGAGACAATTTACCTTAAACAAAGCTTTTAACTCAGTTTGTTACATAATTTAAAACTGAGTTATTTACCTAAAGAGTATTGTGTGACTGACAAAATTGTTAAAGCATCTGTTTTTAACTTCAGTCTTGATTTTTCACATCTTGGTCACAATATAGACTTAGCAAATATAATTGGAAAATATACAGTTGGTTATTTTGAGATGAATGCAAAACAAAATCTCTAACAACTTCAATATTATCCTTATGAAAGGTTGAAGCAGATGTAGGTTTTATTGTTCACCAGGCAAATCAGTTCACAGAAAGAATGAATTAGCTGAAAAACTTACATAAATTAGTGTTATAAATGTTCACAAGATGTTCAGTACAAATTGTGCCAAAGAACAAAAAAAGCAATAAATGATGCACGTTTTCTTTTTATCGCTGTAGTTAAGAAGTCTTTTTTTAATCATTGTTTTAAAATACATCTAATGGTGCAATATAGACCAAGAGATGGCAGGAAACATTTGAGCTTTAGCATAAAAAATATTCAAGCAAAAAGATAAATAATGTTTGACTTTATATGTCAGACTGCTGAAGCAAATCCTATTCGATTATGGCGGCGATCAAACTCTGTGTAGTATTGAGCAATGAAGTTGGCTCCCAAAATCCAAATGGGACCAGTGGGCGGTGGAACATCCAAAGCACTGAAGGTGACGATGCAGACATCCCCTTCAATATGTGATTGCTGTAACAAATTAAATTATTATTATTTAAAGCTTCTACACAGTTTGAAAAAAGCAACTAAACTAGAAAATAATTAGACATTTAGACAGTTTCTTACCCATAAGATATAATCCTCATGTGTGAGTGGGTACTCTCGGCCACCTAAATGAAAAGTGACCCTGGGCAGCGTCTTCACTGCATCGCAGTTGACTTTGTACTGGTAAACAGCACAATATAAAGCATAATGATCAGGTTTGTTTTGTGATTTTTTTTTTTTTTGAGTAAAACATTAGCCTCTGTTTAAGACTTACTCCAGTTTCATCCAGCTGAGCGCCGATGGTTTTCATCAGGACAGACACGGAGGAGGCGGGGCCTGTGATGTAAGACGAGCCCGTATCTATAACAGCCGTGCAGCCTTCTGAGCAAAACATCATCTCTGCTCCAACAGAAACGCTGACAGAATGAGAAAAGAGATTTATCACAAAAACATAACAAAAACAAAAAGTGCAATTTCTTCTTGGTCTACTAGGAATTATAAGGAATTATTAATATCTCACCCTTTCATTGTGATTTCCCACTTTCCCACTTCTCTGGTTTCCAAATAATTAAAGGTTCCCGTGTAGTAGTTTGGGTCCGTACCTCCAAGGACCAGTTCTCCACCAGGGGAGTGTGTTGGGTCCCTGAACATTGTGAAAAACCCATAAAAACTTAAACAAATTGGTCAACAGGCAATATGCGACAGAGTCCAAAAGCTCATATGGACTCACAGACGTCTGTTTAAGCATGGGGTAAACACTGATTGACCTCAAACAGATTCAAATTGACAAATATTAAAGACATGCAAACGGACATGCATAAGGATTAGAGTGAGTCAAAAAATATCTTCAAATCCAACACAGTGACAACATCATGTCAAAGAAACATCAAACTACTACAAAAATACACAAAGTGACTACAAAGAGCAGCAGAGTCACCACAAAGAAATCCATTCGGCCACAAAGTGGTTCACCCGACCAAAACTAAATGAAGAAAACCTGTGCAAAACACACATAAAACAACCATAACGAGACTTCAAAACACATCTGTGTTGTCTGCAGCTGGTTTGATAGGAAGGGGGGGGGGGGCTTTTGACGGCTCTGTGCCCAGGGGCTCTGTCCCTCATCGTGTCTCAGCATTTTAGGCTCAGTGCTTCGAGTGTCAGAAGTTTGCAAATCATTTTATTTCTGTTTTCAAGCAGAAAGGTAGGCACACACTTCTCCTAATTCTTGACATCCTTAGATGATAATATGAACCGTAGATGATAACAAACTCCCAAGTTCATTATTCGGAAACTGAACCACTATTTTTAGACATAGTTTTTCACAGACTGGTGAACCTCTATTCATCATTTTTTCAAAGTTTTCTTTATTTACTCTTCCTCTTATAGATCTGTCACTAATTAACCTATTTAGTTGCAAAGTGCTCCTCCTGCTGTTTCATAATCATGCCACTACAATCTTTTGTTGACTGTTCAAGCTTTTTTAAAAATGTGTTGTGCCATCAAATTTAAAATTAGCTTTTTTTTTTCTGAAAAGTGTTATGAGTTTAAACTTACTTTAAACAACTCAACATCTCAACAATTTGGAATTGATAGTGACATTACATACATTATCTCCAACAATTGTTCTCTTGTAAGATACTTATTTGTCAAATCATACCTCTTAAAAGATCCAAACAATACTAAGAAAAAAAAATCATGACCATTTCTTGAGACTGTATCACGTTTCTCCCTCTGGTGGATTGCACACAAACTGATGGGGTGTAGAAACTCAGTGTATCACTAAAACACACCTGTTATAGTAGACAGAAAACACCTCTTCTTTAAGGATGTGCTGAGACATAATGTGGTCAAACACCGGCGTAATCCCATCAATGGCCGCGTTGGGGTAACCCATCCCCAGCACACCATCAAACTTGGCAAAAATGAAAGGCATGGCTGACAGAAAGTTGGCTTCAGCAAATACCTGCACCACAGGGATACCACCAACCTGCAGGGATCAAACATGCAGGAGTTAGAAAGCTTGACACGTGTAGTGTCTTCAGACATATATTGTAAAAAAGAAATGGCTTTGATTTATTGCTTCCAGACTTTAAACTCACCACAACCACATCCTCACTGAGGAATCCCCTGACATTTCCAGAGGCATACTGGATTGAAAACCCTGTGCCGTTCTCAACATAAGTACGGGATTGGGATGCATCGTATCTGTTATGAGTGACTGAAGATTACAAACGTGTTTGTGTTAGAAACCAAGTTTTAAAGGAGTACATTTAGAAACAATAGTGATGATACTGTTTAAATCTTTAATGTCAGTTAGGTGAATATTTAAGGGGGTAGGGTAATATATATTTTCCTGGCACATTGTTCAATTCTATACCACAATCAAGTAACTGTTACCTTCTTCTTGTCATCCTTCAGTAGAAGGTGACCCATAACCTGAGGGAGGAGCTTTGTTTAAATAGGCGGAGTTTTGTAGCAGTAGGCGTTTAGGCAGCTCCACCACAGGAGATTCAAGGATTTCTCCAACATGCACAAATGAGTCAAAGCAACACTCTGGGTGTGTTTTTGATGAGGACATTATAACATGAGATAAAGCTCAAAAACTTTGATTTTGCATAATATCCCCTTTAACCAAGTAATGTCAACTGGTTTAATTCAATCGAGTTGAGTAAATGTGAAAATCTGTTTACAGTTTCTTGGTCTGATTCACACAAATTGTGACACACAAATGCTTGAAATGAAAGTTGTTTTAAGATGGTAGGGATCGATTTTTGTCTTGGCATCGATCTGGCTATAGCCATGAACTTGCCAGTCTGGTCAGACGTTTTTAACAGAGGTCATTTAAAATCTGTCTACAACAGATAAAATATTACCTGCTCATAGTCTTTTCATAGAGCCCCACATCTAAAGGTCTGAATCAACCTTTAAAGTTGCTGTTGTAAACTTAAAAGTTTTAAAAAGTCTCAGTATCACAGTAATTTGTTATGAATTCTCTGGTTATTAGCAAACACAATTAGTGTCGACAGAAGAAACTAGCTGTAGCACTTCCAGAACCTCAAACCAAAGACAAAGCCACAAAAACGACTGCCCCCTAGAGGCTAACTGCAGTGTAGTTTTTAAGTCCCTCCCCTCCATTTAACTGAATGGGATATTTCTTTTACTAAAAATAAAAAAGGACTTTCTACAGAGTTCCCAGATGTATGATTTATTTTTTACAATAATTTTGTCCTCTGTAAGATCAATAATTACTATAATGTATGATAACATTTGTGCTTCCATCCATTGCTAAATTAATGAATCCTCACAACAAGCAACAAGCATATGAAAGAGATTAGTGAAACATGTGCAATGTTGTCAACTTAGCAACATTGTCACCATATTTAACAAGTTTTCAGATGCCTCCTAAGGCTACTTTTCCCAAAAAGCAATTAAAAACAAATCTAGCAACTTTCACTGGAAACTCTTGGAGATAAGGTCTGACGGACAGTGCAGTCATCCTGCAGCATCCTTCCCAGCTGCAGTCAGAGCAGGACATATATACCCCACCTCTTCCAGACCCTAAATGAACCATGCCTGTGAAAAACTGCTACTGGCTGATCTATTGTTGGAATGTAAATGTAAAACATTCTATGTCTAAAACAAATGGGGAAATGGGGAAAGTAGTTTAGGACATTATTTAGTGATTTCTAGCATAAAAACATTCTAGTATATAAACAAAGTACATGTAAAATATTTATGAAGCAGGATTTTGGTACAGGATGATTTAGCAGACAATTCAGTCTGACTGATATTGCAAGGCCTGTAGGTAGAACTGTTTGTTGCTTTGTTAGATCTTAGATCTTTCAAAGGCAAATAAAAAGTTTTATAGGCTATTATATGCAGTCTTTAAAATTGTGCTATTGAAGGAGATAATTCTGAGCTGTAGAATACAATACAATAATGTTAAGCCGCTGGTGCGATACGTCAACATTTCTCACATGGCAACACAAATTATTCTTTGAGTAATATCTCTGTTTGTAGTTTTCCATGTGGACACTTACAACAGGCGATGGAGAAAGGCGAGCATCTCTCCGAGGGCACCCACAGGTTTGCTGACCCCGTGTCAAACACCACGTTGAACATCTGGGCCGGAGAGCCAATGCTGATTTCTCCATAGTACTGAGTCTGTTACAACAAACACTATAATGTTTTTTTTCTTTAATGCTTTTAGTTGTTTATTTTGAGGAAATTAAATGACATTAGGACTGCGAGTCACACACAAAGTTCCAGTTCAAACGCAAATGGATCTGCTGTTTTGCTTGAAGAAAAGTTTTTACACTCATTCACAAGTGCAGATGAAGGCTCTTAGATGTGCGGGGCCCCTTTAACCCCAAAGACTAAAGTCTGCTTTTGGTGTAAAGCTCAACAAGCAAATCCAGATGCTTTCAATTTAATGCATTTCAAGTTCTTATCACCTGTAGAACCTGTCTCAGAACAACATGGTGAGGTTCAAAAAACATCCTGTGTATATAAATATATATTTATATAATGCAATATTATGATATAAAATATCTCACATCCAAGTAATTGGTTAGAGGTGTGGGAACAGCCTTGTGGTTGGTATCAGCTGTGCTCATCTGGGCCAGTTTCGACAACACCTGCTCAGCAGAAACACCCATCTCCTGCAGCGACTCTCGGATGGACGGCATCTTCTTCAGGGAGATTCTAAAACCACAACAGGCATAAAGGGAAACATGAGACACCCAAAAAACATAAATTCAATGAGAAGAGATGCGTGTGATGACAGATGTACCGTTAAAACGGTCTGTGCGGTAAATATTTCATACATTTGGCACGTGTTCGGTCTTGGTTCAAATATGATTAGCCTGTAATAAATTACAGACGTGCTTTTCTCCTAATGCCTGGCCAGAAAGAAAAACATTGAGGAAAAACATGTGCTAAGCCTGTTCTGAAATCTCTGGCTTTTGTAATGAACTAGCTGACACTTTGTGTTCCTGTTATCTTTTATTTTATGTCCACAGGATTCCTCATCTTGAAATACATCTGAGTTGTAAACTTTTATTATTCTATTGTTTTTTTTTAAAGAGAAATACATAAAAAGAGAGTTCAGTTTGTACCTTATTAGACCATGGCCTGTAGTCATCCTCAAACATAATGCAACCAGAAACATCCAATAATCCAGCAGTAGAGTCATGGTGATGCTGTGGCAAACAAGAAAACAAACAAACTAATGATGCAGTCGCTGTGTGCTCCTGGTTTCCTGTGTATCCAGGTCTGACTTTGTGAAGTATGCTTCCTTTACTCTGGTCCTTTTTATACCCGATCCCCTTTACCATGTTTTTACCCACACATCACTTATTGTAGACGTTTACCCTTCGTCCCACTCCTCTGCAATCATCCACAGACCCCTCTGTCATAAACATGTCTCAAAAAGGCATGTGAACTCTGACCTGCTGCGGACAGAAAGGCTGGGTACAGAGGTGATGACGTCATTGAACTGTGACACCTTCTCTGTGGGGTTGTGAGAACATTCAGAGGAGTTGAAAAAAATGCCTCGAGCTGTCAGAACAGATCAACTGACTGATGTTTGCCAGACTCCCACATAAGTAAAAATAAATAAAGATAAAATGAGTATTCTGCTAAACCCACCTTCTGTGGCAGCAGGTGTCCCAACAGTTGTGGGACTTCTAGGGAGATTCCAGTTTCAGCAGTCAGATCTACTTCATACACAGAGTCTGTTCAGTCAGCAGAAGTTAACCCATCTTCTCATTCAACTACTCCATGTTTCTGAGGCCCCAAAGCCTCTGATTTGACAAGGTAGTAGCTGAGACATATTCCCAACACATAGAGTATTTACCAGATTTTCCCATAATTGTATTTAGAAATTAGCTTAACTATTTGGAGTTAACTTTGAAATATCTCAGGAATCAGTGAACATATTTTATTGAAACTTTAAGAAAGTATTTCATGGATGTAGATCTACAACTGGGTAATTTTTAGAGCCAACCCAATACAAAATTCTATCACAGCCAACTGACCTTAGAAAACACAAAATTGGCTATGATTTGGTCAGCCCTTCAAAATATCGGGGTTAAGGTTGGTGAGAGTCAACCCTGAAAAATTGTAACTGTTGTCAACCCTCTTTGTCTGTTAGCAAAATATCTTATGAATGGAATTTAATAAAACTTTCAGAAAATAATCACTGGATATACACTTACAACAGATTAATAGGGATGCAATAATTTACTCAAGCCCTGATTCAATTATCCATTTTAAGTTCACAATTATGATTATTAAGGTATTTTTTTCATCAAAATTAACTTTAGCCATTTTATAACCAAATATGTTATTTTTTTTTTTAACATCAACATTTTTGTACTTGTATTAAACTGTTGTCTTAGTAACAAAACAAAACCTAAAAAAAAAGAAAAAATATGTCACAAATTCTTTTGTGAACAAAGAAATCATCAAACTTAATTTGTCTAAAAGTCACATCTTACTGTTATACAATAACAATGAAAGTGATTCTTTAATTTTTATCAATCAATTCACATTTTATGCAGTTAGTTGATTCTCAATTAACTGTTACATCCCAACATATTAACTTTCTGAGCTGACTCAAATCAAGGTTGTTGTCACAGCCCAGTGGCTGTAACTCAGTCAGTTACAAACCTTGTGCTAAAACTAGATGTGATAGTAGCTGAGATCTTTCACATTTACTCTGAGCCTGACCTCATGTAGTATTGCATAAAATTGCACATATGTTTTTTTTCAAGGTTCAACCTAAAGAGCTACAGCTCTGTTTCATCTCATCCTAAAATGATCTTAATCTAAACTGCTGGCATGTAAAATGTTGGCCTATGTGCAGTCCTTTAAGGAATGCTACTCCTTTAGTTTAACTTCTTTACTATGTTTGTATTTTCTACTTTTTATTTTGTTAGCTTTTTTAGATCAGCCGTATAGTCAAAAAGTATTAAGTCATTCATTACAAACTAATCAGATCCTAAATGAAAGGAAAAACCTCATTGAACAGTTCATTCAGGATAGGTTGTAAGAGCAAACATGGTTGTTAGGATGAAGCTGTTATTTCCTCAGACAGCTCGACAGGACAGAAACCGTGTAAACACAAATCAGGTTTCTCCTTTTGTGCCAAAAGCTGCTGAAACTGATGCTGAATCTGTGACAAAAAAAGAGGAAGAATGACTTCAGGCAGTTTGTGTCTAATTGAATTTAGATGGTCTATTTTTTTCTCATACACTTAAGATTTTATCCACAGAGCAGACATGTCTACACTAAAATTCTTTGCAGCTTGAGCACCAACTCAGTTCAGATTTTTTTTTCAAAATAAAAAGCAATGTGAGAAGAACAAAGCACATCTGTGTGTCGAGATCAAGGTCTTAGATAAAAACTGCTGGCAGGAGGCAGAGCCCATGTTGAGTGTTTTGCAGCAGAGGGGGGGATTGGCAATGCGGAGTGTTTTCATTTGCACCTCTTGCTGCTGTGCTGAGACTCAACCAGACTTAACACCAAAATCGTTTTTTTGCGCTCCCTGCGTAAGGCGTCACAGAGGATTCCCACAGTTACTGCTCCATCAGGATTGGGTGGGCTGTTGACAAACTACCCAGCTGACCCAGGACAAATGTGGAGGTTCGTGTCAGACAGCCATCGCAGAGGTTAGAGGTCAGTCACTGAATGTCTCCCCGTGGAGGCAGATTTCAAACAAATTTGTCATACATTCAGCAAACAGGCTACGATGCTGCAGGATGCTTTATAGCGGCTGACCAGTAACTCTTTATAATCAAGTGAGAAAAAAAAGAATGTATATAAAAATATCACCTAATTATCAGTTTTGCAGCTGAACTTGGTCTTTGAGTGAGTTTCTGCTTACTATTCAGACTGATGTGATTCACTTTCCCTGCTGACATTAGTCACTGCAGGGCAGGCAGATGTTTTCAACACCATGAAACAAGAACTTTTAAACACCTCCCTGCACCACCTGCTTACGACCAAACAGTTTACAACAACACCTTTAAAGGATAGCTTAGATACTTAGAAGTAAGGCTCAGATTTTTAAAACTTATATAAAAAACATGCTGTGTATTTATGAGCAGGTTTAATAGCACCTTTCAGAGACAGTCTCACAGACTTATGACTTTTGACTGTCTGAATTGGTGCCCAAGTTTCTTTTTTCCCACACTGCCAAGCTGGATCCACGCATGCGTCACCACTGTGTGGCCTCCCACCTCTCTGCTGACTCAGCTCAACTAGTGGGCATGAGAAACACACACACAGACGTCCTAGCACTCTTTGGAACTTTCATGCCAAAGTTTTGCTGTAAACTAAGATTATTCTGCGATGAGAAGAAAGAAAGCTTTAGCTATTTCGGTCAAACCTTATAAATTATGTTGTGGGCATTCTAAGTAAAAATCCTACAAGATGCATTATTTCTATGTGTTAAGGATGAATCTTAGCCACGACCACATCAAATCTTAGCTCAGCATCTGCAGAACTCAATGAGCTCCAGCCATTGTTATGTTGGCTAAGGTCAGTTAGCTGAGGTGGCCACCTTTAAATGGATTGATTCCAGTAGCCAGGGAAAATTTTCTGAGAGTTCTATTAAAACATGTGAAGTGGTTTATGAAATACTTTGCTAACGAACAAAACTGACTCTAATAGTCAAGTTGGAGTGTTAGGGTGGCTTTTGCCTACCAGCGCACCAAACAACAGCTTATTAGTTATAACCATTTTTGTGTTTTCTAAGTTTGCTTTGCTGTTGTGGACATCTTGAATTGAGCAGTCTTCTAAAGTTAATCAGTTGTAGGCACACACCCAACGGTTACTTTCTGAGAGTTACATTAAAACCCATCCGGTTCATGAGATACTTCGCAAAGCTAACGCCGCAGCCTTATTTGAATGAGCATTTTTTTTGTCTGTAGACAAATTTTTGTATAATTGTTCTACTGAAACTGTAACTGAGTTTACTTCATAAACAAGCCAACTTAATGAAATGAATAGAGGATAAAAAAACAAAACCTAAAATATTTAGAAGCACACATCAGAGAAAGAGTGAACAGATTTTGCGGAATTATCTCGTCTCTCACAGCAGCAGCACGAAGCAGTGCAGCAGTTGTTAGCAGGGAATGAGACTCCGGGGAAGTTCTGTTGCAAACAAACAAGCCCAACATCCAAGATTGTAATTAACATCAAACTCTCAACAGCTGGTTAGGAACATAAATTACCACTTGTTTGCATGATTTGATCTCTTTTCATAGAAAGCTCACTTATGGAGATTCAGCACGTTACAAAACTAGCAGCTTGGCTGCAGGGATGATGTGCTCAGGGATGTTTTTAAATTTAAATCCAATGAATTAACTGTGATTCCATCTGGATCCAATATGCATTAAAATGTGCAGGCCAGTCTTCACAACAGGAGGTCAGAAATGTAGAAACTCAGACCAGAAGAGGTATTAAAAAAACATGTTTGATGCAGACCACAAAGATTTCCATTACAAAGAGTGCTCTGAGTGTTTGATATCTTTCCAGGATGATTCACAGCATTAAGTGGAATTATTATCATCCTAACAACTTGGAGGGGGGTGTCTGCTGTATCTGTGCTGTAGATTTGTAATCCTGAGGCTGCAGGTTAGAGCTCAGATTACATCAGAAAGGGCATCAAGCCTATTCAAAAATATCCTTGCTAAATCTTCATGTAAGTTTACATGCTTTGGCAGAAAGAAAATTGTCCTTTTCACAAGTTGTGTCATTGGATGAGTGCACACGGCCAGCAGAGGGTAGCATCAGACTTTCAACTTACCTCTACAGAAATTAGAACGTGCTGCAGTCAAACTTGCAGTGATACCTAATGATTATTCCTCTTTGGAACAAAGCTAAGCAACAGCAGATCCCTTTAAATGAGCAACATAAGTAGTAGTAATGTTTTCAGTTACCTGATCAAAGTTAACTTTAAAGGAACATATTTCCCATAGCCAAAGAAACATGTTTCTGTTGTGAGAGCTGTGGTATTTGTATATTTGTATGAGCCAAAACACCAATAAAACAAAGTACATGCAGTGAAATGCATACTGACAGTACATGTTTTATTTGAATACATCAAAACTGTTTATTTAATATTCGGATAAATACCTGGCAAACTGCATTCATGAACTAATACAAATTTTTTTTCTTTTTTTTGAAACTTATCTTAACCATTATCTAATCAGGCAAATCCTTTTGAGATCACATGTCTGTTTTTAGAGGCCTGGGTCTGAAGACAATTTCATTCAGTTTTTAATTTGTTTTAAGTTGTTTTTCAAGTTTTGCATAAAATAACAGTGCTGGTTTATACATGAGATGTACAAAAGTCTAAATATTAAAACGTTATTAGAATGAAAACATGTGCAACACTAATACAATCTCATTTTATGCATTGTTTATACAAAATTTAACTACACATTTCGACATGCATCTCCTCTGACTTCCTTTAGAGGGTGCTGCAGCAATACATATTTCCATTGATATACTGTATATTATTATAGTAATATATATCAATGCATATTTCCCATTGCCTTGTTTTCTTTTTTTTTTCTTTTTCTTTTTTCCTTTTTTTTTTGCAAACACACAACCCAAATATGTTTCAAATGTAAAGGAAAGAATAAAACAAAAATTTTTTTTTCATTTTGCTAAAATTTGTTTAGTAGAACAAAATATTTCTTTGGAAATCTCGTGAAAATTTTGAATAAAAATGTATATATATGTAAATGTGTGTGTGAGAATGTGTGTGTACTTGTTTCTGCTGCAGAGTGAGTACCATCATATCTGAAGTCTGGTCATTTCTGGGTAGTTAGGACATTTTTTCCAGTCCTCACTCTTTGCAGCTCTACTGATTAGGTTAAGCAGTATGGTGTTAATGAATTTTTGGTTAAGGTTAGGGTTAGAAATGTACAAGTAATGGTTAGGATTAGGGAAAGTGTCTGGGTAACCCCTAATTTACAAAAATTAACAAAGTCCTCAGTTTGATGGAAGTACAAGGATGCGTGTGTTTGTGAACAGTTAAGTCTCTGAGGACTGGGCTTCAAATAGTTAGACCAAAAATACTGCAAAACTTGTAAAAGAAAATTAATATTTAAAAAAACAAAGAGTACATTGAACAATAACAAATAATAAATAAGTTACAAAGTGTACAAACGTGATCATAAAAAGCTTTTTGTTAAAGATCAATCATGCTTAAATAGTCTTTTAATATTCAGTTTCAGATTTTCAGTGACATGCCAAATAATAAACACAACCCACTTTTTAAAAGTCAAACTTTATAAACTCTGTAGTTTTTGTGCTCCTGAGCCAGAAATGATCCAGTTTGATGTGATTTTGTTGTTTGCTTGAAGCATCTTTACTTCAACCGGGCTAAAGTTCTGTCTAATAGTAATTCATGTTAACACCAGCCACTCATTGCCTCCTATCGACACACATCAAAAATAAACGAACAAAACAAGTCAATTTATTCAAATTAAGTGAAAATAAATCGTGTTGCAGAGTGCAGAAAAGAAACACACACACATTTGAAACTTAATAAGATGTGAAGATGTGCAGCTATCAGCCTCTGCTGCATTTCCCAGAGAGCTCAATCACCAAAAATTGCTCTGAATAAACTGAAAACATCTGGTGTACGGGTAGTAACCATGACAACAGATATAGGTTTTGATTTGCTGCTGTGTTGATAAATAATTGAATAGAACAGACTTGCAGTTACACATTAATGAGCATGCACCTTAAATTGTATTACTTGTTTCTGATAGTTTGTGTTTTGCCTTTTATTTTCCTGTTAAGATATTTAGGAAATACTCGTGCAATTATTTTACAGTTCCTGCGTTTGTCAAACTAGACAGAGAAAATACTGATAACCCAGGTGATTTTAAATGATTACATAAATCACAAGTTGATCCATTATTTAATGATGATATATGCACAGCACATGTCTTTTTAGACAGCTTTCACACATGAAGCTACAGCAGCAGCTGTGGCATCAGTGAAGTCAAACTGATTCAGTAAATAATTTTTCCTCAACCTAAAGTCTGTCTAATATTAAAAACCAAAATTATTTAGGATGCTGGCTGTTTTATCTGCAAATTTTAGCTAAAGTTCTAACTCACTGCAAAGATTGTCCATCAAACCAAACTTATATCTTAACTTAACTTTTATTATTTGTTTATTATTGTTTGAAATTTATTGAATATAGGCAGATATTATAAGATTTTTTTGTTCAGCTGCTAATTTTCAATTTATTTTATTTGAATTTTTTGTTGTATGAAATGTGTTTCATTTTTTTAAATGAAATTAATAAATTTTTCTAAAAAAAAAAATCCAGTATATATTATATAATATAATATTCCTTATTTCACATAATTCCAGAAGATTCAGATTATAATCTAGTATTTTAAGCTTCTTTTTAGATGGCTAAGTTTTACACTGTAAAAGGATATCAACATTCACCATAGGTCTTTAACATGCAGCAGGAACTGACTTTAATGTGTCTTCAGAACACATTTTTTTTGTCTTGTTGGACCCTTTGAGGTCTAGCTAGAGAACCAAATGAATACTCCTTGAAAACCAAAGTGAAATATATTGTGTTGTTTGTAGCCAGCTCTGAAAAACTCAAATTACGTTTGTGAAACTGTTTTATGGTTAATTTTATTTTTTGGGTTTTGACAACAATGACCTGACAGGTTTGTGTTCCTTCATAATGCTGGTACATTAGTCAACACAAAAATGTCTCTAACTGGTGTCTCTAATTGGTGGGGCGAGCTGGCGGGGGGGCTGTAGCGTTGGGTTGTGGCACTGATG
>JARVJO010000024.1:4461002-4490443 GCA_031762555.1 Cynodonichthys magdalenae
GTTTGTTAGAAGTATTTCTGAAATTGATTTATTTATTATTTAAAATTGTTAATTGTCTGAAATAAATTTAATTAATTAATTAATTAATTCATTCATTCATTCATTCATTCATTCAACTTAAAACAGTGAGTAAATCTTCAAGTATTGTGTATCAGTAGTCCTCAACAAAAATGTCTAAACCTGGATCCCCTCTTATAATCCAATGCTCTTAGTTTAAAGCTTTGGTTTAAAAATTGTTTGCACAGAATGATAGACTTACCAGTTCTGCATGTGTTGCCTATTCTAGGGGTGTATGACTCACATGTACCCTCTGATAAATACCAACTAGTGCTGCTGGAGAAAAATATGTTTAATTGGTCAATAACTGAAAGCCATATCATAAATTTTACACTGCTTTGATAAACATCCAACCATTCAGAGACACTACAAAATGAAACATTTATTCTGGACAAAGCCATTCCCAAAGAAATAAAGGCAATCTCTCAGAAAAAACAAACAAACAACAAGAGAAACCCAAACATATACATATATATGTACAGTATTATATATATATATATATATAAATATATTGTGAACAGTCCACACTACAAAAACAATCATTTGGCTGTAATTAATTTTCCATCAACCACAATTTAAATTAACTGGTATTTTTTAAAGCAAGACTTTACTTGTTCAACATGTGCTTCAGTAAAAGTTTACGGAGGATAAACGAACAAGCACAGGAAGCCTCGTAGAGATTACCAATAAATCATTATGTTTATATGTGAAACACCATGAAACCATCAAAAGCAACTTTATCCTCTGTCTTATAATGATTTTATTTATTAGCTTCTGGGAGGCAGAAACAACCATCAAAACTTCAGAGAATGGATCTCATGTGCTGTGATCATGATATTTTGTGATTTTAGTGCACAGGATTTCCTCATTAAAAAAAAAACGCATCCTCTAATTCCCTTGTGAGTTCCTTTACAAGTATCCACATCCTTCACACCCAGTCCTCCCTGTGTGCTTCAGAATAGGACACAAAACCTCTAAAGCAAACCATAAAAATTTCACCATGATTCTTTTCAAATGTCCCTTTCTGCTCACTCCTTGTTTGTTTATCTGTTTGATTGTTATAATCTCCTTTATTTTCCAGAACATGTCACACTTTTCACACTTTTCCAGTATCTTACCTATTGTAGATAGCAATTTAAACAGCCTCAGTTCGGAGAAATAATTGGGCAGAGACCAGGGGTGCAGTGATTGCAGTTTTCTGGTTCAGCGCTGATTTTTAAAAAGCCTGACCTGCCAATTCCGATTTTGGTCAACACTGATTTTTAAACATTTTTTTAGAACTGTCATGATCATGTGTTGTAAGGTCAAAATAAACCTTCAATGTTCCAGTCTTATTTTATTTAAAATAAAACAAACCAACATTGAACCTTGAAGCAATATAAACTTGTTTTAACTGGACAACAGCCCTTTCTCACAGCAGAGATCTTTGTGGAGGTAGATACAGTAAGTTCGACTTCTCATGTACATAATTGCTGATCACCTAAAATTAAGGGAAAATCAGGGCTGATTTGTCTGTGGATCTTTAGCAGAGATGATCCATCCACCCATCCACCCATCCATCCATCCATCCATCCATCCATCCATCCACCCATTTCTCTTGTTCTGAAGTTAACTTGCGGGGGCAGCAGCATGACCAGAGAGGACCAGACATTTCTTTCCCCTTGTGAAACATAAGCTGTGTTTCAATCAATTTTTTTTTTACAAGGAATTCACAAACAAACCTTTAAAACTGTTAAATATAAAGTAATACCATTTTTAATGCAAACTTTTGATACATGAAGAATTTCAAATCAACATTTTATAATTTGAAAAACAATCCATTGAGTTTGACTTTACTTCACTGCCCGAGTTGTTTCATGTTCTGTTTCCGACTGTGGGAAGATGTGGAATAAAGTCGCACTGTCTTGTTTGGTGAAATATTTTTAACTCAAGCGTGAGGTCTGTGGGGTGATGTGAATCCTGTGGCCGGTCATAAAGAGCATCAGACTGGAATCTAGGCTCATTAGAGAGCGGCAAATGAGTTTGCACTAACAGTTAACAGAAATCTTTCGTTTGAGGTATTTTTTTCTAAGTTAATTAAACAAAAATGAACTAAAATGCTAAACAAGCAATGCTATCACTCATTTTGAGGTCATTTTCTAAAGCCTGACGTGGCAGTCTATAATTACTGTTCGCTCAGTTTTCCATCTCAGTGTTATCCTGACTTGGGCTCACTGTAGGCCCTATGCTAAAATATGAAGTGAAAGCATCTGATACTAAACATCATTTAAACAAAATACATACAGAACTGGTTTGTACACTGGCAGTGCATTGGTACCATACTCAACACTGTATGAGACGGTAAAATTGATACTTTTTTGAAGTTTCCACTTCATCATTTACTTTATTTTTGTCCTTTTTCTTTGCCATTTACTTTGGAGAGTAAAGATTTGGGCATTATTAAGTTTTAACAGTTTAATTTAGGCAATACAATGCCAAATTATGCTTTTAAAAACACATTTTAAATGATGAAAATACATGGATTTTCTCAAAAATTTACAACACCGATCGTTTCGTTTCCATTTTATGATCACAAAACATTCTTTACATGCAAAAAATACATTTCATTGTATAAAAATGGTAACTGTGATTAGGGTTGCTGAGGGTGGATGAGAGTTTGTGTCTACCATGAGTACCACGGGACATGTTCAGATATTTTCATGAAGCTTGCGCCTTATTTTTAGCAGCAGCACAAAGCAAATTAGACTAAATTAGGATGTAGGTACTCAGATGCACATTTTCACCTCACTGATGTCTGTCTTGTGTTACTAAATGCTTCAGGATTCTTCATTTACTCCAAGCTGTTTGTCTGATTACAACAAGTCAGTTAATTATAGACATACTAAAAATGTACATGCTGGAGTTTTAACTTAGTTAGCAAACTTGAATACATTTGTTTTGTATCACAAAAATGCTTTTCAAAACTTTTTTTTTACAAATTTCTGTACACTTGAAGAGACTGCACTCACACACTTGCATGACTTGTCAACTTTCTGTCTTTAAAACATCTTTTGCCCTCCTTTTCTTTTTTTTAACAGACCAAAGACAGTACAGACCCACTGCTGCCAGAGCCTTCAGTGTGCCTGAATAATTCAGCACTGCTCTATTGCCGCTCCTGTTGTGTGCTGCATGGTTAAGAACCAGTGAAGGGGAAGGCTCGGCTCATGTGGACAGGCCTTGTTTTCTGCAACCACAGCCAAGCTTGGATCTCTTACGTAAGAGAGAAGGGGGGTGGGGGGTCGGAGGGCCAGGATGCAGCATCCGCTGCAAGATAAAAGAACTTAAGTTGCTTTGTCATAATGGCTCTTCCTTACATCCACTTTTATTTTGAAAGAGACACAAGCTCACCAATGTTGCAATTCTTAATAAACAGTCAACATTTTTGTCCCAAGTTCCATACTTTATTTATTTATTTTTTTAGATGTCAGCAAAACAGCTGCTTTTCCTCTACTCTGAACATTTCAGTGATATTCTTTGACTAAAAGTGTGCAACTTTGTATTGGATTTTTGTGTCTGTAAGATTATAAATGCTTTTTTTTTTTAATATGGAAGTTGCAAAGTACAAAACAACAAAACAGCATTAAAATGTGAGCAGTGCCCAAAGTGTATTTGTATTTAAAAAGAAAAAGAATAGATCCAAGCTTTGTATGTTATGAGACATCTGAAATATAAGTGTTCAGCTTGTAACTGCATTATTCAACAAAGCCTGAAGCGATCAGAACTTTCTCATTTGTTTACACATTTCTCTTTAGTTTATGACCCTCTGGTGTGTCTCAGGATTGCAAACAGTCACTGACTTTATCTGTGTGTAAATTTAATTTTTTTTTAAATTTATTTTACAGCGTTTAGTATTTTCCGGCAATAAATAAATAACTGTAAACACTTTTAAAAGACAGATTTTCATACAGCAGATTTGTTGCTTTATTTGACTATAGGGCGATCTGATTAAATGAGTAACCAACGGGCACTTCTTCATAAAAGAAAACAGGTTTTATTTTTCTGGACTCCTTTGACCAGAATAAAATGGTAAAAATAACTGGGCATAGGCCTGAATGAAAAGGGTTTACAGGCCTAGAGGGAGATTTCAGAACTTTAAAAAACAAAAATCATCTTACCTGTTCTACATAGCTCTTTTAACAGCCTCTATTTGAAGAAAATTGTTTAATTTTTATTGAACTAAAATGCTAACTGCTAATTCAACAACAAAGGGGACTGTTTTTAGCTGTTTTCCTTTGTTAAATAAACTCCATCTCAAACATAAACATTTAAATTACAGTCAATTTTGTATAATTTTATCATTTTGTTTTTTCAAGAGCAACTAACTGGAGCTGTAAGATATTAAATTAAACTGTACGTCTATAGAAATAAATATATTTAAACTACTCCAACAACTACAAAAGAAAAATAAATCCATCTTGTTTAATTTTTTTAGCATGAGCTGTTTGATTTCTCTGTAGACTCAGGTCTATCAGAGACCTGGGAGTTTGAGGGTTCTGACAGTATCATAGCTGTTCTGTGCTCTTCTGGACAGAGGTTTCTAAGGTTGTTCATGGGGTCTGTTGGAGCCATTCTTATAGTTTGGGGGTCACAGCACAAAGTACTCCAATGACCTCTTCAGTCTCCACAACTTCTCTATTTCCTCTCAAACCTTAGTAATTATCCAGTTTCTCATGTTCCTTAATGTTACAGTTGCTTGGGAATAATACATCTATCACCACTGCCTTCTTCTCTTGCTTCTCAAACCCCTCAATGTCCGGTTGGTTGGCCATCACTTGTTTGTCCCACAGTGACTGTCATTCTTTACCCTTAGTGGGGTTTTCCACTCTGTGTGACTGCGAGTCAATTGGCACATATGCTTCTGTACACTTGGTTATGATAATGTAGTCTTTGCCTACCTGCATTTGACACCCTCCTCTTATGAAATGGTTTGTTTCAGGGGTATTTTTGCACAGCCTGCATCTTGGGTCCTGTCTGGTATGTTAGACCTCTATTGCTCTTGTGCTGCCATGATTAGGGCCTCTGTGCTGTCCTTCACTCCAGCCCTCTCTAGCCATCGGTAGGATTTGTTGAAATCAGCCACTTCCTCAATCTGCCAATAATAAATGCCATAGAAAGACTAATGTTTTCATGATGGTTCTTATTTCCCCTCCTGCATTGTGGGTTTCTGCTGCCTGACATTCACTAAGTAGTTCATCATTGGCGCCTTTCTTCCTGATGTACTCCAGGATTTTAGTTGTTTCATCCTGTATAGTGATTGTGATGCTAACTAGTCCTCTGCCTCCCTTAGTGAAACCATCTGTGCATTGTGAGAAGGTTTTGTGTCTTGATGTCAATAGCCTCTTAAAATATACAGTATATTTGTTATATTTCTTATTTAATTGGACCGTTTTAAAATGGGTAAACAACTGAAGTACTTGACAAGTAATTTATTCAATCACACCATGCACAATACTAACAGTATTTGTGCTACAATAAATAATGCATACACTGATTCAATAGAATGTAGAGTACAAAACATCATAAAGAGAATAAATAAACAGCTTTTTGTCAGCCCAGGGTTTGTTGCAGTCACCAATGAAAACCTAAAGATCGATCCAGTGTTTGATTTGCAGTTCAATATTTACCTACTTTTTTGTTTTGTGGACTGAAGGCATTCTTGAGGTTTAGCTGTTCAATGGCTGTAACTCATTACACTGAATCCACTCTCAGTCATAGAATACTGAATACTTTGTAATCATTGTTGCTGCAGGGTGCAGTTCCACTCAGGGGAGAGTTATTCTAAATTATTTTAGCAAACAAGCTCATTTAACAATGCATTACAGCTTGTTTTTGATACACAAAATAAATAATTTGTTCAAATCACTGGTATCTGATTCTACTCTTGGGGAAGCACAGCCGTTGCTTTACAACGAGAGGATGACAGTTTTGCCCCCCTGGCTGTGGAGTTTGCATATTCTCCACGTGTTTTCATGAAGAACTCTGGTTTAAAAGGTTTCAAAATCATCATTGTTCTTTTTATTTTTTGTGTTTTTCCCACTTTAGAATATTGGTTATTGTCTCTTAAACAACTAGAGTGGAACGATTTACAACTTATTTAAATTTTTTTGTTCAAATTCACAGCCAGCTTAGCTGTCCTGAACAGGATTCTAATTAGTTTCAAGAACTTATTTTTAATTAAATGCTACAGAGCAATGAAACTGGAGTTTGAATAGTTAGAAAACATAATTTATATATACTTAAATGTAACATTTATCTACTTCCAATCAAGAATGTGTGTCTCGTAGCAAACGAGTTGCAGGTTTAAAACTGTTGGAGTTTCTGTGTAGTCTGCATCTTTTCTTCATGCACACAGTCCAAAAACATATGTTATCCATGGACGGATGGATGAACAGATGCTTCATTAGCAATAAGAGATTTGATTGTTCAATAAAGTAATCTAAAACTTTACATTATAAATCTTGAAAGCAATAAATTGTTACAACAAATGATTACAGTTTAAATGTAACTTGCATAAATTACTGTCATTGTTGACAAATGCAAAAACTCTTTAAATGCAATTGTGATTAAATCCTTGTGTTGCTGCAAACTAACAATGACTATTACAATTGGATTATTCACAAAGATAATAACCAGTGAAACAAAATATATTATCTCTTCTTGAATTAGTAAACATATGTTAACATTTGAATAAAAGTTTAAATTAATTAAATAAAAATCTCTGAGCAGCAGAAAACCCCAGAATTTACCCAGCGATATATACTGTACATTGCACCTATATAAGTAAAACCATAATGTTTGAACAGGGGTTTTTTTAGGTTTGTTTACAAGTGGACATCTTAGAAACAGTCTACATCCTTTAAGTCAGAGCACATCAGTGTCATGTATTTATGTGTCATTCACTGGCCTGCAGACATTTTTTTAATTTCTCTGAAAATATCAAGTGACAGGAGAACAGAGGGTGCTTCACAAAGCAGACAATAAGAGGGGACATTATGCTAACAAAGAGACAGAAACAATACACACATTTACCTAATGAATACCAGAAAATAAATGACACTGCTCATGTTGGTTTTAGAGAAATACTTTCCACAAGACAAGCAGGAGACATATGACAGTGAAAGCTTTCTGCTCTGAACACTGAGATGAAATCAGACGGAAAAGCTTCATTTTATGCGCTGCTATCCGGGCCACTGCCCTCACAGTGAAAGAGTGCCAGTTACTGTGCTTTATGTGGACAGGCAGGAAACACAAAGAGTCTGTTTTTCTTTGCAGTGGCATCTGTTTCTCACCTGATCCTTGCAAAAATACAGAGGCCCCAGTTGTTGGGCATAATTTAGTTAGTTTACGCATATTGCTTTAAAAAAAAAAAAGAAAAAAGAAAGAAATCAATCAAATTGTAAAATGAAAAAAAAAATTAGAAGTGTAAACTCCAAAAAAAAAAGTCAGATATTCACAAACTTTAATGGTATATTGTAAATTAAAGATGTCTTTTTAAAATAATAAACCAATTCAGAGATGCAGTTTTTGTGTAAAACTTGTGATGATGAGACAATAAACTTGTGATCATCCTTATGTGTGTGTGTGTGTTTGTCAGACTTTGTGTGAAGGTACAATGTGTATCTTTGATCCATTTGATCAATCCAGCCTGGCTTTTGACGTTTCTGGGAAGATGGCACAAAACATGTGAATCTGTTTAACAGATATTCATGAAGCTGCAAGTGGACTTTTAGACAAATTTAAGATTTATATCCATCCATTATCATCGTCTTTATCTTCTTCCTTTCAAGGGTCACAGAGGTCACCTTGGTTTAGATTTAGATTTTTTATGATAAAGGAATCAAAAACTATTTTCTAAGATGTAAATCAGTGTCCCCCTGGATGCCAGTATTCAGTATTTAATGCATGAAATCAGGACTTTTTTCTCACAGTTTTGCATCACCACCGAATCGCCAACAGTCACAGCTCACTGAGAAACTGGTCATGCTATCTCCATACATGGGTTTTCTCTGGGCCCTTTGGTTTCCTCCCACAGACCAAAAATATGAAAATTACATGAATAACTAAATTGTATCTAGGTGTGATTGAGACAGTTAATGTTTGTTTTGTTTGTCTCTATGTGTGACCCTGTGATGGACTTCTGATCTGTCCAGGGTGAACCCCACCTCTCGTACACTGGATATGGACACCAGTGACCCTGAAAGGTAGAAGAGAAAAAAGCTAAGGGATGGATATATGAAAAAGCACCTTTCAGGACACTTAAGGACATCACAGCTAAAAACTATTAAAAAGCAATAAAAAAAGGGTAATGGTAGGAGTTTAAAAAGTACAATAAAATCAAAAGACAAACATTAAAGCAGAAAGTACACTTGCCTAAATTAAGAAATATAAACAGATTTTGCTTCCAACACCAAAGGTTTATAAGTACATTTACTTCAATAAAGTACTTAAGTAGTTTTTTTTGAGGATTTGTAATTTTACCAATTTACTATTAAATGTAACATCTAGTTACTCATTACAAAATGAATTATGTTCAAACTCATGAAAGAAGATGTTTATGCACTCTAAAAAATGAAGTGTTGAATTTACTCAACAAAGTCATGTCAGATGACTCCACTAGTTGAGTAAATTGAGATATATAGTATAGTGAAATATACATATATTGCTCAATTTACTCAACCTGGCTTAGTGGAACCAGTTTGGTTCAGTAAATTCAACAGTTTATTTCTTAAAGAGTGTGAAAAAGTACTTTTGCTTTTACTTTCCCAATGTTTGTGAACAGTTTTATGACTTTTACTTGAGTAGTTTTCTTATCAGTGAAATTTATTTTTACCAAAGTCATTTTCTGTTCATGTAATTTTACTTTTACATGGTTATTTTTTCAAGTAGACCTCTGTCCAACACACTGTTCTCAACAATAGAAAAAAATGTCAGAAATTTATATAACTTTCTGGTTTATGTCTCTTTATTTAAATCCAAAATAAACACAGTTCTTTTTTTGAGCTTTTTCTTAAATCTGAGAGCAAAACGTTTTGCATTGACTTATTCCAAATTGTATCTAACTTTTTTCTGAACCTCAATTTTGACAGTTATAATTCTTTATTTCGTTTAATTAAAAACAGCAAATTTCAACACAACACAAACAATATCATTAAATGAAAAATGAAAAGGAGCAGAAAGAAGAAAAATATCTTCTAACATCTTCCCCCTATTAACAAAAAAGTATATATACATATTATAACTAATGATTTCCAACCCTAATCATCAACTAAAAAGAAAAGATAAAAAAGAAAAATAAATAAATACAAATAAACGAACAAAACAACAATTTGCAAAATTACTGGTATTAATGACTCCTTTGAAGCAACTGGTTTTGAAGTTAGCACCTTCAACCTTCATATAAACTCGCAATTTAGTTTGCACAGATAGAAGTGGCCCCCTGCTGCGCGTTTCCATATTTTTGGGAATATAGACAACAGGCGGAGGTCCCGGAGGGGATTACGCCCAGATCGCTGATCCGTCCTGAAAGGCGCGCCGGCCGGACGCTGGGAGGAGCTTCAGGACCCGCCAGGTTTGGGGTTGGGATTGGATTTTTCCCTCGTGGAGTAATCACATCGTGACGCATGCGCTTCCTTGTCTCCTCTGTTTTCTTCATCCTCAGTGGAGGAGCAAACACGCTGTGTGTTACCTGCTTAAAGGCGCCGCCGGCTCTCAGAGAAGCTCCCAGGTATTTGGTAGTTTTTTTAGTTTATAGAAAGTAAAAAAAATAAATAAATAGGTCTAATAATAAAACAGAGGCAGAACTCTTCAGATTAATCCAGAAAGGGAGTCTCCGGGGAAGTGGATTAGATCCAATTAGGTGGAATCAGAGCGCGAGCTGTTGTTAAGGATGCGGAAACAACAACAAGAAGAAGACGAGCAGAACCAGGAGAAGTCTGGACTCTGATCCCAAACGGGGAAGCGCGCATGGAGCCCTGGCCATCTGAGGAGATGTTCCAAGAAGTTGGATCCGAGCGTCCCGTCAGTCAGTCAGTGCTATGAAGCGGCTCAGTCTCGCACCGAAAACTACCCAGCACCATGTCAAAAGTAATTCAGAAGAAGAACCACTGGATCACCAAGGTGAAGGAGTGCGCCGTGGTTCGGGACCCCAGCGGGGAGCTGAACGTGGAGCTGCGCGGCGGGGCGCAGGACGGGGAGTTCACCTACGTCGGTGCCATCAGGGAGGATGCTGTGCTCCACCAGGACGGGAAACTATCTGAGGGGGAGCTGGTGCTGGAGGTGGAGGGGGTTTCTGTGTCTGGATTACCTCTTTATGACATCTACACTGTGATCAGCTGCTGCACAGATCCCGTCAGGTTCAAAACTGTCCGTCAAGGTAAGTTCAGCCTCTTCTCAGACAAGAAAAAGTCTCTTTTTTCCATCATCAAAGTGATGATGATGCACTGCTCCATCCTCATCTTCCCTCCACAGCAGCCTGGAACCAACAGACTTTGACATGAAGCGATTCTGGCAGTCATCCTGTCCTCATTTTGCCAACATTGCTTATTTAGTCTCTTTGTAACAGTTGCAGGGTCACAGGTTAGGCTACTTGCATTAAAGCAATCCTTAAGAAGTGCCACAGGGATGTGTGAGTTAAACCAAACTCTGCATGTCTGGAACTTTGCTTTGATGGCTCTGCTGTCACATTATTATCAGTCTTTTTATAGTGCAGCTTGTTTCATGTTCTACAAACAAGAAAATCATCTGTTTTGTGGTTTGTGATTTTATGCATACAAACTGTTCTTAGATTTAGGATGAGAATAATCAACATTTATAGAGCGTCTTCAGCCACACTTTTCTCTCCATGTTGCCTTTATGTAATCTGAAGGCATCTGCTGCTCATGAGAGTTCAGACACCCCTGATGGGCAGCAGTTGTTATTTGTGCAAATGCCGCCCGTGTATTAGGCAAGCTTGACCCATCGCTTCCATCCTGCTGCATCTGCATCTGTCTGCGAGTCAGCCAGAGGAAGAGGAACATATAGGCTGACATTCAAACTCAAGCTTCATTTCTTTTTTTTTTCCAAGTGTATTGTGCATCCCAGTCCAGGCTAAATCTGTGTGTCATTTTCAGCCTGGGTAAAATAAGTTGAAATTTTTTAAAGCAGACACCTTTTGGTGTTTCACTTCGGGTGTATCTTCCCACGCAAACACACACACACATAAGCTCAAACTCAGTTTCAGGCTTACAGGTACACTCACTGCTCAATATGTGATAAAGCTGTCAGTGCCTCCTCTTTGGGGAAATCATTAACTACTGTTATATAACTGTTGGTTAACGTCGGTTTAGCACCTCTGCCTTTGGACTGCATGTCCAGAAGTCAACGCTTGACCTCGGCACACTGATGTGTCACCTGGCATACTGTTGTGTGAGTTCAGAACTTGTATTTGTGAAACTGTCTGTATGACTGGTGTGTGTGTGTGTGTGTGTGTGTGTGTGTGTGTGTGTGTGTGTGTATTACAACAATACCTTATAAACAACTGAATAGATGTTAGAGAAACTCTCAGAAAGTAATCTTTGGATAAACCTACATTACCTTTTAAAATGAACTCAATTCAAAAAGTCCACAACAACTAAGCAACCTTTATTAACACAAAACTGGCTCAGTCAATTTAACAAATACTGAACTGAAACTGAAAATGAGCTGAAAGGCATACCTAACACATACTCTGAGTTCTAATAAACCTTGTGATATCTTGTACAAAAGAATAGAATAGAAACTTTATTTGTCTGATACCAAGATAACAGAAATTTGTCTTCGATAGGGCTCTCCATCAAGACATTCATAACAAGAGATAAAACCTATAGTGTAATACCTAAATACACAAAAAGTAACCCATATTACACATTTCATTATTGGGGTTTTGAAAAACTTCTGCTGTTGAGTGCTGTAATTGCAGTTGGAATTAAATATTTCTAAGGTTTGACCAAGTTGGCTAAATTTCCATTATTAAGATGATGTTTAAAACTGAATCGAAAGGTAGCT
Organism: Cynodonichthys magdalenae; assembly: GCA_031762555.1. NCBI lineage: Eukaryota > Metazoa > Chordata > Actinopteri > Cyprinodontiformes > Rivulidae > Cynodonichthys > Cynodonichthys magdalenae. The sequence continues at coordinate 4,473,120 of JARVJO010000024.1, forward strand.
GGCAAGATGCATTATTTAATAATATTATTTAATAATATTATTTAAAAATATTATAATATAGTAAATATTTACTGAGCCTTACCGGTAAAATATTGTAGTTTAGTTTTTTATATGTTCCTAACTTCTACTGAGACACTTTGTCCTTGTAAAGAAAGCTGCGGTGCTCTCAGCACTGACAGACAGGATATCCTGGCCCATCTGTCATCAGCTTCTTGCATGAGTCAGCAGATTCTTCATCTCTAATTAAAGGAGAAGGTGGGTGGGGGGGTATTCTTCGATTATCTCAGTGACTCAAAGACCTCCTTTGTGCCCGGCAATCTGTGGGGCTCCCCTAGCAAAACCGGTCCAAGCTGTCCCAGACCAGATGAGAGGCTGTCCAGACTAATCAGATCTCTGTCCTGTTCTGCACAAACCGCTGCGGGTCATATTACACGAGGACATGTCACCTCAGAAGTCTGTGTGGAAACACTATCAGTGTTGTGGGGCCTACAGGTGTGTTGCTCACACAGAGGACTGAAGAAAACAGAATCCACCCTAGTTCAGGTTTTGTGTTCTCGCGGAGAAGATAAACTTGCACGATTTTGATGTTTGTTAAGCTCCTGACCTCTTCAAAGTCAGAGAATTTATAAGTCGTCCCCTCAACTTGCTTTATGGAGAAAATGGTACAATCTTATAATGGAATAAATTCTTATTTACTGTTGGATTCATACAATCTGTAGAAAATTTTGCCACATCAGTGTCACTTTTTCGTTTGTTGATCTGTTTATTTCCTGCCACCTAATTCAAAAGGTGATAATGTCGTTGCCTGTGTGTTTGTTTTTGTCTGTCATTAGCAAAATATCTATGAACCACTGGGTGAATTTTAATGAAACTCTAAGAACGTAAGCATTGAGTAAACATTTACAACTGCTAATCTTTTGGAGTCAACCTACTTCAAAATGGCTGACAGCCATCTGATATTAGAGAAACACAAAAATGTCTTCAACTCAGGCAGTTTTACAGATATGGAGGTACAATTTAGTGTGGTAGTAGATGAGCATCATTACCAATACATACTTTGAGAGGTACACATTGTGCGTGAAATTAACTTTTGTGCATCTAATTCATGATAGCCAACTTTAACACAAAAAGGGGTATGACTCAGGAAACATTGAGCTAAAGTTTTTATGGTAGTAGCTGAGAGTCATCCTTAATGCAATATATATGCCGAGCAATACCACATCTTGAGAAAACTTGCAATACAGCATAAGAGCATAATATCATCAAGGTAATCAAAATGATGCACAATGATTTGATATAGATTTGATAGTTCTGCTTGAAAGAACAATTTACCAATACATTTGTGAGTTAGTATGGATTATCATTGTTATCCTAAGAAATATGATTATGATATAGAGGTAGTTTCTGATGTGATTTGAAGCATTGTATCATATTGGGATATGTTTGCTTGACTATTTTTTAATTTGTTTGTTTAGGTCATCGGTGCCCATATCCAGACCATAATAATTCAACTTAATGCAAAGGTGTCACTAGGCCAAAACAGAAAAATAAATTGGGTGTAAACCCAGATTTTATCTTTTAAGTTTTGTAAAACATCAGTGTTTTAGAGATAAATCTAAAATTATGTGCAACATGTTTGAAGGTATAACTTTACTTTAGTTTTGGCTTCTCTTTTTATCTCAGGAGTTTAATCCTTTTGTCATACCTTCATAGTTTTAAAACTTCTGAAAAAATCAGCTTGTAAAATAAATCTTCAATGAAACACAACTTTCTTTTCTGTGAGCTGTTTGAGTGACATGATTTTAGTTGCTCTGACCTAACCCGAGTGAACAGCAAATGCTTTATTATACAATTGCATTATCAGGTTAAAGTCCAAAGAGGGAGTATTTGTACACAATGTTATGACTTTGACCCACCTTGTCCCTTTCTGTGATCATTGATATTTTCCAACTTACAGGGGAAAAGTTTGTCATCAACTTGACCCTGGAAGTTATTAAGGTTTAGGTCATATATCAGGTAACATTCCAGGATTGTACCTAAACAAGTAAGTAGTTTTTAGTCTTGGCAACCTAAATATACAAAGAAGTGAACTTGAAAAGCAAAAATAAAAAAAAAAGTTATAAACATAAAACCTGTTATTGAAAGTTGAGTTGTCAGTTTTAAATTGTACCAGAAACCTGCTCTTAAAGGGCCAGGCTGTGTGTTGATCTGTTGGATTTCAGCCAGGTGTCTGGTTGATCTATGGGACAAATGACCCTTATCTCTTACGTTCTGCCTTGAGCTGATCTCAAACAGAGGAAACCAGGCCAGCCTGCTGCATGCCAGGGATTCCAGAGAGTTGGGGTGTTCACTGGACCACCCTGACGAAACAAACTAAGATTCTGACCAAAGATTTTGAAAAAGCATCACTGTTTTACTCCCCTTTTGTATCAACACTTTCCCCCTCTTCATCTAGCTCTTTTTTCAGTTATTTGACCATAAAGTGATTAGGGTCACTATGTGTTCAGTCATGTACAATTTCAGGACTGTAAGAATCTGTCCTGCTGAGATGAACTCAAAATGTGCACCAACCTAGAGTTAAATCTACATGTTGGTTCTGAAATGATATATATTTTTTTGTTTATAGAAATATTTTTGTTTTTAATGAAATTAATAAATCTTAAAACTAACAAAACAATAAGGAAAGACATCAAAGTTACAAGGCGTAGGGGATAAAATACTCCACTACGAAATGGCGCAGCCCTTTAGACAGCTGATGTGTTATCATAGATATGACATAAATATGCCCATATACTGTATGATTATCTATAAACACAAACTTCATCATGGGATGTTATTTTTGTTCTTGAAAAAAAATCAGAAATATTAACAAATGTGAACAAATTAAATGGCTGTTACAACAGTAAAATATTTTTAACAGAAAATATTTTGGAAAATCTTGTGCATAACCTCTTCATTTGAAGTGTGCCACTCACTATTTTTAATTTGAAGGGGACCTCCTACCCCCCATCCTCCACCTACATCTCAAAAAAACTTCCTGACCTCCGGTGTAAGAGCAAAATGTATAGGTAGGGCTAAGAGGTAGCAGGAAGGAGAGAAAGCCTTCTGCAAAGTGAGGGATTGTGGGATTTAGCCAACACAGGCAGGCTTGGGTGCAGTTATTCCAAAAGCTAACAATGAAGACAGGAAGTTACATATTGTTCCAGTGCTGACTATTTAAAAGTTAGCATGAGCTGAGAGGGACAGACAGCAACCAAATTCCTCAGATGGAGGACGAAGGAAAAAACAAAACAATAAAAAGTATGAATCAAAGGAAAACAATGACACCATAATATATGGACATTATGTTTTCACATCATATTACACTTCAGCACAAAACAGATCTTTATATAATTTGATTTCTGTTGTTTTTGTTACTGAACAAGTTCAAATTTTCTGATCGAGTCAGCAAGTCTCTGTCAAGTGTCCCATGGTATGAGTGGACGTTGGTATTTAACTGGGCACACGAAGTAGACTGGTGTGTAAATAGTTCATGCAGTACTGTCAGAGGGATAAGAGCCCCAATAGGGGCTCGAGTGCTGAATGGCAACTAAAATACAATTAACAAAACAAATATCAGTACAGTCTAGAAAAAAACATTTTATGTAAATCATGATTTGTTGAATCACATTAAAATAAAATAATCTGGGTGAGTGACACAGTTTGTAGAAACAAATATTACATGATTTTTTTTCTATTAAAAATAATAGAAATTAAATGGTTTATTTTTTATGACTACAAATAAGAGTACATGCACAAGGTATTGGTCCAATACCTGATCAAGTAATCGTTTGCAGACAGGAAAATCACATTATTTAAGTCATTAACATTTACTGACTTTAGTTTAAAATAACAAAATCAAGATTGTACTTTCCTCCTTTTTGCTTCTGCTTGCATACTAGTTAATTAATTAATCAGGACATCCATTTTCAGTCTATTCAGACTCTTGATGACCATGACCCTTATGGCTGAAAATCTAACATAAACACATGTTGCAAAATATTTTATAATACTGTAAAGGGGTGGCACGGTGGTTCAGTTGGTAGAGCTGTTGCCTCTCAGCAAGACGGTTCCCAGATTAAGTCCTGGCCGACACAGACCAAAAACATGACTGTTAGGCTAACTGTTAACTCTAAATTGCCCTATAGGTGTGTGGGGGAGAAAGTGAATGGTTGTTTGAAAGTGTTCCTGTGATGGACTTAGGACCTGTCCAGGCTGTACCCCGCCCCTCGGATTGTGATTGCTGGATATGGGCACCCCATGACCCCGAAATGAATAAGTGAGTAAAAGGATAATTGAATGGAAGGATGTAAAGTTTCACTGTGCTCAGCAGCAATCTTAGCAAAATCCACACTCTGAAAAGGAAATGTTGGATTTACTTAACCATGTTATGTCAACTGGTTCCACTTAACTGAGTTAAGTAAATTCAAAGCAACATACTTATGTTCTCAGGTTAAAAAACTGGTATATTGCTTTGAATTTACTCAACTCAGTTAAGTGGAACCAGTTGACATAATATGGTTAAGTAAATCCAACATTTCATTTCTTAGAGTGCAGGGATGCACCGATTGCAGTTTTCTGGCCGATCACCAGTCTTTAAAATGTTTGACCTGTTGATTCTGATTTTGGCCGATGCTGATTTTTTAAATAACTGACACTGTCGGGTGTTTTAAGGTCACAATGCAGCTTCAATGTTCCCATCCTATTTTATTGAAAAACAATGAACAATACCATTAAAACAAAACAAACTTGTTTTAACTACACATTAGGTAGTACTCACAGCAGAGCAAAAGGGGTGACTCGTTTTTAGAGCTTTGTGAAGGTAGAACCGAAGGTGATATTTCCGCTGATCTTATCTAAGTCGATCACCTATCTCCCAAAATTAAGAAAATCTGTGCCGATATATCGAGCAGCTTTAGCAAAAACAACCGAACATCTCTGAACTGTGTATTCAAATACTGGCAAGCACATGCTGTTTTTCAAAACTAGAATACTATATTAAAATACTATATCTTTCTTCAGATTTACTTAAAAACAAGTTAGTAAAAGTGACATCCAGGGGCTGAATAGTGAACAAAATGTGTTGTGATTCCTGCTTGGTGTTGTAAGTAAAGGCCCTGTGTGTTCACTGCATACAGAAATACAACTTACCACAATCTTTTAGGCATTGAGTCAGTTGAGAAATATTTTGTAAAGGAGTTTAATTTTAGATAAGAACTTTGGTTCAGTCCAACAAACTTGTTTCTTTCTCATTTGTTGATCCCACAGTATTAATCAGCTATAAGGTCTCTCACTGCAAGAAAACCCTTTTATATATAACTTCTATAAAAAGACATTTAAGCTTCCTCAAGTCACACATCTGGAGTGCATATTGGATCATTACAGGCCCTGTTTCAGTCACTCAAATCACAAGTCTATTTTTAGTTGGTTTCTCTGTGATTTAATTGCATCTTCATTATGATGTAAAGTGCATGTAGTGAATGAAACAATTTATTTTGGTCCAACGCTCCTCTGTCATCAAACTCACAAGCTGGAACTCTCTGGATGCTTGTTTTTATCAGCGTCTATACTGTAAGTGTGTGTGTGTCATTAACAAAATATCTCATGAACCAGTGGATGCAATATAACGAAACTCTCTCGCTCAGAAAGTAATTCCTTCAAGATTTAGTGTTACATGAGTACTGGTGTGCTGCTTATCAGAGGGGAAAAGTTCCGACAGGATTCCTCTGTTTCCTCCTCCTCTGAGTCTGACAGTCTGGGGCTCGACAGACCAAGAAACTGCTCATAAGCACTTGAGTGGCTGACCTGACCCTGCAGGACTTAACAGCGAGTAAAACGCTTTATGCACCATCATCTGATAGCCTGACGCTAATGTTCACACTGCTGTTTTATCTAAAAGCATGCTTCTTACTGTAAGATGTTATCCTGCGACTCAGCCCCAGCAAGCCTGCAGTAAATATTAATGCAGTTGTAAGTGGGACAGACAAAACTATTTTCATTTAGCTTTTTACCCTTATTGTTCCTACACAGCGGACCGCTCCCACGCTCTTAAAAGTGTACGAGGCTGCGAGGACTTTCTGTTGGCAGGACATGGGTTGTTAATATTTAATGAGCTACAGGGTTGTTGCTACAGTGCTGCGAGAGATTAATTTGCTCAGACTGTAAAAGCCTCTAATGTCTGCATCTCTCGCGGGATCGCTGCTCTTTATTGAAACGTCAGAAAATGGAGGTCCAGGGTGTGGAGAAAGTATGGGAGTATGAAACAAGCTGACATTAAGTACCTTTTGTGGAACATCCTCAGAGAACTTGGTCATATTTGCTTCCAGCAGACAAAGCCCAGACTTTTCTTTGGGTTTAGTAAACAGTTTAGATAAGTAACACAGGTGAACAAATATACCACACAATTTATGTTTCCGTGAGATAAATGTGAAACAATGGTAAAAAGGTGGTTCATATCATCTTGGTCTGTAATGTTGAATGTTTCCAGTGCATTTCATTCTCCTCAAACAAATGTTTGAATAATATTGTGGAAATTCTGTGCAGTAATTAGTTAAGTCATCCTTTGGAATTTAAGTAATAAAACTGATGTTTTGGTTCCTGTATTGATAAAACTTAATTACTATATGTCACAAAAAATTACGTTATATTATTGTGTTTCTTCCTCTAAAATTTATACAATGAAAAGCCTAATCAGGCAACCCCAGTTATGATCAGTCAATGCTGTCATTGAAATATCCACAGTTTTTTTTCCCTAGTATAAAATCAACATTCTGCAGTGATAGGGTGTTTTTTTGTCTTTGCTGCACCTAAACACAACCGGACTTAATGAAGAAAGCTGTCTTTAATCACTGAGCTTTAGAGGAGCCAACATAGTTTTTCCATGATCCTGTTCTTTGGGTTTTTCACCCTGAAAGAGGTGAAAAAATGAAATCCCACAGAGGACTGACAGCTTTAAACAGGTGAAGACAAAAGTTCAAGTGCCCTCGTGAGTTTTGTGTATCAGTGTGCTGAGATTTGTGTAGTGATCACGTTGTCTCCTCCGATCCCCATTGTAAATCTTTGTTGTGTCGGTTCAGAACAGGCCTTATCTAAATCAAAGCAGATCTGCAGGAAACTAAAATCCACCATCTGATATTCTCATCAGTGTTAAAATGTTTGAAGACTGTTCCCGTTATGGCAGTCTGAATTAAACACAAGATGTTAAAGAGGGTCAGCGTGAAGGTGTTTAAAGCCTGGCAGCTTCTTGGAATTTTATAATTCAAAACCTGAATCCAAAACAGCTACTAGTTTTGAACAATTGATGGATTCTTGATACATTAGAAATGACACATCATCAAAGTTCTTGTGCTTGGTAACTTAACACTGATTGATATTGCATGTGAACAGCTGTGCGTGCCGCTGTAGTTTATATGCGTAACAATCAAAACATGATTGTTGACTGGGGGCCTGCAACACTGAAGGTTTTCTGTGACACATTTCTACTACAAGAAGCTGAGTTGTATTCAAAGAGATAACTTGATTATCTGTCTGAAAAAGGGGCTCTGTCTTTGTTACTCAGGTTGGAAGCCAGAAGTAGGATTGTTTCAGATTCAGGATAAATTCAGGCTGATGTTTTAAACATTTTTATTTATTTTTGAACATTGAGCAGTGAACATTCATGGTCAGCCTTTTGATCTTGATGACATGCTACCACTCAAGAGGTTTTAGAGCAAAAAAACATGGTTATCCAAAGTTAATGAACACTGTTTCTAGTATTTATTTCATCCAAATGCTGTTAATAATTGATGTAAGTTTTGTTCACCCAGCAAACATTTTTGTATCAGTCTTGAAAATGGACAGATGAAATTGAACCTTGTTACCAGTGTTGAACTTGGGGCTGAAAAATGTATCACAAAGTTTGTCAAAATTGTCAAAGTTTCATTTCATTCAATATCAATAATTATTGATTAGCTTTTTGTTTTACTTATTTGAAATGAGGACTAGGAGAAAAGTCTGGTTAATACTGCCAAATTGGTGACGTGACCTTTCCTCTTTTATCCACAACTTCCTCTCGAGCTGTTGCACTCATTTTCTTCTTTTACTCCATGTTGTTCTTTTTTATTTTTAAGCAAATCTGAGGCACGGTGGTAAAACACATGTTACTCAACAGGTGAAAAGAGTGAGTCAGTTGTGAGAGGTCGAGCAGCTAAAGTCTTTCCTCTACTTACATTCCCCAGAATGCTGTGCGGTTCTGGCTCAGAGTTCAGTGAAATTATCAACATTCTATTTTTCAATTGATACTGATAATGTGTCTATTGGGATATATATCGTTATTGTTATGTTTCCCAGCCCTAGATGAACAAAATTTTGCTTCTTGTTCTGCTTGCTGACGGCACATCCCTGGTTCCACTCTAGAATTTTTTCATTGGACACGAGCACACCTCTCATAGAAAATATATGTGAGCCTTCTTACAAACCAAAAGTGTCCTTTAGTCTGATAAGCACTTCCTGTTTGCTCACCTACTCTGTTGAGTAAACTTTGACTCTTCAATAAAATAAGATTACGGAAGCATTTTTTTCTTAAAATGTGGATAATTTCACTTTGAAAACAAATCGTCTAACTCTCTCTCCGTTTGTGCTAACCCTTTAAAGACACCTGACCTAAAGACTTCCTCACATCTCACTGAAGTCCCAGAAGACAAACAGGACTTTATGCTTTATCTCTGTTCTGAATACAGAGATTGAGTCTGAGCTTGCATATGCTGGGATAAGTGTGTTTAATCATTAAAGCTGTCACTACAAACGGCACGTTGGGGCCAAAAATATCTTCTGATGACTACTTTTAAAATGAAGAGCAAAGGCAAGGAATATTTTTAACATTATCAGAGTGCAAGACGATATCGCCTCTGTTTCTGCTGTTTGTCAGAGTTACAGCAGATGTGCAGGAGGTGTAGACAAGCTGCGACTGTTTGCATGTTTCTGTTGATCCAATGGGAGGGAGAGACCTTGAGCTGCAGCTGTTTATCTGAAGTTGGCGGCGTTTGGCTGTTTTCCTGGGTAAAGGGTGGTGGTGGGGGTCCAGACACACACGGGAGAACTATTTGGTTCTGAGCAGGTTTTAGAAGACATGAACACTGTTTAACATGCAGTTACTTATTAGAAGGACAAACTGATAGTTTAGCACAGTGAGAGAAGTTAAAGACAAAAAAGTTGTTTGGTAGAGTTATCTCTGTGTTCAATTATATGAATGATGATTTGTATTTTCCCTATTTGAAGAAAAGAAAAAAAAAGATGTGTTGAGGGATTTTTTTTTGTAATGGTGTAAAGGTTGATTTAATCTGAAGCCATCCCTATATCAGTGATGATTCATGCTAATGTTGAATAAATGCTGTAATCTCTCTGAAGACCACAATGGGATTTTTGACATCTGATTTTTATAATATCACTTTATCTGTCTCTTAACTAACCCAGTCTTCCCATATCTATCTTTGTAGACTAAAGCCCATTTTCTCATGTTCATTTTTTACAGTGGTTAATATGAAACTCGTCTGGTTTCTGGACCATCTGTTATGTTATCACTCATGGGGATACTCAGATTTCCTAGTCTGTCCATCACTTTGCATCACACATCATTAGTGCATAGATTTATGAATAAGCATTTTATAACATAGCATCAGTTTTATTGTTTGAGTTGCTATCTTTACTGTTGTATTTATTTTATTTTACCTTGTTTGTTTTGTTCATTTATGTATGTTTATTTTCTGTGCAATGCCCCTTTAACAATTTGATGACTTACTGTGGTTTCTAAATAAATATTTGTGATTTATTTAGGTCAGAATACAACAAGCTGTAAAAGCAACTAAGTTGTCATCTTTGCAGCAGATTTTGAATGTGTCTGTGAAAACATTGGATCCCACTTGTCCACTTTTTTTCTGTGGCATCTGTGTTTCACAGTTGATGTTTTTCACAGAAATGACCCTCGTCCTCCAAGAAAAGCTTTAATTTTTTAAAGCTTGATCCTTCAAAACAGCACAGACCACAAACTGATCAGGCTGACGCTCAACAAACTCTTATTCTATCACGCCAAAAAAACGTAAGGTTTTCATAATACACTATCTAATGGCAACCTGATAAATTGTGATTAGGTTTGAAATACAGGCCTGAAATGCATCTATGATAGTTTTCAGCATGGCAATAATCAGGCTGGCTGCTTGGATCCAAGGCCCCTCTTTAATCTTCCCTCTGTTGATCCCCAGCTGTCTGTATATTGTTTTCATTCTGCTCTCAATCAGTTCTGGCAAAAAAAAAAAAATATATATATATATATATATATATATATATATATATTTTTTTTTTTCTTTTTCTGGTAGATACTGTAAGTGAATCACCTTAGTGTTTGTGTTCCATCTGTTTTTCAAATTCTACTGTAGAACGTATGTTTTGTTTTTTTACTTTTTGGCAATCTCCTAACATTATTTTTGTCTTGGCAAAGTTATTTCCTCAGACAAACTCACTCAGTAGATTACATGAAATGTAGTGCTTTCCCTCAGGACAAAAGTGCAGCTGAAGCATCTAGTATCTATAATACTGAGGGACTTCACATGAAAGATTGGTTAAATAAAGCTCCTTGCTGGGGTTTTGTCTGTCAGCTACCTCACTACACAACCTATCATTTCTGACCAACTTATCAGAGTAACAATGTGTTACATTGCGTTTTACATTATATTATGAGGTTTAACACAAATTAGACCTCAGAAAGGAAGTTGTTTTAAAGTCGACAGTAATCCAAATTTGGTCTTGGCCCAGCTCAGACTAGTTTGGTCTGAATTAAACACTTTCTCCAACGTGAAACCATTTGAAGAGCCATCTTCTGTACAACATGTAGAAATATGAATTATTCATCACACTTCCACAGAACTCAACTTCACAGTGCCAGAACTATCACTTTAGCTGTGTCCCAATTTATGAGCTGCAGTCTACCTAAATCGCAACTCACGGAGGTGGCAATCTTCGAGTCATGTACTGTAGGCTGCATAAAAGGGCTACGAAATGAGACGGTCTAGTCTTTGGATGACGTGTACCCAAGCTACCTTGTTACTTTAGTAATATGTTTTATATCAGGTGCTTTCAGACTTAAAATGTGTTGGACATGTATTAACCTGTGTTAACATGTTTTTTCACTAGAGGATGAACTTCACAATTAAAACGTCACTGGTAAATATTAAAAAAAACTTTGATAACATCTCATTGCAGCATAGATTTCATCAGCTAAGTTGCTAAACATGCATCTAAAAACAAATTCTTTGGTCCATGTTTAATTTCCAAAATACTCTGCCATCTTCGTTTCCCTGTTTAGTTTCCTGACAGTGCAACAAATCCTTGGATATCCTCGGCCATGTGGGATACTCAGATTTTATCTTAATTTTTCGGGGTTTTGTAGACCGCATTTGTCAGCTGCATGAGAAGGAGCCCACAAATTGGGACAGCCTTCGGAGTAGGGCAGTGGTATAATTGATTGACAAATGTGAACTTCTACACATGCAATCCCTGAACTGAGACACAACTTTTAATTCTTCTGGTTTCTTTATGCCCTGCAGCCCCTTACAATGGGGACCTTCACTTGTAATGTCACGCATATCATTTACATACATTATCAGCTGCTCTCTCTCAATGATCGGACCGCCGGAGTGGATTGTACGGAGAGTCAGTATTAATACTGTAACAGAAAAAGATGTTAGAGCAAATTTTGACACATCCAACTTCAGGAATCACAGGAAAGTTCAGTTGGAAGATTGGCTAGGGGGTTGAAGTCTTTGACAGCCTCTGAGAGCGAGTGGATTTGTTAAAAAAGTTGGTGTTTACTGGTCTCTTATAACTTAGCTTGCCTCATCAATGCTTGTACGTGTGTCTCTGTGTGTATTTTTATCACTCGAACCATCACTTCTGCATAGTATAAAGAAACTTAATGATGTTTTGAATTATCATATGATTGACTGACTGTAGAGTGCTGTATATAAGGATGCATAGATGCTGAGTAAAGCTAGCAGTAGGCCAGACTACAGTAAAAAACAATATATGGTTTACTGTACTTGTTAGTCCTTCCATGTTGGGACGATGGTTTTATCCTGAGTCTCTGTTACAAGTATTGTAGCACAATGTTTTGTGGTCCTCCAGTGGAGTTTGATGCTGTTTTCCTGAATTTATTGAAGTTTAAACGCAGTTAAAGCAGCAGTTTGTAGACGCACCAGTGTTGAGTGGACGTAGTAATGTGACTGGTGTTCTAAAAATAGCCTGAGTGAAGATCCCCATTATGACCCTCAAGGCATACATTCACTCTGCAAGATTTTTCTTTCCCTTTCCCTTGATACAAAATCATGTAAACCATACCTCAAATGAATGGGATAATAATCTGGCTATGTGTTTTATTGTATTTATCACATTGCATGGCTTGTGGTTTGTGTGTGTGTGTATCTCTTCTCCTTCTCATAACCAGTAGTGGTCAGATCCTGTGAAAGAGCGTTCTTTAATAAAAGAGGGGCCCATTTTGTGTGCCAGCCAGCCAGGCAGAGACTTTTAAAAGAAGCAGCCAGTTCAACCTGATGGGATGCTCTCACACTGATGCTTGATGCTTTTTTTCAGCAACAGGAAGGATTCAGCTCACTCAGAGCTTCAGTGTCTGCATGCATTGCCCATGGGAGGAAAAATAATACAATGCACATGTTAAAAATAGGTGCTTTGTTTGCGGTTTTTTTTTACTTTTGGATACATGGCACAAAGAAAGCTTTTCCTTTTTTAAAGTGTGTGTAAAAATAGAAATCCAGCCATTTGGAGCATGTTGAGTTCCTGAACTGGATGATAATATTTATGTTTAGTCTGGTTTCTTTTCTTTTGTTAATTTCTTTCTCTCTTTTTTTAAATCTGGGATGACACCCACATGGTTCAACGTTTTTCTCAAACCCTCAAGCTTGGTGGGTTTCTTCCACTCTTTAAAACTGCATCAACTTTTCCTTTTTTTTTGTCCTGCCATCTTGTTTGGTTTGTTCATCTTTACAGTAGAGAGGACACACTGGAAGGCCCAAGTCCCGTTAGATATATTTAGCAATGAACAGATGCGGTGCACTGGAGCAGAACACACAGCCTCTTGCTTGCCTTCAATGTGTGCTTCGTTTCTTTGTTTGTTTGCGCTTTTGTCTGTGACTCTTCCTTCAAACCAGTTTTCCCATCATGCACTGCTAACTCTGACTCAGCAGTAAAGTAGAACTGGGTCAGAAATGGTCTGCAAATGTCTCCATAAACAAACCATCCATACATTTTTGGAGAAGACTCATTTGTCCATCCTAAACCAGTTTACTTTTACAATGGACTCTGTAATGACCTGACCACTAATAAAAACATGTCTAATATTATGTTAGATTGTCTCACCTGGATGTATCTGCAGAGAATTTTCAGCCCTAAACACATATGTTAGTGTGCTCTGGTTTGTAGAAGGTGAGGCTACCCAAAAATGGAAACAAAAAGAGCATTTTAACCTGATGCTTTAGGCAAACTTTGTTCATGTTCATTTGGGTTTCAGGTTGTTGTGCATGTCTGACATTACCAGCACTGAAAAGTTGTTATTGAATTGTAAAAGTATCATATAATTCTGTATGCGTGTGCTGTGCGAAAGTCTAAAGCCACTATTTTTTTTTCATTTTATTTGTATTGAATTATGAAAAAGTAATGCAATATATTACTGGAACATGTAAACCAAAATAGAAATGCAGTTTATAAAGAAACAAAGCAAAATTCTTAGAGTTCTAAAAGTTATATGTATTTATTTTCTTTTTTTTTTTTGGCAAGTTTTTTCTTTTGTACATTTTTTAAAAGTTGCCTTTAAGCATTATCTTCTAGGCTTCCTAAACAATATTGCTATATTTTTTTTACATTTTTTGTCTTTTTTAATGTGTGGTTTCAAAATATGTGTTTATTTTATTTGCATTAGTACAATTTTTTTATTTTGTTGTAGTTGCACAGACATTGTTTCTATATAACTGTTATTACAACATTGGTTCATTCTTGAAGTTGATGAAGAGATTATTTCAACACTGAATAAATTATAGGTCTGTTTTAATAAAAAAAAAAAAGTTAAGTTGAGTTTGATGTTAAAAAGCACTATAGTCTAACAGACAAATAAAAATCTTCAGCCTCTTTTGTGTCTAATTAAAACTAAATAGGGGATTAAACTTTTGCAAAGCACTGACAGCTAAGGCTTCTTTTAGTTCAGTTAATATTTTCAAAACGTACAAAAAGTGTAAAATTCCAGCTAAATGCGAACGTGTCATTGGGATGGCTGTCTTGTTTCCCTCACTCAGTGAGGGATTAGAGTAAAAACAGCATGAAAGGCGCTCTGGGTGTGGTTTCTTATAGAGGTAATTATAGCAGCAGACAGCAAATATCTGGTCCCAAGCTTTATGGTGGACCACTCTGTGATTATTGTTTGTTTTGTTTTTTTTCTCTCCACCCTTGCCAGTCTGATCACAGGGCTCACAAGATATAAGACGGCGGCTGCTAGTGGCGAACATGAGCAGAGGATTCTAAACACGTTCTCTTATATCTGCAGTTTGTAGTATCTGGGAGTATAGGTGTGTGTAACAGAGCTACAGAGATTTCATTTATTACTAACACAAGAGCAAAGCAAGTGAGTACCATGTTTAAAATCATTATCACCATATCTTCAGGATCCATTGTCATGAAATTTCTCAGTTAAAGTAGTGATTGTGGAGACTGGAGCTGCTTCATCGCACCAAGAAAACCAAGTGAAGCATTTCACGGAGAGCAACGGCATTTGATTAGTTTCATTTCTTGTCTCCCTCCTGGTTTTCACCTCTCCCAGACTGCCCCTTCTTATGTTACTGGATAATGCAGAGTTAAATGCTCTCATCTGAAACTGTAGAGTTCAGCACTGGCTGACGGAAAGTTCTGAGATCCACAGGAAGCTGCTGAAACAATGGAATTCACTGTTTAAGAACCAGCATTTCCAGTTCTGACTCTGTACCTATTATTTAAAATCAGCCCAAGGAAATACAATACTATTTGTCTCCTGGAGGAAATACCAGCTTTTTGTCCTCAGTTTGAACACTTTTTTACGTCTTGATTGTGCTTCAAATTTTATTTTGAGCCTCTTTTCCAATAAAAGGATGAGTGTGATAGAATAGCACTCAGGAAAAGAAACTCAGCATTCCTTAAAAAATGCACACATTACCTGGTGCTTTGTATTTTAAACATGAAACAATCTGTTAGCGCTTACAATATGTAATGGAGATGACTCTCAGGTACTACCACACCAAATCTGAGCTCAATATTTGTAAAAAATTACAGAGGTATAGCCATTTTTATGTTTGTTAAGGTGAATTTGGTAGGGCGGCTATGTTGAATTGGGTTGTTTATTAGCTCTTTCATTAAGATCCGTACAATGGTTCAGGAGATATTTTGCTGTCAAACAGAAACAAACACACAGGCAAACACATAATTGTGCCAGAGTGCAGCATTAAGTAACTTAAGAGAAATAAAAACCATTAAAATTACAAGTAAAATATTGTAATTCTTCTTATGATAATGAAGTAGCTTATTCACTAAGTAAAGTGCTAAAAATTAAACAAAAATGTATCATACAAAAACAATAAAACATTTTTCAAGTAAAAGATATAGGTTGAAAGTTACATTTTCAAAATGCTCAGATAATTTTACTATTGATACATCACATGACACATGTGTACACACATGCACACACATGCATACACAGCTTATTATTATCTTTGACGTTTTCCTCCTCAGGTTATACACCATGGCTGGAATAACAGTTTCCTTAATCAATGTTTGGGTTTGTTTTAACTCTTGCTTCATGAAAACACTGGTGGGAAAATATGTTTTATATTTTCACTCTTACTAGTCTTTTATGATGTAACACATTTTTGTCCTGCATTAATTACTGCTTATTTACTTTTGAGGCATTCTCCCAGAGAGCAGGTGTAATTTAGGGATTTCTGCTGCTGTGGTCAGAATAAACCTGCACCTGCTACATGTGTGGTCTGTGCTCTTGAAGTCAGACCGTTGTGTTGACATTACTGTTAACCTCTTACGTTAGACTTGTCATAGCTTGGTTTGAGTTTGTGTTTGAAACTCACCTGCTTTTACAAAGTATTTGGCTGCTGAACACTGATATATTTTAGCATAACCACTTCATAAACATACAATAAAAACTGAGTTAAACTAATATAATACTGTGCTGAAGTCCTGATAAGGTACTTATTATTTTGTATTTTGTCTTGAAATAACCAGACTTGTTATTTCTTAACCTTTTAAGCCCACAGGGTTTTAGATCTCCTCCAGTTTTTATGTTGGCCCGATAATATTGTTGGAGACCCGTTTAAACTAATAAAATGATGTATCTCTTCCATTTACGGAAGCTTACATTAAAATTTACATAGCATACAAAAAAAAACAGAACTGTCGGCAATCCCAAGGTTTGACACTGGCGCCGGCTGTATGAAGGCGTCAGAAAACTGAAGACGCTTTTCTGACTAAATGCCTGTTCATGGGCTCTCATGCCACAGAGGTTACAAGACCTTGTGAATACCTGTTGCCAGAGTGAAATCCTCTCTACACTAAGGAGTAGAAAAGAAGGAGACACGAAGAAAACAAACAAGCAAGCAAATGAAAATTGTCATCCATTTTAAGTTATTGTACGATTAATTGATTTACTGCTTATCGTGACAGGCCTATTTGACACGTCATTATTGTTTCTAATGATTCTGACAAAGCTCCCATTTTCCTATATTACTTTACTTTTGAGAGAGTTACTCTTATTTTTTAAAAGG
Organism: Cynodonichthys magdalenae; assembly: GCA_031762555.1. NCBI lineage: Eukaryota > Metazoa > Chordata > Actinopteri > Cyprinodontiformes > Rivulidae > Cynodonichthys > Cynodonichthys magdalenae. Next base: position 4,489,994 of record JARVJO010000024.1, read on the forward strand.
AATTTAGTTTGTTCAAAAATACATCTTTACATATTTAAGTGTTCCACAAAAAAAAAAAATTAAAAATAAGACCAAAAATTGTGTTTCTAATAACATGTTAATAAAATGCCTTAGGTCTGAGCTTTATGCCAAGTGTTACGTGCATACATAATGCTGGTTTCCCTTGAGTTTTAAGCCATTTTAATCTTTAATGACTTATAGGCTGACATTATGGGGACTTAAAAACTACAAAATATAGTCTTTTATAATAACCACTTTCCGAAACATTTCTTTGACAACTGTCAGGTACAAAATGAATTAAAAACAAGAGACAGTGTCAAAAGTAAAGCTCTGACAAATCTTCAAAAAGCTTAAAAACGATTGCTCAAAATCCCTTAACCCTCTAAGGTCGACGCCCGCTCCTGAGCGGGCAGAGGCATGATGCATTTAAAGGGCTTCTTCTAAAAATAT
>JARVJO010000024.1:4506399-4555806 GCA_031762555.1 Cynodonichthys magdalenae
TCTCTTTTTGTCATTGTTTATATTGTAGCAGTGTTGTAGCTAGGTTAGCGGCAGCAGTACAATCGCCTGTTGGCAACCGGAACGCACTTTCATATGGTTTGTTGGGAAATTACGTCACTACCATTTACCAGTTCTGCGAATACGATGTAACTGGAACGCAGCATAATTCTTATATGGTTATCAAGGGGGGTTAGGGTTAAAAACTGATATTTGGTTTTAATAAACACTTGCATCTAAGCTTAGGCATGTTCATTTACAGCATCACATGTTTCATTGCATGTCAGGTTGGCTTCAGGCCCAGTCCTCCCTTGCAAAAGAGATCTGTGATCTCAATGGAATCTGCCTGGTTAAATAAAGGTTAATTAGTAATGGTGTTGTTTATTTGGGTTTTGCATTCTAACGTTTTATCTCAAAGTTTAGTTCATTACATTAGAGACATTGTAATTCACCTAATAATTCATTTTAGGATTTATTGTAATTTACTTTTTGAACAAATCTTATGCTTAAAGTAGTACAGTTAGTACCCAGAACAATTTTAAAATAAGTCACATTAGGTCCTTATTTTGGCTCATAACCAACAGTTAATGTTTCCAGGAGCTTTACAATAAACTATTGTGGTTTCTGCAATATTGGTAAATGGTAAATGGCTTGAACTTAGTGATTTATCAAGTCTCTTCATACTTCAAAGTGCTTTACACGTCAATCATTCACTCATTCATATACACATTCACACACTGATGGGGGTAAGCTACAAGCTAGCCTTAGCTGCCCTGGGGCAGACTGACAGAAGCAGGGCTGCTACCAGTACCACTGGACCCTCTGACCAACACCAGCAGGCACAACACATTCTCACTCCCAACTCGTCACATATTGATGCTTGGTCAGGTACTGTCTGCGTCCCAGTTTTGACACGATGAGTAACCCCCTCGAGTCAGTTACTGACGAGATGAGACGGAGGACGAGGAGCTCGTTGTCATATTTTTGAGAAGAATGCAAAAGGCATGACAACTAACCATCCCAGACCCTAAGTTGAACGTCTATTAGCCCTATACATCCTATCCCTGACCCCAGTACCTACATTTAACCATTAATCCTGATCCCTAATATTAACCACGGACCCCAACCCAAAGACGCCTCTGGTGCCAACCCGGAAAAGTCAATAACTGACTCGAGGTGGTTACCCAACGCGTCAAAACTGGGATGCAGACGGTACCTGACCAAGCGTCAATATGTGATGAGTCGGGAGTGAGAATGTGTTGGCAAGCAAGGCAGGTGAAGTGTCATGCCCACGGACAGTACAACTAAAACAGATGGAACCGGCAACCCACCGGTTACATGATGACTCCCAGAGTCATCATGTGATCTGCCACAGCCATCCACAAATTATCATGTTTATTGGTATAGGTTTGAGGTGTATTTATGTAGCACCTTTACATTCACTGTTTTGAAATTGTCAGCAGATATTTTGTCATAACATCTGCATCCTTACTCCAAAACACCTCAAACAATTTGAGAGTAACTTTGCATGTTGTGCTAAATTTCCTCTGCTGTTCTGAAGTTAGTAGTTTACTTACTTTTGATTAGTGGTCCAGAGTGGTTGTGAGAATGAGATTTTATGGTGTTTATTCAACCAAAAATCTGTCTTCACTCACAGCACATGTTGGGTTCTGTAGTTTGATTGCCTGTGCACCATCCATGTTAAAAGAGGTATTGTCCTGTGCTTTGATGTACAAGCTTTTGTTTGACCATTCCCTAGTTCCTTAAACTCCCAAAGTCCTTCTCACGTCTGGCCTTGACTAAAGATAGGAAACCAACCAAGAGAAAGCCAATAAGACACCAGCCACCAACTATCAGTCTTTCATGATAATTCAATAATTATTTGCCATCCTATCCCTACCATCTGTTACATTTTCTGTTTCTATTGTGTGTACCTCCCATCTTCTTGCCCTCTGCACCCTTCTTTAACCCAGCATTCACCTCTGGAGGTTTTCTCAGTGAAGAGACCCACATAAAGCTGGTTGTTTATCAAAAGAGACTATGTGTTAGGTAATGTCAAGAGTCTATATTTATGACTAAGAAAGTAGGAGAAGGGCTGTGGGGAGACATAGGAGGAGAGAGGGAAGTAGGAAGGAAAGAGGAAGGCAGTGGGCGGGAGTACGCAGGGGGCTGTGAAGCTGCAGCCATTGGCCTCAGACAGGAACTAGAGTGTGAATAGCTCACATTGGCTCAGCCTCTAAACTGGGCTGGACCTCTAATTTGCTCCGCTTGTGGAGCTTTGAAGAAAAAAAAAAAAAAACAGCAGCTGCCTGCTAGCCGCCTGCCTGAATGAGCTCGCAAAGCTGGGGGGTAGCACTCGCTCACAGACAGCTGCATGATCCATGGATGGCTTGGATGCAAGAGGAAGAACAGAACTCAGCCTGCTCAAATTTACCTATGTGAATGTTTTTTATTAAATTTTTTTGCGTGGAATACTGTACAGGAGGGGAAGAACAGATGCCGTAGCTGCACCACTGGCAGCGTAGAGGTAAATCTGACATTTACTTCTTCTGCTGGCAGTGATGCCCTGGCTTCCGGGATTAGATTGGATGAGATGTGGGTGGGGAGAATAGATGGATGCACAGAAGGCAGGTGGAGGGACTGTTGTAATGCAGATTGGGAATGGTATTGATAAGCTGGGATGTATTGTTCTCTTTGATGATGGTGGATTTGTGTGAGAGGATGTTTGGTTTTTGGCCGCATTTAAACACTGATTTGTTGACAAGCTCGCCTGCTGTTAGAGGACATTTCCCCCTCTGTCATTAGCTCCTGCAGCAGCATCTTTCCCTTCATTTTTCCCCTCTTCATCTTCCCTTTTATTTTTACCTCCTTGAGTCATCCTTTCCTGCGCACTAGCCTTTCTTTGCTCACCTCTTAACGGAAGCTGTTGTCCTCTTTTTCAGTCTTCGATTTTTATTTCCCCTAAACAGCCATTTTTTTAAAGCAAACAAAAAGCCTGGCCATATTTTTTTCTTTTTTTTTTGTGTAATTTTACGAGGTTCTCACCAAATGACGCTTGAGATTGCATGTGCTTGTTCACCATTCATTTTCAGTCCCCCTGCCTCATCATTCATCCCCACATTGAAAGGGAGCAATGGGGAGGAGGGAGCAGAGGGAACAGCAGGAGAATAGCGGCTGGACTCAGCTGTGAGGAGTGTTGTGGCGCGAGCTGAAAGAATAGCCTGTTGTGTTGGGCAGTATGTATTGTCTGACTGCCTTTTCTCCCTCTTTAATGGGCAACTTCATCATTCATTTAATAAAAAAAATCACATAAAGGAACCTGCTTTTTAAAAAAATGCTATAAAATTTACTCTTTTATAAAGAATTACATCTTTTACAAAACACTAGTTTCAGTACTATTCAAAATATTTCAAATATTGTACCAGTTAAATACCTGAGGTTTTTATAGTGTCTCCTCGTTTTCATTTATGTAATGATATTTATATAATATGATCTAAACATGAGCAGTCATGCAAAATGTCTCTTGAACAAAACCTTGTAAACATAGCAAATTTGTGGAATGAGGCATTTTAAAATAAAAAGTAAAAAAAGCCAATAAAAGGCTAAAGGATTGGTGACTCTATTTGATTTTACCAATGTTCTGATGACAAGATGCTGAAAAAGACGTGAAAACGTATCAACTTTACACATTGTCACACAGCAATATTTCCAATTAGCTTATTTTGTTTTCTGTTTAGAATACTTAGGTGTTAATGTGTCTAGCAAATAATAAAAAAATAACTGCAAATATTTACATCTGATTATCTGAAATAGAGCCTTTTTAGTAGTTATTACATGAAAATAAACTTTACTCTGGACCAAGTGATATAGAAGCTCAATTAGAAAAAGGCTGTTCTTTACAACCACATAATACCTTGACTAAAGAAAACACAAAAGATATATTAGTCTTTTGTAGGACACTCTTGCATTTGCAAGTTTAAAGCAATAGTTCAGATCTTTGGAAGTGGGATTCTATATTTTTTTAAAAACTATTAATACCTTTTGTATCTCATTGGTTTGCCCCAGTTTGGTTAGAGAAATATAGTTAATTACTGAACATCTAACAGGTAGTTTGAGAAAGGTTGAGATCAAAGTGGTTTATATTTTATTCTGCTATGATAAATTCATACTATAGTAGGAAAACAGTACAAAAGGAAACAAGAATTTTGAAGACTTCAGTAATCATATGATTTTGTTTTTCTGTTTTTGGTGTTTCAGGAAAATGGGAAAGGAAATCATTAATCACTGTTGTTGCTTCCTATAGTTGCTTGAACATATACAGTGTATACAGCAGCGTGCTTCTACCAGCACTTTAACTACTGATAGCATCTGGAGAGGGACAGCTATTTGCTTAATCATTAATCTGTGGGTCTTCACTAAATTGATTCTCTTGCTGTTCTCTTTATAAATCATTGTAGGCCAGCTTCTGTTTCATGGGGGATGGAAGTGCTAATTGAAGCTGCTCCAAGCTGTCAGAGCTCAATATTTACTAAGATCTCTGAGTTCATCACACACAAATCACATTGGTACAATTGGTTTTAGATCTAAAGCACAAGTTTTAACTTCCTGGTGGACTAAACTATTCTAGATTATGTTAGAGGTATGGTTTATTTTAAGGCAAGCTAAGATGATCAAATCTAATCATCTAAATGTTATCAAAACCAAAGTTGAACAGAAGGTGAATCAAGGTACATTGGTAGATTTGAACTCCCACTACTCCTTTCTATGCTGTAAATGGATGTTTTTTTTTGTTTGTTTTTTTGTATGTGAAGATTCCTAATGGTTCATGCAAAATCTATTAAGCCATTATGTCACTGAGTTTTGCATTACATGCTGTATACATGTATTTTTACATGTATACAAAAAGAAGACCTCATGTCAGAACTAGAAGTAACACAAATGTAATCTTGGGTCTGGCTGGGTCCTGACTTTAAAGTAAAAAAATCTAAGTGTCTCTGAAAAGATGTGTCCTGCTGACACCTTAATGGATTCAAATGGCTGTGCGTTCAGTTTGTGGTTGCGACGCTCTCATCATCTGACCAGTGTATTAAAGGACTGCTTGTGTAGATGAGGCCTTAAAGTGCTGCTTCAATCAATGCAGCTCCGATAATTGGCTTAAAGGCCCAGGAGACTTCCTTCGCTAACTCCCTCGGTGACTGTTTGCCATCGCGGCCTCTTCTCTGCTCTATCTGCTCAACGATATGCTCATAATGTTTTCTCACGTCACCTTTCTTTTCTGTTTGCATAACACACACATGCACACACACATACATCCCCTTCAACACAAAGCTTGTGTTTATTCTTGAAACAAGTTTCAAAATATCCTTTTTTTAAACCGCAATTGAAGAATATATACAGTTAGGCCTGTCACAATAACAAATTTTGGTGCATGACAAATTGTTTCAGAAAGTATTGTGAAAAACAATAATCTTGTTTATGTAAGATTATGAAATTTATGTATTTTTTTAAAGCAAAAAAACAACTGTCAGCAAGCCCAAGGTTTGGCATGGTGCACTGAGGGCATCCTAAAGCGTCGCCACCTGAAAGAAGGCATCAGAAAATCCAAGACGTCCCTCTAGCTAAATGAGGAGAGAGTAGAAAAGAGGGTGACACAAAGCAAACAAACAAGTAGGCAAATTAAATTTATAGACCTCATTTTAATTTATTATTCTATTAATAGATTCATTGCTTATCGCGTAATATATTTATATTTTTCCTGTGTCTTAGACAATCATTTTGCTGTTTATTGTATAAATAAAGCACAGTTTGTAATTTATTTCTATAAGAAGAAAGCAGTTTTCTCTCATGAGCTTCTATCTCATCATTAAGGATGATCTCACTCTCAGGTCAGTGGTCGTTCTTGTTGGCAACGCCCCCCCGTCCTCCTCCCCTCCTTCACCAAGAACGCTCCCGCTTTACAACCAGCAGGGGTTAAAAACAGCAGATGTCCTGTGCATCTCTGTGTAACTACAAATGTATGTGTGTGTGTCAGTGTAAGACAATGAGTGGAAGCTCCCCAGACAATCAACAGCAGGAAGGCGATGAAGGGTATCAGATGTCACCAGAGTGCTATTGGCCCACTGCCTATTGTTAACACTCTGGAGGGCGTTTTTCACCTGCGAGTGACTGTTGTATTGGTGATGGTGCTCAGCTGAGGGACAGTTGTTTGCCTCATTTACATGTGCACAAAATTAGCTTTTGGTGTCAGTGCCAGTTTCTGTTTATGGTGAAGGAGAAACATTTGGACAGGTGAACAGAGCTGCAGGACATACGAGTGACTGAAGAGTCAGTAAAAGGAATCTTAGCCCAAACAAAATGATCCAGAGGTCAAAGGAGGACAACAGCAAAGAAGTTGAACAGGGTGTCCAGATTAACATGATTTACCAAACTTAATTTATTTGTTTAACTATAGAAAAAAGCTAATCACCAAAAGTAAATATTCAAAGTAAGCTCTAAATAACTGTAGTCTCATTTATTGTTATGGAGGAATATTGTCCCACTATTACAGTTGAGCATTATTGGCAAAAAATGAATCATGATTAATTGTGGTGTTTAGATGATGACAATTAATATGACAATTAAATTCCCTGGAGTCCCTGGACCCCAGCACATTGTAGTCACATGACCAATTTAAATAAGTCTAGTGGGAAAGATACGCTCTCTCTAAGAATCCTATTTGTGTCAATGGACTTCAAGCTTTACATCAAATTGTGTTGATAAGCCAAGTAGAACCAGAGTTATGATAAATATTTTACGTCACTTGTCATATTTCAAGTGCGTTGCAGAACAAAAATATCCCAATCCACCCTCTGGTCTCACCCACACCCAACAAACATAAAACTACCAAACTCCTGTCTGACTGACACCTGAAATTAGTTGACAAGCGCCAAAAAATCTACACGAAGAAAAAAATAAAAAGATGTGAAAGTTGAGTGAAGTTTGGCAGCGATGAAGAAACGGTGAGAGTAGGAGTGAGCAATGAAATTTGAGAGATTTGTATTTGGTGTGTTTGGATTTTATAGTTAGGGTGTAGTTTTGTATGTAGTCTAGTCAGTTTTAGTGTCTTTGTGTCAAAACGCTGAGGTGATATTTGAACGTGGAGCTACAGCTGATTGAAGTAGAGCTGCAGACAGATGGATCGAGCCACAGTCAGAACATTTTCTGAGAGAAAGGAAATGCTCAAAGGCAGAGATGGAAGAAACAAAAAACAGTCTGACAGAGTGAGGATTTTGAAGGGGAAGTAGGTGAGCCCTTATTTAATCATATTAATTGCAGAATGCCGATTAATAACCATCCAATGTATTTTCTGATGATTAATAGCACACAATACAATTCTGCCCAACCCTTCACACTATCATTTAAAACAAAGCCTTCATACTGTAATATCTCACTGGACTGCAGCTAATGATGACTAGTTGGTTAACATCAATTGCAAGTTAGTCTATAAATTCTCAGTTTCCTCTCAAAGTAGTCAGTATTGCTGTGAGTATCTCAAACTTGTCACATTTGAGCATCTAGCATTAGAGCTGTACTTTCACACCACTCAAGAACTTTCCTTATAACAGAAAACAGCCAAGGCTACAGCCCTGAATGTCCAGATATAAAAACCAAGTGAATAATAAATAGCATCTAATAAAAAAATAAAAAAAATAAACTCCAACTTTGTCTACCTTCATTTTAAAAGTGCACTTCAGTAGAATAAATCATAAACATGGGGGCAGCTGCCAAGGTGGGTACACAGTTGCCAGTATGATTTGGGTAACAACAAAAAAAAGTGCAAACTTTAGAATACAGTTTTACAAGTTCATCACACCAACATTTCTCAGAATTCTGAGTCACCAATGAGTCTCCAATTGTTGCACCCGTGTGAGGTAGTTTAGAAAAATCAAGATTCATTTTTTTTAAGTTTGAGGTCTGGTTTGGTACAACATTGTGACTCTTCTGTTTTTTAGTTGCTGTTGTGCATTTTCTGCTCTACTTGGAATTGTCTATTATCAATATAGCAAACTGGAGCTGGACACAACTGCACATTTGACTTTAAAATACTTTGATTAATAGAGTTCATGTTCAGCTCAAAGCCTGAAGGTGCCCAGGTCCTACATCAGCCAGTCAAGCTCAAATCACCAGCTCTCGCACACCATACTTGACAGCTGGTTGTAGGTGTTTGACCTGATCCTTTGTCTATTTATTTCTTTCTTTATTTTTTTTTTTGGGGGGGTGGGCTTTCAAAACATGCTGGAATGTAATCTGACTAAACATCTCTGCTTGGTTTTGTTTGTTTAAAGAAACATTGTTCTAAATCAAAACTGTGAGTCATTGTTTTTAGAGGGAAGACCGTCTCTCCCAGCAGGATTTCAAACATGCCATATTTCCACAGTTTGCTTCTGATTATATAGCCATAAACATTAACATTTAGCTTTTTATTTGTAGCTTTAAAAACTAAGAAGTAACCCTCTGATTTTTGCACCATCTGACCTTAGTTACTGGGATATCCACTCCTGGGAGATTGCCAATTGCCTTACCCTCATCTCTGTAACCCAGAAATGAAACTCCGCAAATATTTTGTAGATTTTCCTGCTATTCTGCTCTTCCAGAGATCAGATAATAAAATCCAATGGTAACAAAACAATTGATTGGTTACACTGATTTGTTACAGATCAGATCTAATTGACATTGGTTTAACATGACAGAGGGCTTATTTTGTTAAATGCTTGTTACCTGCTTGTTTTTCGGTGTATTTCTCCTCTGTTCTTAGTTATGAGGAGCTGAAGCTAAAGAAGGACAAATTTTAGATTTGTATAATGCATAGGGCAGGTGTTAATACAAATACAAATACTCCAGAAAATGATTTCTGGAACATTTTTACGAATTCTAAATGTACCAAAAGATTTTTTTTTTAAGATAAAGTGTCAATGGAAAAAATGCTATTTATTTTTCCCGAATAAGAGAAAAGCATGGCCTGTTGACCCTTTGACCCTGAACAGGATTCAAGGGTTGTCCAGAAAATGAACGTGTGACTTGTTTATGGGCTTAAAAAAAGAAATAATCAAAGCCAGAAGATTCCACTTAGGGAAGCCTAAATTGTAATTTCAATTGTTTATAACCTTCTGCCTATTTAAACTCAAAATTAGACTTAGTGAACTCCTGCTGAATCTTTACCTTTACCTTCTTTTCAAACTTGAAGTTCAGCAGATTTATTCCTCATAAATTCATAGTAAGCTGCTGAAATGTTGAATGTTGAGCCTTGTGCACTGTAAAGAATTCTGTAACCAGATTTGCCTTAAAATCCATTTGTCTTTGAAAACAGATAAAATGGCTTCTGCATGTCTGGCGTCTTGTGCTCATTTACATCATGCATCAGCTAAAGCTTTCGAAAATGCAAATTGAAGGGTGTGCCTTTGTCAAACATCTCCGTTTAAAAGAACCTGTAAGCCTCATATAGTTTGTCTCCAGACGAAAGTGTTTGAATGTTCTTTTAGCCTCCTGCGAAGCAGATTATAAACCTAAAAGTACTTGTTTTCATTCAACAGTTCTCTTTTATTTGCAGTTATTTCTAGTAAGAACGGTGCCCTTTCAGACATTTTTGGAGTTTCTTGGCACTGTTCCCATGAGGAATGTTATTTGTAGTTAATAAAGTAAATTGGATTTGTACATTTTCATCTCATGGAAAAATTCTGCTACTACAAGAAAAAATTGAAATTGTCCTCTGATGCATCTTGTTCTAACCCACCATATTATCCAAGCTAAAGGGGTTTCTTGTAGGTCTGAAAGAGTGTTTATAATTTACTATTCTGAACCTGTTCTCTAAACATCATCTATGGAGAGTTAATTTACTTTTTGTGCAGCTTTAAAGTATTTAATTACTATCTTCAAGTTGTTTTATTGCTTCTGCAGTTTATGGAGGGGTTTTTAGTAGCAGTGAGTGATAGGGCCGTGTTAGGAGGCAGGATGTGGGTCATAGCTTGCACTCAAACAGGCCACTTTAGGAACACACGTCACCTGCTCCAAAGCTTTTTATGAACTGCCAGTGAGGACAAAAACGGCCATATATTTGCAGTGTACTGTAGTCGATGGACTGCAGAATGCTGATCATGTGTTTACACTTATCTTATCTATGTTTCTGTTCTTGCCTCACTGTGAATTCTGTGAATGAGGATATTCCTACCTGGAACCATTTGTGTTTACTGTAAAGCTTATGACCTAAACAAACTGCAGATAAATTTAGCGCGAACTAGAGGATGAAAGACAAGCCAACAGAGAAATATATATAGTTTTGTGCCTTGTGTACATCTACTTGTGCCATCTCCTGTAGTTTTACAAATGTTCCTGCATTGCATTGAAAATCCCTGTTCTCATATATTAAAACCTGCACCTCACAAAAACAAGGTGGTGAAATTAGATTATTTGATGCATGAATGTTGTTCACACATTTCTCGAATAAATATTACGTTTTGTTTGTTTTGTATTATGTTTGCATGTGAAAATATTTTTTTGCAACACCCTAAAAGTGGTATCTCACTTAGCTGTGAATAGTTGGTTTCTCCATCCCACCTCAAACCCACCTCAATTGCATCATGGGGGTTTCCAACTCAACTGTAGAGATCTGTAGCTGTTAAGTGACACCTACACAGGAGCTGTCCTCTGACGAAAAGCATCCGAGGCAAATAACCAGGTCTAAAAACCACTCTGATAATAAATAGTAATTATTGGAAAAATTGGTCCAGATCTACCTTTCCTCGTTTAAAAAGTGTTCTCCATCATATTAAATCATAAACCTGTGGACAACTAAGGAGTTTAACTGTTGCTAAAATAATGTAATCTACTGCAGCCATTATACACAAAAGAAAATTTATTTTCATTTAAAAAACAGGAGCCAGTGAAGACTGAGTTGTTTTACTCAATAAAATGACTTTTATTGCTCAGACTGTTTCAAATTAAGGCTGTTTCGGTTATTCTCCTTCTGACTGCAGCTTTACCAGATTTATTTTGCGCACAGAGCTTTGAAAGGTGCAGAACAGACACATGGACATGCTGTAGAGACAATGTAATGACGTGACAAGGCCAGGCTTGCCTTGACTCCTTTATCCTTTTAGCTGTGCTTAGATCAGAAGCGGACACACACACACATACGCACACACACATGCAAACACATGCAAACTTGCTTTTGTTCAGCTTATTCTATGTCAAAAACAAAAACACTTATGATAAAGCAGTGTGGTGGAGACGTGAGAGAGCTGTGGCCCAGGTTACACATGAGCAAACTGCTGGAAATGTTATAAATTTTTCCGATGTTGATTTTAAAAACATTACACAGTAATGCTGTGATCTAAATCACTGTTTAGAGGAGAGCACAAAAGACTTGGAACCTGCTGTAGCTGCACTGCCAGGTTACCCGCTGGTGATGTAATTTTTGTATTTGAACACGTGCATAAGTGCAGACACTTCAGACAGTTACATCCAAAATGGTGAATACACATATGACAAAGAAATATTTGCTGCTTTTAGAGGAGATGGTGTAACACATATAATTATTGTGTAGGAAGCTCTAATAAACTAAAAAGAGTGATCAGCGCCAACAGCACTCTGCTATCTGATATGGCTGCTGTTATTGACTCACTGATTTCTACCCTAGTGCACATGTGTGCACACTTCTTGCTTCCAGGTAAATTTTGTTTTTCTGTGAAATGATGCTTGGAGTTGAAAAAAACTTCCACTCTGAGACTTGGATTTAAAAAGTTTTGATGTCATAGAATTCTATCCGTGTCATGTAGACAAAAAGCTGAAATATAGGGTGAGTCAGAAGACACAGGACACCCTTTTATTTCAGAAAGAAGAGGGAAAATGACATATCTGGCTACCCCAGCTAGTAATGAGTGAGGGAGGCCTAGCTTTGGAAAAACTTGCCCTGGCTTGATCCAATATGTCAGCTTTCAAGATGGCAGCCATGTTCTGGTTAAACGTAAATGATAGTCCTCTTCACCTATTACTAGCTGGGGTATTCAGATATTTAATTTTCACTTTTCTTCCTGAAATAAAAGGGTTTCCTGTGACTTTCAACTCACCCTGTACAACAGAACATCTATGTTTGGTCTCTTGTTGGTGTGATTGGTATTTTCCACTGATAAGTGAGAATGAAGGAGAAAGTCAGATCTCCTTGTTGTGCAAGGGATTTCACATGCCCATTATGTGATTGTTTTAACTGTTGTGTGTGTGTGTGTGTCATATGTCCGTACAACCTTCATCCTCTTTCACTCTCTCTATCTCCTCTTTGTGTCGTTCCACCATTTGGCAGATGCTCCCTGTCACAACAGCCCTGAATGTCCCCCTGTGGTGATGTTGGTGTGTTCAGTTTTTAAACATGATGAAGTAAAAGAAGCATCTGTTTAGTGGTGTACACCTCAGCACACTGATATAAATCAATGAATATGCCTCTTATTAAAGGAAAGGTAAAAATATTCCTAATCGTATCACAATAAACAGAAAACGCCAAGGAGGAGCTGTTTGTTTAATGATGGTGATTTTTCAGTCCAACAGATAAATACAATTAGAAATGACATGGATTGAAGCTTCTGTATAGGTTTTAAAAATAAAACATCAAAAATGCAGTCATATGAATCATTATCATCACTAGTACACATTGTACTTAACTAATGTTTGAATCCAAGTAACAGTAATGTTTCAAAAGGATCAATGAGCAAATCAAATATCAATGAAGTTTGCAAAAAACATCGTGTTAAAACCTAAAGTTGTTTTGTTTTTTATTCAGATCTTTGCTTGTTTAAAAACAGCTCATTTTTAGCAACATACTCATGTTCTTTGGTTAAAAAACTGGTATATTGCTTTGAATTTACTCAACTCGGTTAAGTGGAACCACTTGACATAACATGGTTAAGTAAATCCAACATTTCATTTTTTAGAGTGTAGTCTGAGTGTGACATCTTATATATACGTTTATTTTTAAGTTTCAATCAAAGCTGATACAATTTCTCAATTTATTTTAAGGTGGTTTCAGTTTAAAACTGTAGTACGTTGTGTGGTGGGTGATATTCCATCAAGGAATGCTTGGACTTGACTTTTCAGCTTGTTTTACTATCCTTTTCACATCTGCTCTGCATCCAACGATGTGGACTTGAATCAACGTTTTTTCCATACAGATTGAATCACACTGTGCAGGGTTCATACAGCCTTCACACATATCCATTCAGATAATCATGAACTAGATTCATGTAGATTAAATGTGAGCTCACGGTTTACTTTACTTTGTTTTTCTCAGTATCATTTAGGTTATGTAGTATCCAGGTTTCTTCCACGTTACTGAAATATCTTAGTTTTTAGCATGTTAAAGGATAGATAAAGTGTTAAAAACACAAACAAGTTATTATTATTAAATTAGTATTTATTTTCCATTTATTTAATTTACTATAAAAATTTATTTAAACATTTGGAAATTTTTACTTTTAATAATGCAACAAAATAAACATATTTAAAAGGTTAAAGATAATATTTCTTGTTCTTTTATGTATGTAATGTTTCTCAAATCATTATCAGGCAACCTGAGTAATTTAGTTGAATAGCCCTGTTAGATACTGAGAGTAAAAGCTAAATTCCCCCTCACTTCCTTTTATGTGTTACTTCAAAACATCTCAACAACCATCAGGCTACAATGTTTCCACTCATTTCCACTCATTTCCACTTGAGCACTGGCTAAAAGCAAAAAATGTCCCTAAAGAAATGATTCATTGACTTTCTTTTCTTTAGCAGTAATACAGGAGCCTTGGACTTCCTCTCAGGTGAAGATACCATCAGTACAATCTTTGTTCAAAATACTGATGAAATAAAATGAATGATGGCAAAATATTCTGACAATGAGAAAGTAGCTTGACATTACTTAAAGGTCTGCAAAAGAGAATCAAAGGGAAATATATTCAAAATACAGCAGCAACACATCTAAATAGGTTTTTATATCTCTGATTTGAATCTCCGTCAGATTTTTTTTCTGTAAAGTTGACATGTTTTTAAGTGGGTTTTTGTTTTTTTTATTTGTCCCATTGTTCCATTTTTATTCATTCCATTGTTATGGAAAATAAAGTGAAACAAATGTCAGAAAGCTGAACATGCAAACTGTGAGTAGCAACCAACAAGCTTCTGGTCTGTGTGCTAAGCTTAGTCGATTAGCTTAATTTGAGTGTAGCGATATTGGTTATGTTTTTCTCGTAAAAGCGAATATTAATCTGACTCATGACATCCCAGATGTACATACTAGTGCCTGTAGGTCAATCAGGGAGTCTGATGAAATTATCATTGCCAGATATTATTAGTAGAAAAGTAGGCAAATCCTGCAGGAAAAGGAAAAACAGCAGCTGAACATTATTGGATGATGCAAATCTACACTATGATGTCATTACGTTGTTTCCTTACAGTTTTGTGTCAACTTAATTTTATCTGTTTGGTTTTTTTTTCTGCTCTGTGCTCACAAGATAATTTAACATGGCCAAACTCTTCCCTCAAAATGTATCTTGTTTTGAGCTTTTCTTTTCAGGCAATGTGTACAGTTTCTATTCTCGACCTCACAAACAGCATTGAACATCAAAACTCACATCACAGTTGTGTGCAGGAGTTTTGTGCCATTTCAGCTGGACATACATATCCTGATTTTTGTACCTTGTTGTACTCTACATGTGTTGTAAAACATGGAAAACAGAAGTGAAAAGTTTAAAAGCAGACTCATTTGTACTGACAAGCCAAGATGACGGTACATCTATCGCAAATGTTACCTAAACTTTAAATATTACTTCATTGTTAAGAAGTTGAATTGAAACCTTGTAGTTAATTGTGCATAAAGAAAACTCTTCTGGTAGGACTTTTCTTTGGCGCTCTTCTGGTTATGAGTGGTAGTATAGTGCCTACTGGTTAAGAGAAGAACTGCATTTCATTTTAAATGGATAGTCTGGTCATTCTGAAGTAGTGTTCTGTCAAAAGGTTAGTATTAGTTAGAACGTCAACAATTGTAACATCAGTCTGATCTCAAAGAAAAAGCCAGAAGTCTTTGACCAGGCTAGCCAAATGGGTGTCTGGAAAAGTGCCATTTTTTTTAAACAGCTCTTTAAAAAATGATATGCCAGAGTAATAGAACAGCTTATTAATTAATACCAAACTTCTAGGGCTATTCAACTAAATGGCTCAGGGGGCCACAGTTACTGCAGGCCAACAGCTCAGGGGCCGAAACATCCAGCAATTGAAGTCATAATGTCAATAAACCAAGTACTACAAATATCTATTACCTTAGTTATTTTAGTTTATTTTGCTGCATTTAATCATGAACACAACATACAAAACCCAATGTAATAGTGCAATTAAAACAAAATCAAACACAACAACAACAAAACATTATGTCTCCTATTTAGTACAAATATTATTTTGACTTTTGTGACTTGCCAATTTTTGGCAAGTTTTTATCTTCAACTTCTTGTAGTTTTAACTGTCTTGGGTGTTCACAGAAATGGTTTTTACCAGCATATAGCCAGGAATCAGATGTTTCTGTAGAAACCACACGTCTATGTTTTACTAAAAACTTAAAAGAGAAAAACTGGTTTTGAGGTTAAGAGATTAATGAACCAATTGGTAGGTGAAGGTGACCAAAGTCTGGCCGTTTGAATAGCCCTGCTCTATAACACTGATTCTTGAACACAATGATAAACTAAACAAACTCATACTAAATGTAGAGATTTAATTTTAGCAAATGTGACGTTTCTTAACACTGGTGTGTTGTTTTTGAGAAAAAAGTTGTTTTATAAGCCTAAAACCTGGCACACGTTGAAGTACATTTCTGTACTTCATGCTGTGTGATATGCGCAATGACAGATATGATTCTATTCATTGAAAACTATCTAACAGAACATCGCTTCAAAAACAAATGAATTATCCCTTTAAAACATTGGAATCAATGGCAGATCTGCAAACATTCCAGCTCATCCAGGCAAGGACCAACTCTTGATTTTAATATCATAATTTAAAGACAACATGTGATTCTAAACCCACCATTCTTTTAGTTAAAGGGACATTTCCACAGTTTTAAACAGCCAATTTAATAACAAATTCAAAACAGCAGTGTGTATTAAATGTTTTCTTACATCATTTACTGCCTCAAATAGGACACCACAATGACAACACTGCCATGTACAAGTACTGAAAAGACGGAGGAAGCAAAGAAAGGAGTAACTCCTGCCATGAAGCTCTAGAAATATTTACACTTAAAGTCACTTGATTTGACATTTCTCATTAAAAAAGGCACAAAAAACTCTTAGAAAATTGTCAAGTCTAGTGACAAAATTGCTAACTTGGCAACTGTGTATTGGTAACAAACTTATCAGTAATTGTGTAGTTTTAACAATGGTAACATTATGACTAACAAACGTAAAACTTACAGTAAACAGTCTGAGTAAAACCAGTGTTTTGTCAGAGCTTTTAACATTTGGTTGATTTGAGACCAACTTTGTCAGCAGAGTTTCTGTGGTGGCTTTAGGAAGATTAGGATGTTTGTGTTGCTGTTCAAAGAACTCCTGCGAGGACTTGAAGTCTGACATGAAGCCTCTATCTCCGACATTGTTCAGTGACGTGCTAAGTAACTAACAGAACATCAAATCTATAATTACTATATAACCATGTCTGTATATTTTTTAGTTGTTATGAGTAACACAATAAGTTTTGTAATTTTTATCCATGACGGCGTTGGAGAAAGTTAGAGAATGTAGATAAATATTGAACTTACATTTTAAGAACACTTTGCATTCATTGGGATGTTCACATAATCACAACAAATATACTTTTGAGGTTTAAAGGATAAATCAAAGCTCACAGTTAAAATCTGTATTTTTCTATCAAGAAGCATCCAAAAGATGTTAGACCTCATTATAGTGATACTGCGTGGTTTGGTGGATAGATGTTAATAATGTTTTTCCATCTTGTTTTACGTTTTATTTTTATTCATTATTTTTCTCATGCATAGATTCACTGTTTTTAGAGTGAAGGAATAGAAGTCATTGATGGCTGACAGTGAAAGTCAGTTCATCTGAGTCAGCGCTCACTGTGGCCTTTCATTGTTGATACAAAGTTATCACTTTGATAGGAGGAAGATGATCCTGGTCTCATTGTTACTGTTGTACAGAGGCTTCAAGGCCTTTTTTTGTGCTTTGGTTGTTCCTAATTTATCAGAGATTAGGGGAAATTCCCACAATTGACGAATTGTCGTCAATAAAACAAATTTCTTCATCAAATTTTCTGTCATATGTTAAAATAAGTTGACATCGTTTATTTAAACAATGAGCTCATATTAAAGTTCCTCTATACATAAAACACAAAAACATGGTCAGCTGAAAGAGACCTTTCCATTTACCAGGTGGTTCTCCTGTAGACGTGCTGTCATGTTAGATGTGTTGCCTTCTCTGGCTGCTGCTGTCCACAAGCATGTTTTGTACGTAGGAAAACCTTCTTCCTGCAACTGACCATTTTTGTAGCTCATATAGACGACTTTATTCTTATAGACAGAGAAAATATTATTGGAACTCGCCTCCTACAGCCATCATACAACCTGCTGAGCTGGCAACTACAAGAGAGAGAGTGTGTGGGGGGGGAGGGGGGTTGTGACTCTGCAATTGAATACAATTGGGGGGATTTGACCTCCACTTTCTCTCTTATGACATATTTTTAAAAAATTTCTCATACCGCAGGACCGGTATGACTGAAAATTTTAGCGATTCTGAAACCGTGACACTCTTATATCGGGGTATACCTTAAAACTGGTATCTGGCCCATGCCTGGACGCAGCACCCCTTAACTAAAACATGTCCTCACAGCTAAGTATAGAACTACTTCAGAACTGTTTGTAGTTTGTAATTCAATACAAAAGCTGATTTGGTTGATAAGGGAAAGGATTTCTTTGTTTCTTTATGTTTTAAAATTTCAGACTCAGTTTTAAATGTAATGATTGATATTAGTCTTTATGGAAGAACATATTTGTAACTAGTACATTGTTTATATTTCATATTTCTGCTCATTTTTTGTACTCCAACTGTTGCTTGGAGTTTTTGCTAATTTTTAGGCCCTTCTGCTGAATTACATTACTCTTGTTCAATATTGAAAAGATGAATTTTACATTTCTCTGTTTATCTAAAAACTAATTTTCACCCTTTTATGTGGCTTTAAAGTGTGAAACTAAGTGAAAAAAATAATTCTTAGATTTAAGAAGCAGCAGCATCCTATAGGACATTTTAATCAGTTTGGTGTAAAATATGAATCTTATAATTTCCTAACAGAAATGCTAGTAAGAAAATTATTTTGTGACAATGCTGTAAGAGGTTTCAAGCTTTGGTAATTTAAGCGCAATTTAATTTGTCAGCCTATCAAAGGCCTCCATTGTGGTGAAAATGTCTGCAGTAACGGCTCCATACTTGCCTCAGCAGACAGAGTCTTTAAAGCACACTGAGCCTCAAAAACATCTCCTTCTATCAGGGGACCTCCCATTCCTATGATTCAAACTCCCAGAAACCTTTGCTTTCATCTCATCCTGGTCCGCTGAGGTGAATACAAAGCAGTGCTTTGCTTGTGTGCTGCCGCCGTAAACCCTCAGCTGATTTATTATGTTGTTTTCTTCATCTGAGGATTTTTTTTATTTCAATTTTATTTATTTATCAAGGTCTGAGCATTACATTTTGGTGGGCAAATGTTCCATCTAGACATTATCAGTTTATGTGAGTCTAATTTTTAGACTTGCAGGAAGAGGTAAAGTGAATCAGTGTTTTCTCAGCACTGCAGGTGCACTGAGCAGTGCTCGGTTAAAGCTCGCCTATTATATGCTGCTTGTAGGCTGCTTGTACCTCAAGGGATGGAGTGTGAGCGTGCATACTAGAAAGACAAACAGTCACACTTGAAAATGTTTAGTGCTTTTCTCTTTAGAATAAAGCACATTTCAATATAAACAAGGGCATGATATTGTCAATTTGTGTTTTTTATATGCTGCCTAAAAGTAACATTGTGGTACAGATATCTAACCAGGTGTTGGGCAAATTTAAGCAAAAATCAAAACAAAATAGAAAAAAATTAAAACTTTAAGATAACTTTGTTCATTTTCTTGTTTTTCTAACATTATTACCATGTTAGCTTTGGATAAAAATATTTCAGCAAATGCTTAGTTTATTGAACCTGTGTTCTGAAGACCCTTGTAATGTTACATAATAAATGTGCCAAAACTCTGAAATACTAATCAAAAAAATAAAAATAAATAAAATAATATATATATAGTTCCACATTGATTTGGAGATTCTTTATGCAGCTGAGGGAATAGTGACTGTGCACCTGACGTCATCACTAATGGGGTCACACGCACTTTGTGGCAAAAAGTCTCCTGTTAAATAAAAGTTGAATATGGAAATGTGTAGTTTCTTTGGATACTTACAAACTGTAAAAAGAAAAAACCCAAAATGACAGCTTTAATTTATGAAGACATCTGTAATCCAGGACCAATGTGGATTTGATGAACCATAATGTCCATTACTACTATACAATTTACAATATCCAACAGACTATTGAAAGAGGTTCACACAAATATCAGGAAAATCAATTTTGTTCACACTTTAATGACCAGGGTCCACTTATTCTTTTTTAATATAAGACTCTATTGAGACCAGTAGTGTTTGATTTAGGAGCATTTTCACATGTTAGTCTACAAATCAACAAGAGGCAACCATGTTGAATGTTTTGCCAGTGAAAAGATGGGCCTAAAAGACCATGTTAAACAGCAACATAGGTGTAAAGGCTGTACCACACATATATTCCTTCAGTTGTTGTTTTGATGTTTGTGTTCAAATATATTGGTCTTGGGACAAGATGAAATGACTGTAAAGTCTACTGTCTGCAGTTAACATAATTTTAATACTCATCATTGACCCTTTGTACCCCTTGGATGGGATCATTTACTACTTTGAAAAGAACAAAACTTAAAATAGGTTGTCCTTGTGCATCACAATAATCCATGTAGAAAACAAAAATGTGTCAGGTCCTCTGGACAGGTTCTTCTTCATTAAACAAAGACAAAACGCTTCTCTTCTCTTGGAGAGGAAGTTACCATTTCAAGACAGAAGAACCCATCCAGAAGACCTGACTCATCTTTTTTAGTCTTAAAATAGAGTATTTATTAAAAGGCAAAAATGGGATTTTTCAGAATTAGTTTGTGCAGATTTTGATGTGCCCTTTCCTTCTGAAATACCTCCTCATCTCTCCAGCCTTGCAATAAAACAGAGATATCAGACTTTGTTATTGTAGGGAAACAAACAATTCTTTTCTTTGTGTTGTAATCTATTGAGAACCTGTATAATACAACTAAACATTGTTTGTCATGGTTTGCACGGCTGTATGAGCTTCAGTCTTAAATTCTTAAAATTATTCAGTTGTGGTTTATATAAAGTGGAACTGCAATGCTTTGGTCTGAATTCTTCATAGCTCCACAGGCCCCTCTTTCAACCCTGTTCTGAGGTGTGAGAGCAACTTGTGTTGGAGCGGTCTCTTTAAATTAAATTAGGCTTTTCATACCTCACCCCAGTGCACCCCGTTCGGCCAATTTTTGTAGTTTGATAGCAGAGATACGATGATCAGCCTTACATGTCTGACCCTGAGCTAGAGGAGAATGAAGACGACAACCCTGCAGAACCGCAGAATTGTGAAATTGGTTGGCTGGAAGTGCATGACCTTGTTTAGTAGTTCCATAGCAAATAATGTGACATTAAAGTTCAAAAAAACATACTAGGGAATCTAGAAAATTGAACGGATTGAAAAATATGACCCATAAAAAAACAGAAAGAGGTCTACACAGCACTCCTAGAGACGCCAAGTACACAACAGAATGTATTTAAGAGCTACAAAAGTGGATTTACCATGATATGTCCCCTTTAAAAGTTGGTGTTATTTTCACGTGTAAGTGTGTATAAGTGTAAACTTCTGTTCTGGGCAAAGGTGACTTCAAACTGTTGCAAACTATCTGTTATATCATCTTTTTATGTAAAGTCCCAAATACAGTAGCCCCTTTCTTCTCTTTCTGGTGTCAGGTTCCTCCTACAAATTGTTCTCACTACCAAGTAAAAAAACAAAGTCTGATTTATTAACCCTGACAGGGGATTGGTGGAAGAGTAGTTGGACCACAAAAGAAAATATTGCTGACAGAACCTTAAAGAGAATAAGAGACTATAGTGGATTTAGGCTCAAATTCCTAACTTGTAGGTCTTTTAGAATGTGCCAAACAAACAGGATGATTGGTTTTACTACAGAAAAGAATGTGTCTGAATTATACAGTTTATACAGTCTCATTTTGAAAATCCATTATTGCAGAACAATAAAACCAAATAGTTCAGTACCTGTAGTTGCTGAGCAATGCAGCCACAATCCAAAATAGCTTAAGCAATATAATTACTGTTTTGTTCTAGGATTTTCTATGA
The DNA here is from genome assembly GCA_031762555.1 of Cynodonichthys magdalenae. Classification (NCBI taxonomy): domain Eukaryota; kingdom Metazoa; phylum Chordata; class Actinopteri; order Cyprinodontiformes; family Rivulidae; genus Cynodonichthys; species Cynodonichthys magdalenae. Next base: position 4,527,918 of record JARVJO010000024.1, read on the forward strand.
GAAAACGGTATCAGTAGTAGTTTCGTGCAAAAGGTGACCTTTGTTTTCTCCTCTGACTTGGCAGGCCGCGGTTTCCCATGAGACAGATTGACTGCTCAAGATGCGAGCCGTGATTTAATTTCTTGACATAATATTTGCAGCCTCTCAACAGATAGTGAGCTCCCAATGATGCTGCTGAATTACAATCACAGCCTTTTCAATTCAGAGACCCTGCTGGTGGCTCATCATCATCATCAAAAAATACTAAATGAAAAAAAAAAAATACTAAATGAATCTTAGGATGCAGGCATCATTTTAGCTGTAATGATAGGATGTTAATGTTGTAGGTGTGAGAAAAACATAGTAAGCGTGTTTTTCTCCTTCAAATACAAAATCCTAACTCAAAATTGGGGGATTTTCAGCTACATAATCTTTGCTTCTTTTTTTTTGCACAGGTACAACCCGCTCCCCTCGAGACGGAGAGGTCCCAGGGGTGGATTACAACTTCCTTTCTGTGGGGGACTTCCTACAACTTGAGGAGAGTGGCACACTACTGGAAATAGGAACGTATGAAGGTGAGGACGATGATCACAGCTGGCACTTGATGTGACGCATGGCAGCTCAGGTGTCCTCATTCTCCACAGACACGTTGAGCATAGCCGCCATCGTATTGTGTTGTTGTTTTTTTCCTACATGCAGGCAGGCTGTAAGGCCACGCACGCAGTTGATTCTGATTAAACTGTGCATGATGAGAGGAGATGCATTAAGGAGACAGCAGGTCTACCCTGCTCACTCTGATTAGGACACTGTTGTGAGTGCTAAGTCTCGAACTGACACAAACCTGTGTGTGTAAACACGTGTTTGATTTGAGGGCGGGGTGTGTGATTGTTTGTTAGGCTGTGTGTACTGTAGTGCTAAGTCTGATCTGTGTGTGTTTGTGTGTGGGAGTGTATGGGGCTGAGAGCGAATGTTAGGACATTAATCTGCTTGGCACCGGCTCTGCTCTGTGTTGGCACGTTGCTCCTTTTCATGCAGACAATGTCAAATACCTGTCCACAGGGGTCTGTGGCCATCCACACAACATGAAGGAAAACAGGAATAAAATAATCTGGTTGATGGATGTAGGCATATGAAAGAAACAATGATTGATTTTTGGAATTTAAAGGGGCAATATCATGTAAAATCAACTTTTTTGAGTTTTATATCATGTTATAATGTTATCCTCTCATCAAAAACATGTCCAGAGTCTTGCTTTGACTCATTCATGCAAAATGGGCATGACAGAAGCGGTAGGAGGTTCTTAAAGAGACAGAGACCAATTTCAAGGTGTTTAGAAACGGATATGATGAGAAGTCAAGTTTATTTTCTATTTAAACATATAAACAGCATTTTAATAACAAATAAAGGGGACATAGTTACTTTATTTATTATTATTATTTAATTTAAATATATGCCTGAGAAACACATAATATTGCCCTTTTAATATCCTTAACCTCATTGACAGTCAGTGGTTTGTTGCCAACTATCACTTCTAAAGTATAAGTTTATCCAAACATCTTTAATGTCTGGATCATTGTTAGACAGTCTGGAAGCTCATTAGCTTCACAATGCTAAAGATCAAGCTACTTTATCAAGCTTGCATTATGACATGAGTAAACTAATTGGGCCGTTAGTTTTGTGTACATGATACTATTCATGGTGCAGTTTTAGGCCAGATAAGATGATGATTTTTCATGCTGCAGTTCATGCATTCTGTAAATAAAGCATCATAGAAATATGTAAAAAAAAAAAAAAAGTTTTCCTGCAAAGTACTATCTTGAAACTGTCATGTTCTAATACTTTGTTTTGCTATTTATCTGACTGGGAGATTGAGCTTGGTGTTTACATAGCTGGAGCGCAGTGACACAATTTTGGCTCACTGACAGACCTGCATGACTCCTGTGGACTGCAGCTGATGGGGGTAAAATAAATAAATCACACAAGTTTTGCATGCAAGCAATTGTGAAAACAATGAGTTGATTTAAACTATTGCTGTTTTTTATTTCCCTCAGTGGTTTAAATGTCTATCTGACAGTGATTTGGCAAGTATTAGAAATACAAGGCAGTAACAATGTGTTTCTCTACATTGTATGTGTTCAAACACTGCATGGAGGAACAGTTTATAGAAGTAGTTCCGTACTATGTGTGCGATTCACTGGAGCAGCCATGTTAGATTTTGAAGTCAGGGCTGGTCAGGAATGGCATTCAAGGCACCAAGGAGAAGCTGGAGGGTTAAGGACCTTGCTCAAGGGCCAACAAAGAGGAACATATAGATGGAGGCAGATGTGGGTGTCTCATCTTTCCTATTTGAATTTTAGATGCCACCACCATGAATTTCCTATGGAACTTGTGTAATGAGGCGACAATCTCTTGCCCTCCTCCAACCAAGCGAATGGCAAAACTCATTCATGTGAAATTTTGCGCTCATACACGTAGATGTACACACGCGAGCTTGCGACATGACATATGAAGTTGAAAAATGTTACACTTTTGTCGCTGCCACATGGCGCTACAACCAATCATCGAGGGTTTCATGGACTGACCAATGAGTTTGCTGCAGTTAGCTACCACTGTCAACATTATCTTAACTGTGTCAAACTTTACAATTATATATGACACTTCACAAAGTGATTCCTAACATACACTAAGTTTTCCTCATAAAATTGTATCTTGGCATGCGTTTGTTTTTCAATATCATTAGTATCACAAGATTTGTTTAGTTTACACACCCGCAGTGCACACCATTCTTTTATTTTTTGCCAACCATTAATAAACTTTACAAGGATCAGTAGAACTAATCAAATTTCTTGAAGACAATCGACCTGACAGTGCGATTCGCAACGCTGCCGTCGCTATAATGTCCCATGTGTCAGGTTTCACCCTGGTTGCGATGACAGCCATTAATCGCTGGTGTTTGTTGCTCCCTGTGTGTTGAGCCCATAATACAGTAATGTATCTGTGAGAAAACCTGTTGTTACTTGGCAGCTGAAGAGCTGAGGCACAACAGGAGACAAATTCAGATTTTAGACTTGAACATTTAATTGCAGAGTATAGTCTTACACAACCTTCAGCTGGACCAAAACAGACCTGAACGGAGTCTCTGAGTTTTGGTACCGGAAACCAAACAACAGAACAGTTTTATCAAGCATGTCCAGGACTTGGCCACTCCCCCTGGAGCACGTACGCCACATCAGATAGGAAGAGCCCCCAAAGCCTGTGACCCGATCTTTGAACATAAATCTTACAATCTGATGGAAATATTATGTGTCTGTTTAGTGTAAGGTGTGTTTTATCTGGACTGTCCCTCATAGGTGCTGTCTGTTTTTAATGACCCACATCATGAGTCACTCAAACAGAGCACACTCTACTATTTAATCACAGTTTAATCACAGTACATAAAAATTATGCATTTGATTATCAAAAATAGTGCAAACAGAATAAATTTTCCTTCATATCCATCCACCTTTCCTTGTTTCCAAGGGTGTAATCACCATCTCAGAAGTGAGCGGGACAAATTTTTCAGAGGTCTATGGAGTTTTTTTTTTTTTTATCATTTATCATCTTCTCGCATTCCATCCTTAGTAGTTGAAAACACATAACACACAGTACAGTACCAGGAGACAGACATTAGTTCTTTTACATAAGTGTTCCTACTGTACTCCTCTTTGCTGCTACTCATGGCCATCAGAAGCATTGTAATGTGTGTGAAGGGCACGCTGGAGTGGGGTCTGGGGGTTCTCCCCCAGGAAATTTTGATGGGAGTAGATACTGTTTCCTGCATTCTGGAGTATTTTAACAGGTTGCTAAACATATTTTTACCTACATAACTAAAGACTTGATTTCATAACTATTATAGAGACAAGTTCATCAACTAGTCCATATATGAATTATCCTGGTTTTAAACTCACTGCTGTAGCCGAGATCAGGAAATGAATGTGATAAAGAGTTTAGAGTTCCATTTTAATTTGACATGACATCATGTAACCTATAAATAAAAAGACAAGTAAGTTTCCTAAAGATTATTAAATAAGCAGCTTTTCATGAAAATCAGGCAATTATTAAGTCCTTTTAACTCATAAAACAAGTCTGGGATGAAGGACCGTGTGTAGTCAAAGCGGCTAACCTGGATCTATCTCTGCTGGGTCTGTGTTCCGGTCCGTATCATCACTGGCCCGGCTGATTTGTCACGTTGACTTCGACCCTTTCATCACAGAAAATATGTTTATTTAGCACAATTGGCTTCATCTTGCACTACCCCCAGCTTTGTTCACCTTACTTTTTAACATGTTTGCTAATTTTTCCAGCTCGCCGTTCTTCTTCTTTCTGTTTTTCAATTTAGGAGGGGCGGCTCGCAACGTTAGTTTCATCCACCAGCTGCCACGAAGGCGGCTGCATCGGTACCCAGCAGCATTTTATAGGGTAAAAGAACAAAAACTGACCCAACAGAACACCGGCCGTTCTGTGATCCTTCATAACTCACAGACAGCCAGTGTGCAGCTGTGTCTGACCCACATGGTGCAGCTCTGCACCCCTTCCACAGGTGTACACCCGCGTTATCTCATGGTGCGTTTAAAGACAGCTCAAAAAAAAGACGTTACCGCATCTTAATAGCAGAGTTGTAATGGTTGAAAAAACTGCGGGGGACAGAGGGCGCAGATACGGAAAGTGCATGGGACATGTCCTACACGTACCCCGCGTCTGTTACACCCATGCAAGTTTCATCCTCTTCCAAATTTGTTCTTGTCCTCTGGGTCCAGAATGTAACACCAAATATATGAAAAAGATTTTCCACGAGGGTTATTAAATAACGCAGTATAATATCTGATCTTGTGAGATTTTCTTTTAAGCTCCCCTTTATCACTTTAAAGCCATTTTTTTTCTTATCACCAGCTATCTAGGAATAGAGAAACTAAAATATGTAATTTTTCCAATCACATATCATGTAGAAACTTCCAGCCAATCATGGCATCCGAGTCCTGCATGGTCCCAAGTAAAAAAAAAGCTGTCCAGGTTAACCTATTAACCTGCACTGAGATTACCTGTTCATGTTTAAATAAAGGGTTCAGGTTACCTCATTTCCCATGTGCCAGCTGTTTTTTAGTATGGTTCAATTTAAAAATTGTGAACTCACAATTATACCTAATGTATTCATTTGTGTAAATGTTTTCATAAAGTGTTGGCCTTCACATTTGTTTGCCTGCATGTGAACTCATGTGGTTTGAAAATTATTGCAGTGGTGATTTTAGTCTTTTAATTAAACTACAGCTAGTGATTGAGCACAATTTAAAATGGTCAAATCTTTGACTTCAAACTGGTGCAAAGAAGAATTAGGCCTCTAGGCCACCATAGAAACCACGACATGGATACATAATTGGGACAAAATCAAAGGAAAAACTGCTGGCTTATGATAACAGCTCTGCTAACTAATAATAGTTTTGGCCAGAACAAACTAAATGTTTTGAGACGCTTTCAGAGTTTGGATGAAACTGCCTCAAACACAAACAAGATTTTTTGTATGTTTTTATCCCACACAATTTGTAGTCACGCCACATTCCAGCTTCGTGTCTTTTACTCTCAGCGTAAGATTATGTGTAGATCCTCTGGCCGCTTCTTTGTCCCCCTGCACTGCCTGTGCTTTTTATCCCTGGCTCCTTCCCTTCATCTCCTTCTCTCTTCCTACTGTGTCTCTCTCTCAAGCATGCTAATGTCCTTCTTGTTGCCTAGGTAACTATTATGGGACCCCAAAACCGCCGAAGCAGCCCATCATTGGGACAGTGATTCTCAGTGATTCGGGCTCCCATCAGTCCACCCCAAAGCGCACCAAGTCCTACAATGACATGCAAAACGTCCGTGTAGTGCCTGCTGACGACGACGATGACGACCAGGCCACGGAAATGAACAACAGTTTTACAGGTGAGGGCATCACTGCTCCTTTCCTAGCCCTCTCAGTTTGTTGAAGTTTCCCATTCTTCAGCTTTTGTTTTGTCTCAGCATGTGTAGTGTTCTCCATCTGTGCTAAGTTTCCTGTTCTGTTATTTTTATTTTTTTGTCTTTCACTGTGGAGTGTGTTTTGTACGCATGTTCAGAGCAAGATCAGGGGAGAGATAGAGTATGTGTTTATCATCTCCCTCCTCTGTAAGGTAATGAGTGTCTAGCAGTTACATCATGTCTTTGCAATGCAGATTCTTTTCCTGTGAGCCTGTTAACACTGCCATCTGCCTGTGAGGAGGGTTGGGCTCCACAAACACTCACATATTGTTTTCATGCATCGTTCTTTTCTTATTCCATTAAACTCTCCTCATGTGTGAAGATCATGCGTATACCTGCTTCATCAGGAGATATTATATTCCATATTTTTAAGTTGAAATGCACAAACCACGTTATGTGACGTTAAAGCCCTTAATGTTCTAAAACACTTTTCCTGCTTTGCATTTTTTTTGTTTGTTTGGAGGGAGATCTGTTTCTTTTTTCTTCTTTGATGTTTTGAAGCTTTGCAATTTTAAAGTCCCACTGCTAGGCTGCCAATATGTTGAATTTGAGCTTAAACAATCTTGAAAAGCTCACAAAAGTGGGAAAGCAAACAGGGGTAGAAACTATGGTTAGCTTAACAAAAAGGATGCTTATTGCTGGATTGGTAAGGCAAAGTGAAGTGAGAGGTCAAATTGAGTCAAGAAAAAACTGATGCTGATGGAAATAGGGCATTTTCCCCAGGCGTCATCCACACTGGAATGATTTTTGTGAATATGTAAAACGTTTTTCATAGTTTTAGCCTTTCATTTACATGAAAACAACTTTTAAGGAGCCCATAAAAGCTGTTTTTGAAACTTGGTTTCAGAGTGTAAAGAAAATCTATAAAATGCCACCCTTGCATTTTTGTGTGGAGAGCCAAAACACAAAATAAGCCCACCTCTAATCTAACCTACAACCCTTTCAGAGGTTTACCTGTATGCTGACCTTTAAAAAATCTGTAATTTTCAAAAAGAATTGGTAGTACTCTCACATGATAAGCAGGCATACGCAGGGATACCGGTGTGGCACGTCACCTTCCACCTCTTCCTCCTCGCTGAAGAACAGTCAGGGATGCAGAGTCTCAACTAAAAAAAAAATGTTTATTTTGTGTCACAACACCGTTGCTGTGATGCTGTAGAGCAGGTCGGGAGGTGTTTGTTAAATTTATAAAATAATAAATAAATACATTTGAAGTAGAGTTTTTGAAATAATACGTGAGATTTATCTATAAGTTCATATACCTGAAAAAAAAACAGGGGAAATTCTGTGTACTTTATGGACAATCTGCAAAACTTGGTGGGTATGTATCAACATTAATACAGGCTGTTGGTTGCATTTGGGCTGTAGACACTAGATTTTCTTCTACAGCAAAAGCTTTGTATACTTTTTTTACTTTGATGAGCAGACAAAACTGTCAAAGACAAAAATGTGTAAAATGCTCAGTTTGCTCAACACTTCACTTTTTAGTGTGTGTAAAAATACTTTTACTTTTATTTTCCTGATTATTGTTAACTGTTTTATGACTTTTACTTAAGTACTTTTCTTATCAGTGAAATACATTTTTTGCCAAAGTCCTTTACTGTTAAAGTGTTATTTTTACTTTGTTATATTTTAAAGTACTTTATATGCCTCAACACATAAGTGAGTACAGTGTTCACTTATGTTGGCAGAGATTTAAACAATAATGGCTGTTATTTTAAAGGGAACAGCAAGTTTACAGTGTTATACAACTGTACTCTGTACTTTGTATCAAAATGTCATATCTTCAATGTTGTTCCATTATAAAATAAAATTAAATATATAGAAAAATGTTAGGAGTGTATTCAGCTTTGTGAGAAAATGTATACATACAATCTACTTAATGTTTAAGCTTTATGCACATTGTTCATGTGTTGTTTCCTGTTTCTGGTGTATTTTCATGGGAGCATTTCAGCGACACACACAGGCTTGTTATAGTTACTGCAACATTTTATGTTTGGTTGGGAACATTTGTAAAAGTGGTTCTGTGTTTATGACAAAAAAATCAAAACACCTACAGAAAAATGGGGTTTAAGGAAAAAAAGAGTTTCCGTGTGGACATGGTCTCAGAGAGCAGGAGGTATATTCAGAGACCTGATCGAGTAAAGTTGCATAAACTGAGTGACTTTTATTTTTCATCTTGCATGCCTTAGACATAAACTTTTTTGTTTGTTTGTTTTTGTGTGTTGTTCTTCTTGTGTTACCCAGGATCCTTAGTGCGTAGCCTCTTCCCCTCTCCTTTGTTGTGCACAGGTAACCCTAACGACCAGGACGAGAGCCGCAGCGGCATCCTTCGGCCATATCCCACCCGAGAAAATGCTCTGGCCTGTGGTCTGAACAATGCGGCTACCTCCACTGTTGAAAGCGGGCAGCAGACACTTGCAGAACCGCAGGTCTCTCCAGATGACCCTCTGGGCCCGCTACCTGAGAACTGGGAGATGGCCTACACTGAGAACGGGGAGCTGTACTTCATAGAGTATGTATCTGCAGCAAGAGCAACCTCCCAGCTCTATTTGACAAACAAGGCCTTTGCGTTTCTTTTTTTTTTTATGTACGTGTGTGTTTGTCCAGGAGCTTGTTTTCCATAGTAAAAGTTTTTAGGCCTTCCCAGCCCCCCTGACTGCAACTGCTCTCCTGTTAATCCCTGCATGTCCCGATCTCAAAAGGAGATCACGTCCTGATCACCTGATTACCCTCCACCTCTCTGTCCTCTTTGCAGCACTGCGAAGCCTCACCACCAGGACATGGCAGTGCATTTTCAGAGCGTGTACGTTCATTTCACTGAATAACAGCATGTTTTTTTTTTCTTGTTTATCAATACAGGGAAAAAAGTCTGGTTGCTTAGTGTTACCTTGCCTGTCTCACTCAGTATTTTATTTTAATTTATTTCATTTGTTTGCAGCAGATGGTCGATTATAAACTCGCTGGCACGTTTTAGGTTTAATGCTTACTGTTGCATTCAGGTCCCTCTGCTGTGCTTAGATACGCCACTTTGACAGCCTGTGCTGAATTATTCTGTTGTCCTGTTTGTTTCCTCTCAGCCACAACACAAAGACCACATCATGGCTGGATCCGCGGTGTAGAGAGAAAGCATCCAGGCCTTTGGAAGAGTGTGATGATGATGGTAAGCCTCTAAGACATCATTAATGACATAAAAGCATATATTTGCAGTCTGTGTAGTGGTTTTGGAAGCGGCGGGAGTTCTAAAGCTTGGGTGTCCCATGCGCTCAGTAATGCCAGTTTGATTTCTAGTAGAGTTTGATTGCTTTGATTTAGCTTCTGTTGTTAAGTTTTACGAATTTAAATGTGCTTTAAATTTGTTGTGTGGTAAAAACTGTCGTCATTTAACATGACACATTGCTTCCCGATAAATATAAAGCATTTGACAAATTCTGACTTTTCTTGTTCTTTTTTTATATAAAAAGTGGCAAAATTGCACCATCAAGTGGTGAAACTGAAAGCAACGCTTCATTCCTCTGTTATTGTTAAATTGCTTTTAGACGCTTTTGTATGGTGTTTGTTCTGCTTGTCTGTTTGTTTTTGGCTGATGTCATTTTTTTCATTCTTCACTTCATTTATGTTGTTTCATCCTGCTTTCAAAACTGGAGAAGAAGGGATCCCTACAGAAGACCTGGAAAGTGACCTAGGTATGTTTAAATTACTCAACTGCAAAAGCCGCAAATAGATCTTTGTTTAAAATGTTGCAATTATGATTGCAAAATATCTCCTGAACTACAGCCAAGATTTCAACAAAACTGTTGGGAAATAATCACCAGATGTACATCTACAACTGATTACCTTTTACTGAAGAGCTAATCAATATCATGATGGATGCTAATGCCAGCTGACCTTATAAAAACAAAAAAGTAGCTTTAAATCAATGCATTTTAAAAATATTGTGTTAAAATTTGATTTAGTTAGTTGAGTCATTTACAACACATACACCAGGTTCTAATTATTCTGCTTAAAACTTTAGCATTGATTGTTGGAGTAAATCCTTTGTATTTACACAATAAAATAGCTCTTAAACCACAATGCTGTTTTAAGGGTTTGATCAAACATTTACAAGTCTTTCATTTCTCAAGACAAGATGATTTCAGTTTAAAACTCTGGCATTAAAGAGGCAGGTGATTTAAGGAATGCCGAGTCTTTATTTTAAAATGTTCTGACTACAGTCACAATGTAACTTTGTTTGAAATGGATCTGTTTTTATTTCCCTCTTTAATTGGTTGCAATGAATGAAATAACAACAACCATAAACAGGAGGAATGGATCCAACTCGTAATTCAAATTTATTTTACGAGTGCAGTTGTTTAATATTATAATTTGTGTTGCTGGCAGGAACATTATCTTAAGAGTCAACAGGTTTCACTGGTTGTCTTTTTACTAATGAAAAAATAATACAGAATTTATTTAGAAAACATTTAAGAGTGTAAGAGGTGACAAACAGCAAACATCAGCTAAAATCCTAGGATTAATACAAAATGTGTTGCTTTTGAAGTAAAATACAAATACATGTTTGTGTTTTGCAGCAGAAAAGAAGGTTATTCAGCACACACTTCAGGGAAATCCAATAAAATCAGCAACAAGACAACATGTCATTCTGGGAACAGTTTAAAACGTAAAAGTGGAGAAATGAAGTAGAAACTAGAGAAAATGCATTTTCTGCACAAATACATTGTTACTCTGAGCTCTGAATTACTTAGCTGAAATTAGTTGCTGAAAATCTGTACCTGAATTGTTAAGACTAAAAGAAGCAGAACATTAGCTAAAAGCCAATAACTGCAAAACATTATTAAAAGTTAAAAGTAACAAAAGGCTAGGTAAAAGCTTAAAGGATAAAGTGCATCTAAAAGTAGCAAAAAGTTTTATTTAGCTTTTAGTTAGCTTTTTACTGCTTTTAGATACACTTTTTCCTTTAGGCCTTTTGCTACATAGCAAACATAGCAAAAGGCTATATAGCAAAAGGCTAGGTAAAGCTTAAAGTATAAAATAGCTAAAAGTAGTAAAAAAATAAAAGCTAAAACTAGCTCAAAATACAAGAATAAAGCAGATATGTTTAAGAAGATTTCAAAAGAAATTGTGTTTTTTGGAAAAATTGTAAAGATCTTAAGATCTGGACGGGTTCTTCTTTAATGAAGAATAAATAATATACATAAAATCATGACACAATAAACAAAATGAACAATTACATCTATGACACAATGTTTCATTTACTCCTGCTGATTGAGGCCAGACTGTTTGTGTTTAATCCTCTGTGCTCTTTTTATTCCAGAGCTGCCCCCAGGTTGGGAGAGAATAGATGACCCCGTGTACGGAGTGTACTATGTAGAGTGAGTTAACCAATTTATTGATGCACTGATCTGTTCTCAGCCTCTTCAAACCTTCAATAAAAAATTAAAAAGAAAAGCTTTTATAGAGCTTTGATAAATGTTGTTTTTTGACCTTTTTTCTCTGTTTATCTTTGTTCTGTCTCAGCCATATAAACAGAAAGACCCAGTATGAGAACCCAGTAGTGGAGGCGCGGCGCCAAAAACTCTTGGAGCAGCAGCTACAGCCGCAGCCTCCAGAAGGTGAGCGGTATATTCGAGGTTCGTTTCCTGCCCTGGAGCGGCACCATTTCTTTCTTTCTTCATGTCTGTCAGCGTCATGTCCTTCTAACTCATCCAGGGTTTGGGTCAGATTTTTCTTTTTGAATGAGAAACTTCACTTTCCCTGTCCAGATGGAATACTACTACTACCACTACTACTACAACCAGTACTACTACTACTACTACTACTACCATTAATACTACAACTGCAGCTACCTCTACCACTAAAAGTACTACTCAGACCACTACTACTATTACTACTGCTACAACAACTACTGGTACTACTACTACTATTACTACTGCTACAACAACTACTGGTACTACTACTTCTATTACTACTGCTACAACAACTACTGGTACTACTACTAATCCTTCTACTACTTCTACCACTACTACAATAATTCTACTACAACTGCGTTCTAATACTGCTGCTACTGCTACTAATTATGCAACAACTACTACTACTACTGTAGTAATAATAATACTTCTGCTACAACTGCTACTAAAAATAAAAATAAAAAAGATAGACAAAATGTTTCTCAAATTTGGGGTTTTACAGACTGGTTTTATAAAAGTAAGTCGGGCCCAAGCTCTGGTGTTTTCCCTAAGGTTTTTAATTTATGCATGTAACAATCATAAACTTTGTGTATCATTTAGTATTTGGTCATATTGTTTGTGTATCCCATAAATTCACTTCATGATGCTCTTAAATCATATTAACACACTCTTCTGACTCAGAACATTTTTAACATTGCTAGTGTAGAAAAATTTAAAAACCAAGCTCAGGCTTAAATCACTAATAATAATGAATAAGCAATAGCTTATTCATTATTATTAGTGACAGTTACATGGCAGTTAGCTTTCTGCTCTGTGCTTGGCTATTATATGCGAACGTATATATTGCATGTAAATACACATTAGACCTGAGTGTGTGTGTGGAGTAAAGTGTGAATGACTGTGTGTGCAGAGTGGATAGAGGAGCACTCGGCTGCAGCAGCTCCTTTGGCAAACTACGCTCCAAACCACCTGGAGACCTACAGGGACCCACACGTCCCTCCAGCTCTACCTCCAGGTCCTGTTGGCATCAAAAGTAAGTTTTTAACCATCAAAGACCTGCAATATTTTATGGCAAATGCCTCAGTCTTTACAGAAGTAATTTTAAACTTGCTAGGTTTGCATTGGAGCTGAGCAGCTGACTCTTAACAGTCACAGCTTTATTTTTCCCTCAGCGGATGTTTTTTCCAGATAATATATGAACCCAAGATAAAGCTTGTTCCTTCTGCACTCTCCAGGAGGGAAACCTTTCTTCACAAGAAATCCAGCAGAGCTGAAGGGAACCTTCATCAACACAAAGCTGAAGAAAAGTCACCGTGGATTTGGCTTCACTGTGGTCGGAGGTGACGAGCCCGACGAGTTCCTTCAGATCAAAAGTCTGGTGCTGGATGGACCTGCGGCTGTCGATGGCAAAATGGAGACAGGTGCAGTACACAGCCATCATCCACAGAAGGCGCTGTTTTCAAATCAACAACACTCTGAGTTGATCTGTGAAATTTCACTGCACTAGGAACTTTCCTGAGCTGTCACAAAATGTGCAACATGAATTTGACTTTAAAACCAAAGAGTGACGCTAATGATCTCATCTTCCTCTTTGCAGGTGATGTGATTGTCAGTGTGAATGACACTATTGTGCTGGGCTACACCCATGCTCAAGTGGTGAAGATCTTCCAGTCCATCCCCATCGGCTCCATGGTGGACCTGGCATTATGCCGTGGATACCCACTGCCCTTTGACCCAGACGACCCTAACACCAGCCTGGTGACCTCGGTTGCCATCTTGGACAAGGAACCTATCATCGTCAATGGGCAAGAGACATTTGACACTCCGGCTAACCAGGCTGGACTCCTTAACAGCATGCGTGAGCCGCGGCCTCTCAGCCCTTCTGCCGAGGTGGCGTCTAACGGTTCCCATGGTTACTCCAGCGACGTGGTCACCCTGGCTTCGTCCATAGCCACCCAGCCTGAGCTCATCACCATCCACATGGAAAAGGGGGACAAAGGTTTTGGCTTCACCATTGCCGATAGCCTAACAGGAGGAGGCCAGAGGGTGAAGCAGATAGTGGACTATCCACGGTGCCGCGGTCTGAAAGAGGGGGACATTCTGATGGAGGTCAACAAGAGAAACGTCCAGAATATGAGTCACAATCAAGTAGTGGATCTGCTGAGCAAATGTCCAAGAGGCAGTGAGGTCACCATGTTGGTGCAAAGAGGTATGCATAGCATCTTATTGTTTGTTTATCCCTCACTGCAGAGGGTGCTTTTGTATGTGTGTTTATGTTTGATTTTCTGTCTAAGCCAGGGATGGGCAACTTAAATGATGTGGACACTACCAGAGAGCCACATAGCGGTGCACACTTACCACATGTAATAAAACTGCCATTTAAAAAAAAACGTATATATGTTTTTTAAACCAACATACATTGTAGTAACTTTAAATATGCCACACCCAAATGCACTTGAATTCTTATTTAATAAATACTAATACAAAATGTTTGAAGCAATCAAAAAATTAACACTTTCCTTAGCACAAGTTGCCTTAAATGCAGACTCATGTGTGATTGTGGCTCTAAAAAGTTGCTGTTGTTCATGTACTTGTGACTTCAGTAAACTTCTCATATTTAGCTTTGTGCAATGTGTTGTAAGTGTGACTTATATTAAAATCCTTAACGGCAGACAATGTCTCTAAGCAGACTAAACACAACTTTGCCTTGAAATACTGTGAACAGATGGTCTATCTCCCAAAATAAAAACCAATAAAAAAACATAAAACTTAAAAAAGCACCCTTAAAGCAGTTCTTAGATAATTATTAGTGGACTGGATAAAGTCAACTGTGGGCCACATACACCCTGTGGGCCGCCAACTGTCTATTTCTGGTCTAAGCAACTTTAACAAACATAAAATGGACTAAAACCTATCCAGTTTTACACATATTGAGATAAAGTCTGACATAGTAGTAACTAAAAATCATCCTCAACACAATGAGCGCTAACACATTTTATGAGTTATGGTTATAATGTTGTGCAACAAGTCATTTCAAAGGTCGGACCAAAATGGATACAACATCATTTGTTAGCAAAAATCTTGCATGAAAATAGGCACACAATATGTTTTTCTTAAAGGAATACTGGGCCTTAGCAGGTGGAGAAGGGAATGCTTATAGAAACTAAAGTTTTGACACAAAAAGTTGCCAGATCAAAAAGCACAAATGAGCGTACTTTAGCTCACTGAGCAGACAACAGCTTGAAGAGCTGGCATGCTGAGATGACATGATGCAATAGCGGGAGAGAAAAGTAAGGAAGAGAGTGGGCAGCAGGTTGAAAATGCTCGGTCTGGATGGTATGAAATGGGAAGAGGTATGGAGAGATGACAGGAAAAGGTAGAAGTGGAAGAGTGGATGAGCGTGGGGAGGGAGTGGGAGGACAGGTAAAGAGTCAAAATGGATGGATGAGAGGGGGAGAAAGTGTAGCACATTAGGTCAGGGGCTCGTACATCACCCCTAAATGTTTGCTCGTGTGATACAGTGTTTTCACAAGTAAACAATCGCTGAAATGAATAAATAGAGACCTGCCCTTTTTGTTTCTAAATTTAGATTTGTTTTACAACATTTCTCCTAAAGATTATTGATGTTATTTTATAAATCATGCAATGTTCTTTATGATGGTGGCTCTATTGCTCAGCTGTTTGCCAGATTTCATTTAATCTCTGTTTTTAATAAAAAAAAAAAAGTCTGTTAAATATTCAAACGAACACAGAATCATATCTGAGATCATTCATCTGTGTTTAAAACATATTTTTTTAAAATACAATTCCATTCATGCTGAAGCTAATCTGTATTGGTGGCAGGTCGGGATAAGCACCCCCATATCAATTATGTTCTGTAATGAGTTGACCTTGTGCACTGCTGCTGGAATAACACTGCTGTATTGTGTGAAATGTCAGCATCATTATGAACCCGTGTGTGTGTGTGTGTGTGTGAGTGAGTACTGAGGGGAAAGCACAAAGATAGGAGACAAATGAGAGGATAAATAGGTGTGAGGCAGCAGGAAGTCACAGGATGACTGACAGAAACGTCCATCATACCTGTTTGATTTCATAGCTGTGGGTTCAGGTGAGTGACCAGGAGATGAGCGACACAAACTACACTCCCAGAGGTGACTGGGGAGGGGGATTGATAAATGAGGTTGTTGTTGGGAAGTTTAAAATGGATCTGTGTTTATTGGCATTTATATTCAGTGTTTTTTTTTCATAAAAGATCTTGATATGTGTCAAAATTTCCCTATGATCCAGGAATTAAAATCTACACTGGTGAAAGCTAAGGTATTGTTTACTTAGGAACTTTTTCCACAAACACGAAAAAAAAAGGAAGAAGACAAACCTTGAAAGGCATGTGGTTCTGTTATGGATGTGAGGCAGGAATAAGCCCTGGGCGCAGGCAAGTCTTTAATTCAAAGAAAGAAAGAAACATGAGGAACAGGTGAGAGTGGGCGGGGCTGGAGCAAGACAGGCAGGAGGAAGAAACTGAGAGGGACAAGACAGAAAGCTAGAATAAAACATAAACACAGACACAGATCATAACAGTTTCAGGATCATAGCATCATTGGTGAGATCATACAAATCAAAGTAGAGGGTTTAAACCTAAAGTTTAGGTTGCAGCCATAAGACGTGAAGCTTGGGGGGTGGCACTGAATGAAAAAACAAATGCTTGGATACTAAAGCATAATGGACAAGTTTCTGAAGGTGCTCCCACATTAAAACAAAGAAATGAAGGTTCCTCTCGGAGTTGTTCATGTTTTTAAACCCATTTTTGCACAGAAAGGCATTTTTAGATAGCAATGTGGAATATTGTCACAGTAAAACAAACCTGCTACACTTAATGTAATTACACTATAAACCTGTTTTTTGGGGGGGTCTTTAAGCGGTTGTAGGTATTTAATTGTAACCTGTATTTTATTTCAGTTGACTTTTATGTCTGTGTGTGTGCTGTGGGGTGGGGAGAGCAGAAATTTCCTTAAAAACCAAAGAGTGGCCCGGGAGAAACGGTTTGGGATCTGCTGCTTTAAAGATTGTATTACCCACCAACTGGGGTGCCAAAGTTTTAAACAAGGATCGTGTGCAGTCTGGTAGAGTTCAGAGAATGTGTTGGGAATGACTCTCCACACTACCACAAAAATAAATAATAATAATTTTATAGCTCAATATCTGAAAAATTGACTGAGCTGTAGCCAATTCTTTGTTTACTAAGTTCAATTACATGTGGCAACCATTTTGAATGGGGTTGACGTAGGCAATTAAACAGTAATAGATGTAAAACCAATTATCAAATTCTAAGAGTTTTATTTAAATCTGTCCAGTAGTTGAACACATGAACACACATGTATGCAAACACTGACAATTACACTATTGGAACATAACATATTTACTCACAGAGAATAAGATGATTCAAACAGTTGATCAACTCTGACTGATCAGAACAACCTGACTCATTGAACACTGGTTGGTGTTCAGGGTAAAAATAAAATAGTATTTGAATAACAAAAAATAATTTTGAAATCAAGAATCATTTGATCATAGCAGAATTTGTTTATTTGTTCCAAACATTCAATGTAACATGTTGCTCTGAAATAAAATATCTGTCAAACCATATAATAATTAGCTACACTAAAGATAAATCCAGAATTCACAACACAGATTGATCAGTTCCAAAAACAGTCATTATTTTAGTGGCAGCCAAGAAGAACAGCTCTAACAAGAACTGATATCTGTGCTGAGTTTTATGCTTGAGAATGACATTTTAAGCGATCGCTAGCAGCTCGTCTGTGATTCTTCAGGAATAATAGCTGAAAGGAGTGAGATAAAAGGAGTGCATGAGAAATAAGAAGAGCAGAGATCACGATTTGAGAGCATGGATGTGGAGGATTAGAGCAGAGAGTGTTAGATTTGCTGAGCAGCACTGGAAGTTCAGCGAGGGGAAGCGTATATGAGAGGATTGGCTTTTTTGTGATGTACAGTTGAAGGATGGGTGGAGGAGGTGGAGGAGGAGGAACAAGGTAGACCTGAGATAGGAGAGAAAAAGCTTTAATCTGTTTATCAGTGACTCATCAATCTTCTCTGTCTGACTCAGAGTCAGCAGAGTCTGTTTTTTTAAGAGAGGGTGGAAGGGACAAGGTCAGAACATCAAAATGAAAATCTTTTTCATTAGAAATATTTTTTCTCAAATGTGACAGGTATTTGTTTAAAAAATAGCGAATGTGGTAAAAGGTATTCCTGTATTTAAATTGGGTGACAAAATGTTTTAAAAATGAGCCCAACAAATCAAGGATTCTGATGTTTTTCTCTTAATATCCACCCATTCCTCACCCTTGATCCTGTTTATGGTTGTGGGTGAAAGGTGGATCGTGAGTCCATCAAAGGACTAACACAGAGACAAACAACCTTTCTCACACACTCACTCACATTTGTGACCAATACCTAACATGCATGACTTTGAACTGTGGGAGGAAACTGTAGTGACCAACGAAAACCCAATCATGCACTGGGGAAGCAAGTCAACTCCATTCAGGAAGACAAACCTGCAACTTTCCTGCCTTGATTGCTGACATTGCAAACCAGCCTCTGTGCCACTGTGCATTAGGGGTGGGAATAAACAAATACAGGTCTTAATGGTAATTTTAGTATATTTTTGTTAAAGCAACATGTATACTTGAAATACATGTTTTCCTTTTCTGTTGAAATTTAGTTTAGGGACTTAATTTACTGCTATGAATCTGACTAAGTGTTTAAATCAAAGCACACCATGCTGGTCCTCCCTTGTTGCAGCGCTGTCAGACACGCCCGTGTTTTCTGATGGTGAACTTCAATACTGCTCATTGGTTGCCTGTTGCAGCCTGAGGAATGTTGACAACATTTTTCTTTATCAATCTTTTGGCTTTGTCGCCCCATAAACTTTAAATCTGGGTAACTTTTCCAAATGGAAGGGATATTTTTTAACCATCAAATTTGTACAAATCCATAAAAATGACATGACCTTTAAAAGTAGGATAATAAAACACTTTATAAACTTTCATTAATTTAAAAACTGAAAAAATGTGCATTGTGCAAAGTTTTTTTGAGATCCTGAGGAAGGAGAACCCCAGCACTTCTTTTTGGTAAGGGAGTAAAGACTCAGCCTGGAGAAGAAGACAAAGGGGTTGGGCTCAGAGGTGGAAGTCCTCCCGTCACCTGTTAGTCGAGGAAGAATAGCAAAGAAGGACACAGCTCTGGGGTACTCAGCTGGCTTTCAGGTGTGCTCCTCCATCTCTACCCTCTCGCTCCCCTTGAGGTCCTTTCCCCTGCTGCAGCTAAGTCCTCCACACCTGCTGCAGCCTCTGAGCTCTCCTCACCAGCTGCAGCCCTCTCTGAGGTCTCATCACCAGCCTCTCCAGAGCCGGCACCTCCAGAATCTCTTGTGTCCTCTCAGTTCCTTCACTTCCGCGGCCAGGCTCCGGACCACCCATCAGAGCTCCCTCCTTGCTGAGGCCGGGCCCTGGGCCTTCCTTCAGAGCTCCACCTCCATCGCCTGGGTCAAGCCCCCTGTCAACCTCCAGAACTCCTGCTTCATCTGGGCCAGACTCCAGGTCAACCACCCGAACTTTTGTCTCCTGCCAGATGTGCCTAGGGCCATCTTTATTTATTTTTAAGAATTTGTGTTTTTTCTCCCAGAATTTATTTCTGTCGTTTTTTTTTAACTTGTGCCCCATTTATCCCGTCTTTCAAGTCTCGTGTCTCCTGTTGTCTTTGTCTCTTGACCGCTATTCTGTTGTTGTTTGTATTCCCCACCTCCCTCCTGTGCTTGTGGTTTTTTTTTTTTGTTGTTTTTTTGTAGTATTGTCTGGAGACGATTCTTAGAGGAGGGGTACTGTGAGGATGTGATCTGTGTCTTGTGTGCTGTCTCCCTCTTGTGCTCTCTTTGTGTCTTAACTCTCATCTCACCTCAGTCTATTTACCTGTCATTTTCCTTGTTAACTACACTCACCTGTCAGTCGCCTGTAATCAATCACCCTTAGCTGTTGTCCATTATGGTCTTTCCCTCCTCTTGTATACACTCTAAGAAATGAAATGTTGGATTTACTTAACCATGTTATGTCAACCCATTCCACTTAATTGAGTTGAGTAAATTCAAAGCAATATACCAGTTTTTTACACAGAGAACATGAGTGTGTTGCTTTGAATTTACTTAACTGAGTTAAGTGGAACGGGTTGACATAACATGGTTAAGTAAATCCAACATTTCATTTTTAGAGTGTATATTCTGTCTCATCTGTTCATTACTTTGCTGGTTCATTGTGTGGCATTGCCTTTCTGTTTGTTTTTCCTTGTTGTTCCCTTGTGCCTTCGAGGTACCTTTGTTTTTGCTGCCATGTCAGCTTTTTGTTTATTTAATAACTCTTTTTGTAAAACTCTTAACCTCTGTCCAGACCTGGGTTCATTCCTGTGCACTGAACCCGACAAAAACTAATCAACATAAAAAATTAAACAGTTTGCTAATCGTTTAGTATCTGAATATCCTCTAATTCAATTTATATTCAACTGAACTAAGTGACATTTAAGCCAGTACTTGCTTTTTTATATTGTAAAAATAAATTCTTGTAAGTAAAACCATAAAACTGGTCATTGTATTTTAAACATGTTTTAGTAAAAAAACGTAAGTTAAAATTAACTCATTCTGGTCCTAATATGATGTGTAGAAGTGTGCCTTTAGATTAATTGATAGGTGTACGAATTACTGTAACCTCACATTAATTTTTTTAAGTCATGTACAAATAGATTTACTAAATACCTCTGTACATACCATACAGTTTTTTTTGTTATACCATACAGTTCAAAATATTTTTTTTCTTTTTCAGTTGCTGTATTTGCATGACTTACAAAGTTTTTTTTTTCTTGCTTTATACCTCTGCAAAATATGTATTAATTTTGAAGTCAAATAAACCTTTCCATACAATTTACAACAGAAAAAAATCTAACGTTCTCACTTAAAACACCTTTCCGTGTAAAGGAGGGCAGCTATGAACTCCTCCATCTTGTCTTTCCATCGTTGTTGCTATGACGATCTTGCAGAGCGCTTCTGTCCCCTGAGAGACAGACAGAACAGAAAGAGGAGAGAAAATGAAAAGACAGAAGGGAGAGAAATGAAATGAAGGTGGAGGACTGAATATATCATGACAGCTGATACAGAGCAAGACAACATCATTTTGAGCAGATGAAGGCAGAGGACAATCGGATAATGGGATGATCTTTAAAGTAGAGCAAGGACAAACGCTGATGAGTTTTGTTCAACAAAGCCAAACATTACTCATGTTGCACTTGCTTTAAAAAAGCTTATAGAAAACCTGGAGGAAGAACTATTCACTGACTGTGCGGGCTTCGCTCAGAGCCACCAAGGCCACAGCCTCAGCAGCAGATTGAAACAGAGGACTGTTCACAGAGCCTCACATTCACAAAGGAAAAATACATCATGTCCACCTAAAACCATCTAAATGTGCTGTTTACATGGTTATTTATTGCTGTTCGTAAGTGTACACAGGCCGTCTCTCATCTTTCATAGCTCATCTTTTCTTGATGAAATATGACAGATGGGCAGAAACATTTTTAGAGCAAATAAAAAAATAAGTAGGCTTCTCACACTCCTACATCAACAGAAGTGTTACGTTCCAATTAGTTTGTTAGCATAGTTTACCATAAACTTGTGAGGAGTCATTGGTATACATCTGTACTACTGAACTAGAGCGCAGAACACCTAATGAGTTCTTTAGTGACAGCTAACTGTACCCAGGGGAACAAGTGGTACAAAGATGTCTTCTTCTTTACTGAACCCCAGCTATCCAAAACAGTCAACTTCTTGATCTCCCCTCGACTGTTCAGTACCTCTCTGTGAAGCTGATCTCACAGCACTGACAGGTGAACTGTCAGGCTCCCCTATTTTTCAATACAGAAAATGATCCTAATCCTTTTTTTAAAAAACAAACCACTTCATCCTCTCCCACTGCTTGAAGGCCAGTAGGGTTTTGTCAAAATTGGCAGCTAGTTTTGGTTTAGATGATGTAGTAGTGCCAGTGACGACTGTTCCACATTTTCACAAATCTAAACTTAGCACAAAAAGTAAGGACATTTGTGTTTGGTAGATTATTTCTTTGTTGTAACAATGTTTTTTGAGAATAAACTTATTGTGTTGGAAAGCATGTTTATTTCCCTTTTAAAATGGTGCCACATTTATAAGGAACATGCGTTTGTGGGGTAATCAGTAGAGCTGAGTGTGGGGTGCGCAGATGAAAAATTAGTAAAATTTTCTCTGCTAAACAGCTTATTTTGTTGTTGTCATTGACACTTTTTTTGAGCTAGTACCTCCAGGTGCTGCCAATCAGGTGCCCAAAATAAGATTTATTGCCAAGAGTCATTGTGACAACAAATAAATAATGTACCAAACACAAATATACTTACTTATTTATGCCAAGTATGTTTGGAAGTATGGCTTAAAACTTGTTTCAGTAAAAAAGAGAAGTCTTGTTATTAAGCTTTAACTGGCACTGTTATTGTCCACAAACATTATCTCAATAAGGATGATATTGAACATAATTTGATGTGAAAACTTAGAGACATCAAAAGCCAGTAAAGGTGCAAAATCTAAAATGTTTTCCTTGACTGAGAATTTGTTTTGCATGTGACAAATCAGTGCAAATGCAGAGAAAAATTTGAATTTATCTAGTACTTGTATTGTTTGATCAAATCCCCTCTCATTCCTGTTAAAAATGACCCAGTATTAATAAAACAAAACCATTAAGCTCAGTTTTGCGTTTCCATTGGTCAATAACAATGATCTGAAATAGAGTCACATTTACTGTATATGTCTTGTCCTGAGCAGATCTAGTGTCTCAACATCATGGCACCAGTGCATGTTGTAAAACCTGTTCTTTATGCATTACTATCAATATGCACATTTTTCATAAACATTCACCTTCTTGCTTATCTCTAATAATAATTTCCTATAATTACTCATCATGCACGCTGCCTCAGATTTGTGTGAGGAAACATGCATTTGTCATATTTCCTTCAGCTGCTCAGAAATGTTGAATTTAACTCAATTTAATCAGTCAGATCTGCAAGTTAAATCACAATAATGCATATACAGTACATATAGTATATATACATATAAACACATACACAAGAATACAGAAAAAATTAGTTTTCGTCATTTTTGCTACATGTTCAAACAAGAGCTAAAAGTTTGCACTTTTTTTAAATTCCCACCCCTTTAGAATATTTATCATTCTTCAAAATACCTTTATATCAAAATGTGTTACAGTATATATTTTATCAACAGTTTAAATAATACTTTGTTAATAAACATTTTCTGCATTTGTCACTCATATCTTTGTTACTCATGACTCAATTTAACCACACAACTGTAATTAAATGGACTTTTCACATATTTACCAACTGTGTTACTGACTTTGTTGCCGACTTGGTAATTTTTTAGAAGTTGATTCAAAATGGAACATTTCTATCGACCTCCTACACACGGGCCAGATTGAACCTTGAGGGTCACATAACCAGCTGCTGTAATCTGAAGCTGGCGTTATTGACATCTAACATTGTGATGTATGTTTCGTCTGTGTCATCCACACCCACATACATCGGCAATCAGTTAGATCTTTAAAAAAATCTAAAAAACAATTTCAGCTGCATGTTGGGAGTGGAGTTGTTCCATTTAGTTCATAATTTGAGAGACAGAAAGAGCGCTGGAGAAAGAGACAGAAAATGGAGATAAATTATAAATTGTGTAGAGAGAGGGGCTTCACAGCAACAGAGAGTTTTAACATTTAATGATTTTTTTGCCAGTGCAGCAGAAACGCCTAAGATGGATGTTTGCATGTTATGTGTTAATGTCACTGGAAAATTCTATTTGAAATTGGTTCAAATGTGGATTTTATGTTTGTTTTTCTTATGTTCTGGGGTTCAGATTGCAGTTTAGGCCATCAAAGTTTATCAGGCATTAAAGTTCTGCAGGTAATCTGAACGTGATGTGAAACTCTGTCTTTGTGCTGCTTTTGTATACAGAACTACTTGATTGCCTTGGCAACAGAAGCCCCTTGTCCTGGTCCCGCCTCATGTCGTTCATGCATTCATTTATCTATTTTTGTCCCAGCATTCTGGGGCTTTGTTAAATAAGAAAATATACATATATAGTTTTCTTCAAAAAGCTGTGAAAAAGCTGTACTAACGAATTATTGGAGCCTGACTAAAAAAAGGTAACATGTTTGAGGCAGAAAAACCAGCACATAAAAAAAAGATGATGATTGTTACTTTCTGCAAAGAAACACCGTGAATCTGCCCCTCTGGCATCTCGCTTTGTGCGTTAATATTTAATTAGCTCAAATGACATTGATCTTCTTGGGCACTCCTTACGGTATGTTGTGTAAGAGTCAGAGATGGATAAAGGCACAGAAAGGCAGAGTGCACGGGAAAAGAGAAGGGGGGAGGGAACTGGAGAGAGAAAAGGGGGGGGGGGGCAGAGAGAAAAGATTCCAAATGTAAGCTCTGAGCAAAAAGAGTTGAGAGAAGCTAAAGCAGCTACTCAGAAGGTGTACATAGCAGGGCTTTGCTTTGATGTTATGCTCCTTCTTTGTGGTGTAACAGCTGAGACCTCTTGTTGGAGACAGGTACCAACCAGAAGGTTCTCAGGTTTCTACAGAAACCTGTAGCTCATCCCAGCTGCTGCAGCATCACTTACTCCACCTAATGCAGATAGATCAGTCGCCCTCTTCTATTAGCACGGGTGAGAGCACCAAGTGGAGCCAAGTAGACAGGGAAAAAAAAAAAAAAAGGGGGAGGAGATCTCAAGCAGCCTAGTGCGGCGTGTTGCTCACAGAGAAGGAGAGAAAGCAACAGAGAGGGGGAGGACGAGGGAGGAAGAGCAGGCCAGTTGCGTTCAGCTCTGCAGCAGAAACCACAGGTCCACCCGTTTGTCCTGTAGAGGTTCTGACCAGAGTGGGAACACAGGAAGAGGAGCACCGCAGGTCATTAATGCTCTCTCTGTCTTTCTGCCGATGTTTTGCAGGAGTGGTGCCGGCCAAGAGGAGCCCAAAGCTGGTGGTAAGTAGATACCGCATCTTCAACTCTCTTGTTTGTCTGCGTATCATGCATGCTCCTTACTCAAAGAAGTGCTATTTTAAGAACAAAAGGCACAGGCGTGTGATGTGGAACTCTTGCTGTTCTTGCTGCTGAAGCTTTAGAAAGCTTCTTCTGTTTTTTTTTTCCTTCTTCCTTCAGCATCCTCATTTCTATCCTCCTGCCACTCTTGCTACGTCCTTTTTTCCTTCTTTTTATTTTTGTCTCTGGGTTGTCACTTTTTTGTTGGCTTCCTCTCTTTCTCTCTACATCCCTCTGCTCCTGCCATGCTGCCAGCCTGTGACTGATTGAGCGTAGCCTGGGCAGAGTGGTGTAACTGTGACCAGCTGTTGGGGAGGACAGACAGCCACAGATGAGAGAAGACAGGAGAAAGACGCGTCAGGACAAGGAGGATAGGAAAAGAAAGGGAATGAAGATAAGGAAAGAAAATCGTAGTGAATCACCAGACTCAGACACAGGTACAGGTAGAAGGAGGGGACAATGGTTCCAGAGTGAGCTGGTAGAGAGAGCATTACAGAGGTCAACCAAAGTGACCAGGAAAACAGTGATTACGCATCTTGCAAGCAAAACGTGAGGGCTTTAAGAAACGTGTTTTTTTTACAGTTGATCTCTGGCTAAATAAATCAGGCTCTGAAAGAAAGATGCTACTTTTTACTGAAGATTCTGCATTTTTTGTGTTAGGGTTAGTCTCAGGGCTGTTTGTTACAAAAAACTTTGAAAAATATTTTTTTACCTCAAACTATAAAATTAAAACAAGCAGAACAGAAGCTAAAAATCAGCAATACTTTCTAAAATCAAAAATTTGGATAAACTACAACTACAAACTAAAATTATCTAGGTGACACTGGACACCAGCTCCTCTGCAACCCTGACCGGAACAAATGGGTAAAAGAAACGAATGGATGGAAGCGTTTTGGAAAAAAAACAAAAAAGTTACAAAATCAAAAAGTCATAGCAGACTATTCTAAATTGAGCTGAGCCTTTTGATACATAAATGGTTAAAATAGCACAAATTATGAAGAAGTAGTTTGATTTTAAACAATACAAGAAGGACACTATAAACAAGATTCACACAAAATTAAAAGACAAAAGAACTTCATCCCATGTCTCTTGACTGACATCAAACGTCTTGACTGGGTTTTAGAAGTAGCCTGGGATCCACCAAGGATGAGGGTGTTACCTCTCCAGGTCACATGATGTGGCAGTATTCACCTTTGAGGGCTTGAGTGGGACCAGTAGTGGCCCAAATGCCCGACTGTCGCTCTAGATTAGCGTTCATCTGAGGAAAGGACTTCTCGCTCCTGCATGTTGGGTCACTGAAATGTCACACCACAGCCAAGAACAACCACTTTGCCTTCAGTTCAGAGTCTAAAGAGATTCTCCCAGTAAACTCTGGTATGCAGGATGAGACCGCTCTGTCCCACCTCATTAGCCAAGTCCCCTGTGATCAAATAAGAAGACAATTTTGTGTGGCTGTTGTCCTCATTAAGAAGCATCGCTGGTGTCGTCTCGTACTCTGTCAAGAGTGAGACACTGGAATACAGAACCACGACTTCTCTGCCATTTATTGCGCTGGTTTAATATTTTTATTAGATAAAAAATGATCCGCTTGTCAGCGTGGCTCCTTTTCACCGTCAGCAATCACATTTTCTGAGTGTGGCTCATTTTTTATGTGCTTGGAAAGTGTTTTTTTCTTTTTTTATTGTAAGTCTGGAAATATTTACGTGGTAATATATAGTATCTGTAGTTACAGTATTATAATAAAAAGATTGGTAAAAAAAAGAATTGCAACCATAGGAAGCAAGGCGCTTTACTTTCAGTTATAGCATTTGGAACTTCTTGGATCATCCTGCTTTAAAAGTTTGCAAATGTCTTTTTGCATTCTGTTGTTGAAGAAACTATTTGTTTTTAGCTTTGAAAGCTCAATTTGTTGACAGTTGTGCAAAGTTTTTTGCAGTCTGCTGTTTTATGTGTTCTTACAAGCATAAGGAAGGTCTTTTGCCAGATTTAACATTTTTGATGTTTAACTTGAACTGATTTTAAGCTTTCACTAAAGATTAATCACATCTTTGTTCCTGCTGAGAGCACCTTTCCATTCATTTTTATTTTCCCCTGTAGGGAATTCAAAATGTGTTATTAAGCAAAAATAATGGAGGCATTGGATTTATTAAAAACGGCATGTTTCTTCATTAAAAATTTGCTTATATTTTCAAACTATCTTTGTGCCGCTACCATGGAAACCACGTCATTTCTCCTGACTCTTTAACGGACATTATTTTGTGTGAAAAGTGTTCTGCTGCAAAACTCTAAAAAAGATGACCTTGACTGTTTTTTCATTCTCTGTCCGCTTTCTCACTCTCATCATTGACTCATTCATTGCTTTTTTTTCTGCTGTTTCTTCCCTGACTTTTTATATTGTCCCTTTGCATTTATGCCCACCTTCGTCCTTCACACACGCACACACACAGACACACACATACACACACACATCAGCTTTTGTTTTTTTGTCCACCCAGCACCAGTTGGAGAGGAAAGACAGTCAGAACAGCTCCCAGCACAGTGTGTGCAGCCATCGCAGCACCCACACCGATTCTCCCAGCCACCCACCCTCTGCCATGCCCAGTGAGGCGGTGGTCCCCACTCCTGCTGCCCCCACCCAGCCTCTGCCAGTCTTACCCCTCCAGGACCCCGCAGATGGCACGCTCACCCTCCAGAAGAAGCCAGACCCCTTTAAGATCTGGGCACAGTCCAGGAGCATGTATGAGAGTCGACGTGAGTAGACTTTTGTTTTGTTTTTTTATGACCTTTTTTGCAGAACTAAATCAGTTGGAATTTATTCTAATATATATATAAAGAGAGTAAGATTTTGTATATTCTTTTTTTTTTTTTTTACATCTTATAAGAGTGAATGCTGCTTGAAATTTTAATGTCTTTCTGCATTTGCCTTACGTTTTTTTTAACCCTCTACGGTACGCATAATGATGCCAGTTAGAAAAAAAATGTTTGTGATGTTTTTTTGACATAAAATAGAC